>NW_027019698.1:12861750-13186750 GCF_013076305.1 Rhopilema esculentum
CATTCATGCAGCCAACGACAGCTAAACGGTTGTTTTGATATTTTATTTTGCATTTATGGCCAACAACGGTGCAGAACGCTTAATATTTTTGTTTGTTTGTATTGTACCTTATAATAAAATTTGAGTCATATTCTCAACAACGACAAATGTTTGTTTCTTACATGCTTCCCAACAGACTGAAAAAGCTTATTGGTTTTTTTTGGTTTTCTTGATTATCCTTTTTCTTTTTTTTTTTTTGATTTATGTAATATATAGTTTAGCAATGTTTGCTACAACAAACACAATACCCTTTCTTCCGCAAGGTTTGCCCACAACAGCACAACGCTTTCTTTGCCTGTTTGCCAACGACGCAAACGAGTCTGTTTTTATTTTCATGTTTGCCAACGACAGCAAACGTTTTTGTTTTTATTTTACATGTTTGCCCATCAACTGCAAGCGCACTAACTATTTGTTTGTGCTGTTTGTACGCTTATAAATTTAGCATCTCATGCACCAACAACAGCAAATGATTATACATTTTATTTAACGCATGGGCTTCCCCCACAACTGAAAACGCTTAATGGTTTTCTATTCTTTTGTTAGATATAGTATAAAAATAAAAAGCGTTTGCTGTTGTTGGCAAACATGAAAAATAAAAAGCGTTTACTGTTGTTGGCAAACATGCAGTAGAAAAGCGTTTGCTGTTGTTGGCAAACACGCACACTCAAAAAAAAAGCGTTTGCTATTGTTGACAAACATGCAGAAGAAAAGGGTTTGCTGTTGTTGGCAAACATGCAAAGAAAAGTGTTTGCTGTTGTTGGCAAACAAATGGCAGAAAAGCGTTTGCTGTTGTTGGCAAACCTTAAAAAAAATTGTTGCTGTTGTTGGCAAACATACAACAAAAAGCGTTTGCTGTCGTGGGCAAACATACAAAAAAAGCGTTTGCTGTTGTTGGCAAACATACAACAAAAAGCGTTTGCTGTCGTGGGCAAACATAAAAAAAAAAGAAAAAAAAACGTTTGCTGTTGTTGGCAAACAAACAACGAAAAGCGTTTGCTGTCGTGGGCAAACATACAAAAAAAAGCGTTTGCTGTTGTTGGCAAATATACAACGAAGAGTGTTTGCTGTCGTGGGCAAACATAAAAAAAATGCGTTTGCTGTTGTTGGCAAACATAAGAAAAGAAAAAAAAAACTTCTTTTCTCTTGCTTTCTCTCCCCGCTTCTCTTCATCAATAACTTCCTCCCTTAGTAAGGTTAGGGCAAGAGTCTCCTCCAGTTACAGGCTTTCTAAGTCAGTGTTTGATGGGTGTAAACATTGTCATGTTTTTTGTGGCGGGTTAAAAAAACTGAGGCAGTTTTTACCCTGGAATCAAACACCGACCATAAAATTGCGTCATTGCTCAGGCAAGACAAGGGCTGATGCACCAAAAGCCCAAAATGTTTTTCCTGAGATTAGGGTGTTGTTTATCATAACTAAGGGGCCCCCGCGATGGAATTAAATGGGAATTAATCGTTTAATTCGAGTTAATACCCGCGGGGAAAGTGCGCAGATTCCCCTTTTCTAGAATCGGGTGGTCCCACACGTATATCCTTAGTATGCTGTGGATATCATGTTACCTTAGCTATTTGCTAATCACCTTGTGGTATTATCTAGGTGGTCTTTTCCTGGCATATTTGTTTAAGTACAGTGATGCAGCTAGGGTCATGTCATATTTTGCAGCAAGACTCACGCGTTGTTTGTACGCGTTTTCCCCTCCCATCCCTGTCCCCTTGTACTCACTTCTCCTCCTGCTTATATCCCGTTATATGCTTCCTTCTGCCTTCTCCTGTCTCACTTCTTCTCACACAGTCATTCGATTGTGTGACAGGTGTATCAGTCTGATTATCGGGGTAAAAAACTGAGGCAGTTTTTACCCTGGAATCAAACACCGACCATAAAATTGCGTCATTGCTCAGGCAAGACAAGGGCTGATGCACCAAAAGCCCAAAATGTTTTTCCTGAGATTAGGGTGTTGTTTATCATAACTAAGGGGCCCCCGCGATGGAATTAACATAAAATTTATCTCATATATCTATAATGTTTATGTCGAATTTATTTAGTCAATACAAAGCCAACAATTCAACTTCATCCCCAGAAGATCTGTTTGAAGAAAAATGAAGCCAGGGTTTATCACAAAGCAATATTTGCATTAACCTGCATTCGCTTCTCTGTGATTCACGGCAAATGAATATAAAAAGGGTACAAATTGCATGAATAAGAGATTCTTACCTGTGTGACTCAATGTTCAAGAATAACCACGGAACAAATACTCCACGAAAGCGCGTTTGTCTCTGCGTCACAACCGCGAATTTTATGTTTATTACAACCTTGTTTGTTTACCACCAGACAATAAAGGATTTCCCCTTAAATTCTTCAGTCAGATACTAGCTAACAGACCAAATATTTCTCGAGAAATGAAACGCTAAATTTCACATCTGATCTATATGTTAGTTGCTCTTCTTTGACATGATGCCAACTTTCGTTTTCTCTCGGATAAAGAATGATTTTTCGAGTTTACAAATAGAATTAATGCCAGATGCCTGGTCATATCCTTGCATCGGTGAAAGATAAACTTTTTATTTGTGTGATAAAAACTAGGAGCAGGCCAAAAAAATTGGAGCAGAAACCAAAAAGAAAGTGTTAGTTGTGGCAAACCCAAGGCTCGGTCTGGCTGGCCCTGATGGCAATGTTGCGTTTATGATTGAGAATAATTATACATCACTGTAGTTTTGGTTGAGCTGTATGTTCAAGGCCTTGGTTGAGCTCCTCCAATAATTCAAAATATTTACTTAAAACCAAAATTCGCCTTGCTCATGGATTTTTAGCAGGTTAGCTGTCATAGACGTTTTGCCCCCCCCCCTCCCTTCAAGTATGCAATTTGTTCTGCGATCTCCTTTGCGATCTGGCTATTTTAACTTTTTGATAGTCAAGGTACCAAAAGGAAATTATGATTTATGGCCGTTTCTGGGTTTCTAGTAGACTGTTTCTTATAACTTATACTATATAAGAAAAGTGCGTGTTTAGTGCTAATAAGGATCATTTGTATTTTGATAGGAAGCAATCGCTAAGTATTAGTCAATATTGTGAGAATCATATTGAAGCCAGGGCATACCTTGATAACATCATAATCAAAAGTGCTTTGCTATAAACAACCGGGGCTGGATAACAGTGACGGAATTTAGTTTTATCCTTGCTGCTTGCCGATACTCTTTGCAACTCGATTAAAAAACACGTGACTTAACTTTCATTGGAAATGAGAAGAGCAAATTCAACGGAGATTGTGTAGATTTCAATTACACATATTGAACACACACGGATTAGCTCTGACAATACGCCATATTCACTTGGGAATGTAGAAGGAAAATATTTGTTATTTTTGTTCAAATCTATCGATATTTTATTAACCTCTTTGTTCTGTTGCACTTAGATAACGTCGCTTGGTGGTCACCGCAGGAGTGCTGGAACTGCCCTCATCCAGGGAAAGGCAAGAAAGTTGTCCAAAAGCGTGGTCATTTCAAGAGTCGGCAATCACAAGAATCAGAGCAAAGGTACAAGGAGATTGAGCTACGTCCCAGGGGAGCGTTGGCTACTTTATTTTGAAGGATGGTGCGCTTGCCAGATTTCACCCCTCTCGGCAAAACAAAACAGAGATTGAATCATAGCTACGTTGACCTGCATGGACTAAGCCGCAAAAACACAGTTTTTGACAAACTAAAGCGACGATTTTCTCAGTCCGAGAGAGACATTTCAAGCTTAGGGATAGATCTTACACAAGATCTAAACAACGGAATGTCAGAAGCATGCGAAGGAAACAGTTTAATAGTGTACAACATGATGACAACGACTAGCGACTGTCTTGAGCCCAACTTTGATAGCGATAGCGGTGCAACAGACTCAATGTTGCCCCAACGTCGATCATCAACAACTTTTGACGGGTTTTCTGACATAATTGACATAATTCAAGGAAAAGGTTTGACGATGGATTCAAAGCAGTCAAATGAAAATGGACATATGCAGGAAGAAGATGAGTGCTTTGACAATCAAGGATTTGGTTGCAACGAGGTTGTAATCGCTAATAAATCACTTGAGGATCAAAAGTGCGCTTATGGGATTTCACTTGAGAGGGAAGAATTAACGTATAGCGCACCAAATATTGACATTGCAAGGAAATATACAAATTATAAGGAGAGCAATGGAGATGGTATTACAAAATCCAATAAGGGTATTATGTGCAGCAACGGGGCTTGCGCAAATCCAGTATGGGAAGATGGTGCTTGCGATAACACTAGTGTCAAAACCCCATGTCTTGCGGACATGCAGGGTGACACTAACACGCATAATGGTGCAGAATTCGTAGAAATCAAAACAAGTAACAGTGGATTTCATAATGGAATGCCTAAGCCAGAGAATCAACTAGATAAGCAAAACGACTTTCAGCAAGAAGTAGGCCCTAGCTCGCGTGCTGCTTTGAAGTTCTCAACAACGGCCTGTAATGACAACGAGAAAGGGCAAAGTATTGCTTCTAAAATGTCGGCCGCAGATTACAACATAGTCGATAAGAGTTTGGAAATGAGTGGCTTGAAGACAAAGTGTACAAAAGGGAATTTATGTGAGGATTATCAGCAAGCAGGTGACCTAAAAACAACTCGCCTTAGCAAGATTACGGGCCGTTTTGATCAGAAGAAATCCTGTTTAAAAACTGGCAAGGATTTGGAGAGATCAACTGAGTTTGATAGCATTGAAAAAGAAGCAGACAAATCAAGTAAAGCGAACTTGTCGAAGCACAACACTGAAGCTACTATAATATGTGAAACGAGCAGCCATGACAACACGAGCACAGAATACAAGTCTAGAGATGGAGCAGATGGTTTTCTGTCTATGAGCAAATCTGAAAAGGAGATGGATTCGCCTGAAAGCCTCATTAGCCGAAAAACATTTATTCATTCAACCAAAGAATTGCCTTTTTACGAAACGGACAAAAGTATGTCATGTACTCAAAATTCCTGCGACGAGAGAACACCCCGGTGTGCATCCGAGGCAGTAAAAGCTTTGTTTGTCCCAGAATGTGAGCTCAAAAAAGCAAGCGACAGGTCAACCAGCAGAAAATCTAGTTGTCGAGAAAGGTCCTTGTCAGACGAAAATATCTTGAATCACAAAAGCAAGTCCACTGGCCGTACAAGACGTCTTTTCTCTGCGCCAGATTTACTTCGTATCGATAGCAAGGACAAATCATATCTTGAGAAGATTTTTAGTGAGAGAGGCTCAAGAGCGAGGTCTATGTCATTGAAAAGTGCAATGAAAAGACGAACTTCAGAACCTTCAGCGAACAACTTAAGGGTCAGGTTTGATTTAAGCGGATCAAAAGAACAGGAGCGTCAAAGTGCAAGCAAGCAGGGCACAGATGCAAGTCCCTGCTCGGAGCCGAAGAAAAACTGGCGATATGTCATCAAGAAATTTAGGATCAAGCAACCACTTGCCGATATGGGACTAATTAGAGGTACAGGTGTGAGTGAGAAGAACCCAGGGAATGACGGAGAAAGGACTGGCTGCTCCGAGAAAAACGGAAAAAGACACAATGATGTTGCATCAAGGCCAGAAATCTCATTGGAGTCAGTGAAAGAGTTCAATTTGGTACTGCCTTTTGCAACCCAGAGGACAATTGTTGAAGAAAAAGCAAGCGAGAAGGCTGCAGAAAGTGACTTTGAAAAATCTGCCCATTCCCGGTAAGTTTTTTATTTTTATTATTATCTTTGAGATGTCTCCCATTTATCATACAAAAATGTTTATTTAGTAGACCCGTCATTCAAACAAAGTAATTTGCTGTTAGTCAGTTGGATTCCTTGCAAATCTTAACTGTTCTATACAGTTGTGGCACCTAGAGCTCACACAGAGGACTCATTTGCCATAACACTCCCTTTTCAATATTTTTCATTTTTCTTGTAGAATACAACTATTTTTTAATTATTCTGCGCTTAGTCGATTTGGTTATTTATCCGCTACATTTAGTGCGAGCGACAGAAACCAGAAAGGATCAATTGGCCTTTTTTTAAAAAGTAAATTCGCAAAATGATACATATAATGATGCAAAAAACATTTTCGAAGACCAAGCCTCTTTTTACAAATGGTAATCTAATGGGGTAACAGTTCCATAATCTTCCTTTTGGGGCGCATATCTGGCGCATTAAGAAATAGGTATCAATCATCCGAGAATAGTGATATTGAAGGCATGAAAAGTTTCACACGAATCTTTAATGAAAAATCTTATTTAAGTAAACGTGGCATATTTCAATTAAGCAATCCCTTTAAGAAACTTGCTTGAACCATTTGCCGAAAAGATAAGCACGTTAAAATGCTAACAGAGATTGATGCCAATGGATATTAATGCCTCGCATTAACTGCATATCTAAAGCACCTAAATTCGCCCAGCCATCTTCTCGTTTTCTTATCTGCATTCTATCTGTATGTTCTGTCCTTCTCACCTCATCTCGGCTTCCTTTGTAATCTTTAGAGGCAACCTTAATTGCATCCTTTCTTCATACCTATTCAAGGCTATAAACTTTGTTCCAAGGAACTATTATCATATGTTTTATACATTAAAGGAACTGCGAGTTTTTGTCAGAGTCCCAGGAAGTGTCCCACGGTGAAAGCAAGGCACGTTTTGGTCTCTGACCGTGTTTCTAAAACCTCTGATTTGTCAGGAAAATTAGCGTTGATTTGCTTAAAAGTTGCTCCAATCGATATCACCCGTAGCTGATTAAATGCAAATCTACAATATGTTTGAATAAGTTTCAGGAAAGGCATTTTAGAAGGAATTTGTTAGGACATATTGGTGTAAATCTGCCCCCATCTCAAAGCCCAGTCTCTTCTTCTTTTTTCTTCCAAAATGCTATCCTGTTTTGTTCATCTCATTGCTGTGATTCGAAGGAGCAGTTTCGTGCTTCCTCTAACCATAAGCTATGAATGTAATATTATTTCCATGCTCCCTGCTTGCAGTTAATTGCGTTTTTCTGAAAATAAAGCTGCTCAGATTTGCTCAATAAAAGATCGAAAGGGTCTTCACGTCGACAATCCATCTTTATTGCACATATTTTACCTCACATGTTGTGCATCACCAGGAAGGAACAAGAATCGAATATATCCTCAAGGATATACATAATAGCTTGTCCATCAAGACATCTTTTGTTAAATAAGAACTGTTTTGTAAACACGTAGCCTCTCTCTTTTCATAAGACAACCAACTGCTGCTAAGATCTAAAGGTTTTGTTTTTTCTAAGTAAAAGTTTTTTGTTTTTTGTTTTTTTTATCTAAAAGTTTTTTGTTTGACCTGCTTTTATACGGGGAAATTTTATATGAATGATATAAATTATAAGTATTTTCCATGCTGTCAACACAATAGACAATTATCTTTATGATAATCAAAATGTCATAGGAAGTGTAATCACAATTTATTTCATTATTGTATTGCTCACCAATCAAACTGGGTTATTGGCAATCTCCTTTCCAACAGGCTCTAGCTACAGTTTGAATATCTCTTTACGTCCAATAATACGTAACATCATGGGTCGCACAAAGGCATGGCTAGAGGGGGGAAGGTGAAACCCTTTAATTGAAATATTCAAACCCCATCGGCATTCATGAAAAATGTTAGCCCATCTTCTTGATCTTTTTGCGAGATCCGCCCTTTTGACGAAAATTACACAACCTCTGGTAACACTCCTTTCTCTACTTCTCTTACCATACAAAACGGCTCTTGTGCTACGTAAATGGGGGTCCTAACATTTCAAAATTATCGTTATTAATTTTCGCGTTAGAGTGAAATCTTCATTAGTGTTTAACTTAGTAAAAAAACTTTAACAATTAATAAAAAGCAATTCACTTTTGATAAAAGCATCCAAGAAAATTAATTTCACAACCCTGTACGAGAATTTATCCACAACAAATATTTCTTTATCGTTATTGAATTATCTATCTTCCATGCCAGCTGCAATTCACTTTTTCATCGTGCACAATTAATTATGAAAAATCCCAGAATGTATCTTGCTAGCGAATCCCAGCATGCCATGAGCAGATGCTGCACTCAGCCTTGAGACAAAAGTTTCTGTAATATTAGGTCTTATCTTTGGGTAATTTTGTGGCACAGAAAATATCAGGTCGCAAACAACTTGACATAAATTGAAATGCAGTAGGTCCTTGCTACATGTCAATACAACGATGTTGTGTCTTTATAAAGTTTTTTTGGCTCTAAAATCAAATATAATCTCTTTACGCTGATATCAAATCTAATCTCTAAACTGAAAATTTGCTGCTGTTCTTTGAAATTCCTATTTCATGTGATTATTTGAGCAGGCTATGGTCAATGTTAAAATCCAATCAAATGAAATAGAATTATGTTGATTTAAATGAAATAATTTAAGCATCGAATATCATGGCAGTGACTGATCGCGGCAGAATTTTTTGTCATAACAGTGGCATCAATTCCCAGAAAATGAGAATCAGTGTTGTCTGAAAATGTTTATTAATGCTTCTTTCTTTTCTATGTTATATTTTTGACCCAGAAAACAACCATCTTTTCACCTGCGCTTCTTTTCACAAGCCAATTGCCCATGCCTGTTTGAACTGTGATGAAATCTTAATTTCAGGAGTGGAAATCCTCTTGTATCAAAACTCGATGATAAAAGAGAGACAGATGGCAGTTCAACTCCTCTTCTCCACGTTGCAGCCTCGGATGGAAACGTTGAATTATTGAAGAGACTAATCGAAGTAGGAGTGGATCTAAACACTAAAGACAGCGAGGGCTGGCCTGCGTTGCATTACGCAATATTGAAGGGTCATTTCCAGTGCGCCGCATTGCTGTTGGACAGCGGTGTCGATGTCAACTGCTATACTGACGATATCATCAAAGATTACTGCAAAGCAATTCGACAGGTTATCATGTATAAGCAATTGCTCGAAAATAAGAGCCAATGAAGTTTGACATCCCCTAATCATGCAATCAGAATATAAAGTCACTTCAATCTAGCGGGCGTTCTTCTTCATTTGGGTACTGGCTGGGTCCTTGTCGAATTTACTACTAATCAGCATTGGAGGAATTGTTAAAAAGACCCCAATGCATTTCTATAACCTTTTAGTATAGGAAAAGAATAGCAAATTTTCCTGCAAGGAGATTTTGCTGTATTCTCACGGCTAACGTATACTGGGTTTGCTTATAAGCCAGAGAGAAAGATGCAGCGTTTTCTCCGTAGAGACTTTCTTTCCATAAGACATTAAAATGTTGGATCACTGACGTATCAAAAACGGTGGCAATAGATTTTTGCACCATCATCGTCTCATTCTCTTACGGAAAATCTAGAATTTGATATTCTTTGTGTTTGTAGAATCATTTTATCAAGATGCACACCATTGTGTTTTGTGTTAGCTTTGACTCATGTGGAGATATCTCCATTTTATTATCTTAACATGTTTAAAGTTTGTAAATATTTTGTTGACAAATTGAGTATGGGCAGATCCGTAAGATTTTAATTAATATATTGCAATGAAAATGCATTGATTGTTAATAGACAAACAATCACGATATTATAATAAAAGGCTATTGTTTAATGGTTATAAACATATATAAGTGACGATAACTGACCTGTCAAAATAAAGAAAACTAGTGCGTTTAACAAGACTTTACCGGAGAAATTATGAGCTTTGGTGCTGGGTTTTAGTTGCAAGAAGACCTTATTCCAAAGGCAATTGGCCAACCCTTTATTCTGAAGACCTTTCCTTTTATATGATAATCTTGAGGCCCTTCTCTTGAGAGATCATCTTCAAATATTACATTGATCCCCATTAAAAATACTCATGTTTTCGTGTTTCCTCTAAAAACCCTAGCCTATAAGGAAAGTTTGCACGCAGGCTACAGCTTCTCTTGTTCTCCATAACCCCTGGGAGGGCCTCGGTCTTATTCGAATATATTCTCGCTTATTTAAGTACGGTCATTGGCGTGCTTGCCAAGGAAAAATCTCAATGTTTAAATAATGCTTCGTTAAGTCTAACATCTCCACAAGGGATATGTGTCGTTTTATTTGCCAATAACATTAGTGCAAACAATTTTAAAATAGAAAGACAAGTTCTGTTTTCCAATAGTCATGTTAGAAAAAACTGTAACACTTATCTTAAATGCAAAAAGCTTATCAAATCAAATCAAATCATTATGAATCTATCATTGAATCGTTTCTTTTCAAAGTTCTGTCGGAAGACCGTGAGCGGCTAGGCGAGGTCGAGGTCCTGAAGCCAGAAGACGAAATTCTTCATCATCGCCTCTCGAAATTCTTCTTCAATTAACCTAATTCTTCATCGCCTATTCTTCATCGAGGCTCGCTGTGCATGCGCTCATGACGTTCTGACTAGAGATTTATTCCTATTGGCTCAAATCGGAGTTCACTGAGTCTCCTCCAATTAGGATTTTTCAGATATGAGTTCGTGAATTTTTCAAAATGAGATAATTTTTGCTCTCTAAAATGTGCGTCATAAACGGAGAGGAAGCTTTTCAAATGGTGCTGGTACGGAAATAAGAGGTTTAATTAATTACAGTTTGAGAGTGGGGATTAAAGGCAATCTGTCACGACGTTGATTGATTATAAGAACAAAGGGATTTTTTATTGTTTCCAGTCCCCCTTTATTTTATCGCATTGTAAAAACTATGGCGGAGCGCTGAAATCGTGTTTAGACTATTGTTCCAGCTATTTTTCTCGTTAACCAATCCACAACGAGACAAATTGCCGTTAATGTTCAAGCCAAATACAATATTATTTAATCTTGTGTTTTCCTGAAACTAAGCTCCTCCTCCCTAGACAACCGAAGCTGCTAAAAGTAGTTTTTTAGTGTAACTACAGCATTCAAGTTGGGAAACATTTCCTGTATAGCTAAACATTTTCTAAAATTTTTGAATGATTAAAGCCAAGGTATTAGCAAAGTAAAGTAACAATTCCAAAGAAAAGGTAAATGTAGTGAACGAGAGCCTAGACTGTGGTTTTCATGCAGTAAAGCGTTTCTAATTAGGTCAATGTCTCAAGAAACATTTTTCGCATATTCTCGAACACGTCTCTAGGATACATAAATTCGTTCTTACAAGCAAGCCCTATAGAAAAGACATAGCAATAAAAAGTTTCAAGATTATTGGGACACTTTTATAATGTCGAAGACTTTCTATGCAGTGAAATTTTTAAGATTTTCCAATCCTTTCTCATTGAAAAAGAAAGATACGTATTTATAGGGCTGTAAATCTTTTTTTACATTTTACAAGAACAAGATTACAAAGACGATGCCAATGGGAGCATGACAGGCATGGCTACCCATTGACCTTAACAAAAAACAATACAGAAGCACCAAAGGCTATACCAAAATCCTGTTTAGTCCGTGCGGATAGCTGGTTCGATCAAAAGACAAAGAGGCTACAACTTGAAAAGAAGACAAAATTTGGACAAGATTTTGGTGTGGTCTTTAGTGCTGTTTCTACATTACTATTGCAGATTGAATATGACTGGAGAAGGTAAGTCGGTTGTCAAACACGACCCCTAGATGTTTATGTTCGTCAGCCTTCATGACAGTTTCATCGTTAAAGAATATAGGCGGTTGATCAATGATAATCTTTTTTCTAGAAAATTTCACTTCAACTGCTTGCTTCGCCGGGTCAGGATTGAACGACATCCTCTAGTCATGTGCACAACATTTGATACGATCTATGTCATGATTCAGATCTTCATTTGGGTTGTGAGCAACTGAAAGAATCGATGTGTCATCGGCAAATAACTTAAAATTGCATTTGAGATCTGTTGAGATCATTGATGTAGACAAGGAAGAAAAGGGGACCTAAAATCGACCCCTGTGGAACTCCAGTACTAATTTTGCGCCATTGTGATGCTTTGCCATTCAAGACAGTACGCTGCATGCGGTCTTTCAAAAAACTGCGAATCAGTGATAAAAACTGCCCAGGGACACCATTTTGCTGTAATTTGTAGATCAATCCATCATGCCAAACTCTATCGAAAGCTTTCGAAATGTCTAAAAAAACCGACCGTACATCTAGAGGAGGGCTGCAGCCCATCAAATGCAACAGAGATAGAGCGAACAATTGAGATCAACTGGTTGATAGTGGAGTCTCCAGGGCGAAATCCAGATTGGTTTAGATTCAGCAGTTCATGAAAGGAAAGGTGCTCGTACAAAGAATCAAACATTAACTTATCTAATTCTTTGCCAATAATAAGAAGGAGGGAAATGGGACGATAGTTTTGCTTGAGGTTCTTTTTGTTCTTTCTGTGAACATGAACGACATTGGCTCTTTTCCAAAACGCGTTCTTTCAAGTATGCTTTGAATGTTCACTTTAGAGGAAAGACTAGGCTGTCGTCGCAAATTCTAATAATCCCAACAGATATGTCATCCCATCCATGTGCCATATTTGGGTTTAAGGAACGTATAATATTGAGTATTTTCTCCTCTGAGACGCAGAAATCTGTCAATGAAGGTGCTTTGGATAAAATCTGACCTGGTACTTGGCTTCCAGTACCTATTCTAGTACATTGGAGTACAAAACAGTCGTTGAAAATTTGACGAAGATTTGCACATGTTGACGAAGATATAAACAATGATTTCGTTGTTATTTATACTTTTGAAAATTGTCATTAGTTCAATATTTATTATAAACATTTTTTAGTTTCGTGCGTAACATTATTGCTTTTCGATGAATTTTGGTAAGAGGCTAATTGTTTGCTCGAACTATTTTGGATTTTAGAGGGGCGTGTTTGTTAACAATGCTACTAGAAATATCTTGAAAGCTATTAAATGCTTGATTACCATCTTGTAGATGTTCACAAAGATTAAAAGGTGCTGCCAGCAAATCTTTGCAGAAACCTTCCTCTGTGAATTTACTTGAATCTCGGTAATGTTGAATTTTAGGGTGCTGGTGTTTAGGCAGAGACGATTTCAATTTAGTTAGAACTCATTTGTGGAAATCACTTAAACTAGATTCAATTGCTATGCTATTTTTAAAAAGGCGGAATTTCGTTTTCGTCCAATTAGATACTTTGTTTACAATTTTCTTTTAGCCGATCAGAGCTCGCCAATTTTGTCTGGTTTGTTTACAACTTTCTCAAAAGCCCCCCTAGTTGTGGAGAAAAAGCACTACTGGAGTTTGAGGCTGCCAAGAAAATACACTTTAGATCAAATTAACCAAAATTAAAAATTTACAATGTTCATAAAATTTACTACAAAATTACCGCTGCTTTTGAGTGAATTCCTTGTAATATTCCAGAAATCGCAGTATTTAAACGTTTTTCACTTCCTAAGATTTAGAATTGCATATTCTATAGAATTGCATATTACTATAAGAATTGCATATTACTATAAGAATTGCATATTACTATTAGAAATACTCTAAGGTTCTTAATGGAAGGGGGGACGCTTATTAATTTTTCGATTTTTTTCTGACCCCACCGGAGCTTATTTGGACCCCCCGTTTATGAATTTTTATATGCAGTCATTCATATCCCTTATTTCATTTGTCCTTTGTTTTTTCAGGTGTGAAATTTCTGTAAAGTTTCTCTTAAATGAAGAGGTTGCATTGTACAAATGTTTTAACATAGAAAAGTAGTATAAAATCCGAAAAAAAATTTACATAGGCCTGGATGTACACAATGATAATTAGCCTGCTCGTTTTAGTAATACAACAATGCATTATAACATGGTGATAATTGTAATTTTGCTATCGATTGTATTCAGAAGAAAATCGCATTTGACCCCAAAAAAGAATCATCACGTAAATTTTTCAGATTTTTCACATTTCCGACCCCCCCAGTTGCTAGATAACACACCCCCTCCGCTTATTTATTTTTGAAAAATTTCTGACCCCCCTCAACTATCAAGACCCCCTTCTATTAAGGACCTTAGAGTATGCATGGATTGTCACGATAGAACACCAGTCATACCTAAACCATATTGAATTGACTAGAGGAGTAATAGCTACCATCGCAATTTCAGCAATCAAAATATCCGCAATTTTAGAAACCATCGTCTCAAAAAATTTTCCCGGACCCCTTTAAAGTGCATATGACACGAAAATTTTTATTCGCCCCCAACACGTAATCGAGTATGCTGATCACGAAAACCACCATAAAATTTTCGAAAAACAAACACTTTCATAATTACAGCTGTTTCAATGTCGATTTTTGCTTCAAATTCTGTCACAAGGGATTGGGTCGAGTTTGACAGGAAGTGACGTAAAGTGGTTGTGTTAGTGAAAATTTAGATTGCTAACTAACAAGAAATTATACGGCGGAGTTTTACTTGCGAGTTTATGAACATGTCTCACGGCAAATATTCAAGCTCGAGGGCGTCAGCTTTTGACGAAAGTGAAGGGGAATAGCTTTTAGGTGCTGCTCATGGGCTATTTTTGCCTTGCAAGAACGAACCAGTCTTTTTTCTGCGGATAATTCAGACGCGGAACTAGGCGAAGCTGGCATGGCTCGAAGCTTTCATGACCTGGCAGAGGACGAAGATGGAATTCAAAAATCTCAACTGCGTGATCGATGGCGAGGAATTATTACTTTGAGTCAATGGTGAGTGAAATAAGTTGTCATTGTGTTTTTTAGTGTTATAAATTCAGTATTCCCTGTACATCTCTGCTGTTTTTAGGCCACCATTCCCTGATCATAGCGGCCTGGCCTATTGCGTTGTATGGGCGAATGAAGAAGAAGTTATACAAATACTGTCTAGTTGCTATACTGTAAAAGTTATACTGTCTAGAAATACAAATTCTGTTTGGCACCTTCAAATCTTAGAATTAGTAAATTTAATATTTTATTTTCATTAAATCTGGCAGAAATAAGTATACCATATACATATAAAATATATATGTAATGTTAGGATCCTGCCGATTCTAAAGAATGTAAGAGAAACTCAAATCAACCATTATATTAAGTCATACAATGTTTTTGTTCAATAGGTATCTCTGTGCAATGGCATACAGTCTTGGTGTCTGTCAGAGACAAACGTAGATACTTCAATTCCAGAACTTCTGAGAGATTCAAAACCTTGTTGATGCCAAAGCAACTCCATCTGTGCAGAGCTTCCGTTAACGCTGCTTGCCTGTGAAGAACGAGGAACACAAATTTCAATGTTTACATTTAACAACAAACATGATCCAAGATTAATTTGTTGGTCTTTGACCAAGGCTGACCAGGTCAAAGACCACTATTTCTGTTATACAGAAACGACTCCGTGATTTAATTGAAAGTTTTTATATCATGTTTTTTTACTTGATGACTTCTGTTTATTGTTAATCGATTCTCACTTGCATTTTGAATTTTTATCCCATAGAATATCATTTCCCTGCTTCTTAAATATTTCTTGGGTTGCCAACCCCCTGCTTTTTTAGTTTCCAAAACCTTTTTCGCTTTTGTATAAAATATTGAAGTAGTTTACATTTGTTTAAATGGTTTAAAAAAATAACTGCAAAATTGATTATTTGGGTTATTTTTATGTAATAAAAACGGTGATATGGACCCAAACGGTGAGAGACAAGGAGTCCCTTTTTTCCATTAAGCGAGTGCCCCCGGTGTTGTAGAGTCATTACCAATAACGTATCTCAGCTGTTACACAATATAACGTTGTTAGGCAGTTATAAAAAAACAATAGGAAACTTATTACTCACCATGCTTTTTTCATTCTTGCTTCGTTCTTTGTCCTGTTTTGGTTTGCGAACTGAGGGTAGAGCATCACGTCGAAAAAATGTTTTGGTATTTTCGGTGTCAAAACCAGGAGGAGAGGGAAATGTACGGGAAAAATCAGTCGGAAAAATACGCTGCATTTTTAATAAGTAATGCCAAGCGCCGAACTTCTATTGGGGCAGGTTTTCCAGGATGGCAGTCAAGCACAACGGTATCTTCCTCAAGGGGGTATCCGTTCCATAAAGTCATGCACAACACTTTATTTCAATTTTTATCAATTTTATAATGAATCAAAAAAAATTTCTAAATTACTTTCCGACCTTTGATGGCATTGCTTGAGTTATCTAAATAAAACTTATTACAATTATGGAGAAAAAGAATCTTTAGGGGGACAACAGTAGTGCCCGCACATAGTGAAACCATACAGAAGCCTTATTCTATTCAACGGATACACAACCACTTTACGTCACAGGGGTCACGTGACCACAGGTTCGACCGCGTTTTTCTTGTGACACATTTTAGCTCGAGTGGGTGTTGGAAAACCCCGTTTTTTGGGGAAAGTAAGTCGCAAATGAAAAAACTAAGTTCACCATCGTTACCAGCGATGTTTCTTTGATGATTTAAGCGAATAAAAATTTTCGTGTCATATGCACTTTAAAGGGTGGCCTCCGATGTGCCTTGCATCTTTCTTTCGTTTTGACCCGGGACCCAGAAATCCTCTTCACCGCCCTGGACACCCATAGCGCAATTTGTAGCTATTTTGAATTGCTGATGGTTTTTAGGTGATACTTTCTCGGTCTAATCCTCATCTTATCCCAACTGTTTGCTTAAGTTTTGCTTTGGGAACTATGAAAGCAAAACCCGACAAGATTTCACTTTTAGAAAATTTGCCGACGAGAAATTTCTAGGCAGGGGGCCGCACCCCCCTCCCCCCACTAGCGACGACCCTGATTGGATCATAACATCCATGCCATATGTGGATATGAGGCAGATCGAGCATTAATCGGACATTTGCCAAAAAAACTTTCAAGGGTTCTATATTATTTTCTCAGGCCCAAGTCACTGGTAAACGAAAGCGCGAAGTTGGTTTGGACTTCCCGCTTGTTGTTGGTTATTCCAGGTCGATTTACGGCAAACACAAAGGAAAAAAATGCCGTTATTTTATAAGCAGAATTGTAGAAAAGGAAATAACTTTCTAGCCATTTAGATTTCTTTGTAGAAAGTCTAAAAAAGCCAAATCTCAAACACATTTTTCAATGGTTTAATTGATATAACATGTTTTATTTGAACAATTTGGTTTGTATTGTTTTTATTCTCTTCGTTATCGTTGACAAATCGTTCTTATAGGCGGGCGCTCATCGTGGGGGGGGGGTACTCATTTAAAAATATTTCATAAATAAATAAATAAATAAATAAATAAATAAATAAATAAATAAATAAATAAATAGCACCGAATCTCCAATTCGGAGCAGTTACTTTTACCCAAGTGCACTGGGGAAGTAACACAGGTAGTGTTATGATTTTTAGTTTATAAATTTGTCCACATATTTTTGAACAATGCTAAATACTTTTGGATTATTTTTTGTCATGTTCGCAAAAATATGATAGTTTTTATTTTCAACTAGGGAGCATTCCCACAAATGCTCGACATATTCCTCATGATCTCCACACCTCCTACAAAAAGCACTTTCATTTCCCCCCTGTTGCCTTAAAGTCTACCATATTTAACTTCGATTTTAACAATTTAGGGGCTTCGCTGTGTTTTATTCTAAGAGAACTTTTTCTAATGAATCTTGTTTTTGATCCATTGTCCTTTCTTAGGTCAACTTCAATAGATTTTACTACACTTTGTTTGATTCGTTTTTCCCATTCTTCAGTTGGCAGATTGCTGATTTGTTTCTCTGTAAGATCAATCTTAAGGTTTTTTAAATATTTTTTTTTAATTTGATAGTGCCAGCAATCTTTGAAGTTTAGTATTTTCTGCTCACTGTAAATTTGTTTAGTTAACATTGTTTCTTTCAATTTTAGAATTCTATGTAGGTATACAAGTCATTCTCTATTATTCTGTATTTCATTGGTTTAAGACCACATTCACATGTCAGGCCTTGATATGGTGTTGAAGCTGGGAGATCATTACTACTGGTTACAGCATCCTTTTGTATATTCTCAAGTTTTTTCATTTCCTTTTTTGGTATTTTTGACCAAGTCTCACATCAAGGTAGTCTCACATTCCTGTAGAAGAGGTGCTTTTTCAGTGAGGGGGGAGGGGGGCTCTTTCGAGGAAATATGGTATGAATTGGGGGAGTAAACTTACACCCCTAATGTTGTGTGTCCAAATTGCTTTTTATCGCCAATAAAAACATATTGTAAAAATAATATGTATAAAAACATGTAGTAGCTTGATTGACGTTTGGATGTTGAATCCTCATCAAAAGTCAAATATTTCATTAGGATAAATTTCTTGAAAGAACTTGAACAACACTGTTCATTGTAGGGGTTAATCAGCAACATTTTCAATATTTTTACTCTATCTATTTATTTCACATTGTTCCAAATAAATTTTGAAATGTGGCTGGAGATACTTTAAATGTAAGATTTGGCATCATTGGTCACCGAAGTAAATCTTTGCTATGCGAGATTTTTAGGTAGATAAGAGAAAACAAGAAAATACAAGCTTATATGTGCATGAGAATTTCATACTTTAACAAACTTATTTCTTTCCCATTTTCATTTTGTCAGTCTCAGCAGCCTCTTTGGCTCTCTTGGCACGAATTCCAACCAGTCTTGCATTGGCACGAGCAATACGCATAGAGCTAAATACACTAATTTTCTTCTCATCCTCGGTAACCTTTCTTGCCTTCTCAGCCTGCTTTGTCTGCAGGATAGGTTGGACCTGTCCTTGCAATTGAGTGGCCAAAGCCAGTTCTGCAGCCTAGAAATAAAAATTGTGATCACAAACACGTTCCTATGCAAGTGAAGAGCAAATGCCAGCAAAAGCATAACCAGAATAACAACAGCATGTTTGGTTATGGTTTTCTGCACATTGGCCTATCAGGAGATAGCTGGGGTTTTCACCATCAAGGGTTACTGAAGACAAGAAAATGTGTTTAGGTGTCCATGTGAGTGATCCTTCAGCTAGAAAAGTCTCCATTTGATAAAGCACTTCTCTATGAACTTTTCTCTTTCAGATTTGCCTCACATAGATAAGAAATGTTCTTGTGGGGCAGCAATAAGTACAAAGGGCAAGAGGTGAACGCATGCAGAGTCAAGGTGGCATGTTCAAGGACATACTTTTAGAAGATAAATGGCGGACAGGAAATGTCTGCAGACTTAGTAAACATTGTGATCTGTTAACACCCAAGATGTAAAAATTGGTGTGGACCAGATGAAACTACATAGTCGCAAGAACTTCCCAGATTGTTGAAGGCAAATCTTCTAAACCATATATATATAAGAACATACCTCGCTATCACCAGCCTTTGGTTTATTGGCCTTTCTTGGGAAGAGTATCAGCTTGCTTTTGTATTCATTCAGTCGCTGCACATTGGCTTGCAAAGATTCAGTGGAGCGATTCTTCCTTCTGTGGTCAACTGCAATACCAACGCTTAAAGCCCGCTTTGCTGAAATACCAGCATTCTGTTAACAAAAACAACACACATCATCACAGCCTTCATCAAACCATCAAGAAATTGCCTGATGATCACAATGGGTGTTAAACTGACAGTGGCAACTTAAAACTACCCTGTCTACAGGTGTACAACTCTCTCTTTATGGTATCACAGAGTAAAACAGAATGGTAAACAATAATCTTTTCATGGCATTCGACACAGGTAAAAGTGGCTCACAGCCACTTGACCCTCAATGGCTGGCCTTCCAATTATGTATATATACAAAGTGGCCAATCACATTATCATGCAATTTAAAAAGTGATTGAGAATTCCCTTTCTTCTTGACAAGTCTTCTGATAAAACCAGGCCAGATATATTCTAAGGCAGTTTTTTCTTCCGTATCAGTTATGAGCCTTCCCCAGAACCATTTCCACCAGAAAAGGAATAGATGTATACATAATTGGAAGGCAAGTAATATATAATAATTTTGAAGAAAATCAGCTTAACACTATATATATTTATACTAAATATATATTCACATTTTTAAGTTCATCATAGGCAAGAAGCTATTGAGAGCATATATATATATATGCTCAAGAAGTTCAACAGTTTATTCAAAAGAAACAATTTGAAAATACCTTCAACTCCTCTAGTGTGAAGCCTCTTCCAAACCTTACTTTAGTGTTGTATTTAAAAGTTGGACATCTGACAACAGGTCTAAGAGGGCCTGCAACTGGTCTGGGAGAAATCTTGAGTGCTTTCTTCTGCCTAGCAACACGTCTTTTCTTCTTTTTTCCTGGCTGATCAAACCATGTCTTTATGTAGTTTTGCCAGTGTTTGTGGAAATGGGCATTTGGAATAACGTTATTGTGCTTCATTCTGCAAAGATACAATAGCAATTTCAGTTGTATATACTTATTGCCAGGTGAAAACATAAGATTACCTAGTTTTTTCCACAAAGTATATACATCTGTATATATATATATATATATAGATTTTCAAAGGAAACATCATGCTGAATAAAAATAAATGGCCTACTGGTTTTAGGATGAGTCTGTTTCAATTTCTTTAGCATAATGATGTATTTCTATTAGATGAACTGCCTGATGATTGCATACAGCATAAAATTCAGTTGCAACTTAGAGCTGTCCTGTTCTATGCATCAAAAATGGCACAACTCTGCATTTTATGACAAATTGGTAAAACAGTAATTTTCATTAGTATGAAAGAGAGAACAAAACTTAAAGAAGCATTCTTTACACATGGAATGAGCACTAAACAAAGCTAGATGTGCACTGAACTAAGGCCAGCTAATATGTTTCAGCAAAAACATCTTGCTGACTTAAAACATGACATTCAGCTGACTAAAATATTGTGAACCATGTTTTGAAATTGCTGGGAATCCACAGAAAATGTGAGTCCCCAAAATCGGGCATCAACTTCCAAAAAGCCAATGTCCAACTCAAATGTTTCACCAAAAAAGAATGACTAATGATGCACCACACTTTTCGATTCTATTTCGTTACTTGGGAAAATTGATCTCAACTACAGGCCTTAAGGACAGTCAACGTTAAGGGGTAAAGAAGAACACAACAAACACTGTTACAAAACTTATGTCTTCTAATATATATATATATACAAAATTGCATTATCAGAATGTGAGCACTTTGCCAACAGTGAATAGGTAGTCGATATTTTTCTACTTTGGAAACTCTACGGCAGCTAACTGTTTTTCATTACAAAATTTTATGGTAAATTTCAACGATTAGTCTTCTTACAGTTTTGGAAATATCTTACAGAACATTATAGAACTTGAGAAATATGTTACAGATCGTTGGCCATTATAGGTCTCCATATGCAATGTTAGTTCGTGCGTAATAATTAACTTTTATATCAGATGTAAGAAAGGATACAATAACAGAAAACTTAAATAAATCTGGAATATTATGTTGGAGTCTGAGTTATCAAATTAATTTTAAATATGATGATTTCTTTGGATGATAAAAGGCATATTTTTCACTTACTTGGCCTAGGCACAGCACAAACGGGAGAGAGCTATCCTCGAAAAGATCGTACAGAGGTCTGGGAATCAGTTTATTACCACAGGGATACGTGGATGCTCCATTCCAAACTCAAAAAATTCCTAATGGCGGACGATACTGGTAGCTGTGGCAGGACCAGGACCAAGAATGATGGCGTTAAATTTGCAATTTATGCTGGTTTCTTTGCAGGTCTTGCTTCCGTATTTGCTAAAATTGCATTCAGTAGAAAATTAGTCTCCAATCTTTTATGTGGCGAAGGAGAATATTTTAGTCCCATTTTCTATGGAATGTTTACCTGTGAGAAAGTAAGTTGTTGTCTTGATCGCATTGTCTAAGTCTTGCATCATAGATATGTATAGAAGTGGGGTGAAAGGAAACTTTCTTAAAAATGTCTACGAATTAAACAATGAAGGATACATTCAAATCCACACACCTAGTGGAATTACAAGACAGGTTAGAATTAAAGAAAATTTAAAACAAGGAACTATCTTGGCAGCCCCCATCTGTGCCAATCATATTGATAAAGGTATGCAAATAGTAAAAAGAGAAAACCTAGGAATTAACTTTGGGAACATTTTGATACCTCCACTACTTTACCAGGATGATATATTAATTGCTTCCATATCTCACAAGAAAATGCAGGAAATGATTACTATTGCTGAAGAGTTTCAAAAGAAAAACCTTTTGAATTTCAACTTGGATAAAAGTGAACAAATGATCATGCAATATAGCAAAAGTAAAAAATTCCAAAAAGAAACTTTAATTTTAAATGGCCAAGTTATTAAAGAAGTAGAGTCATATAAATATCTAGGAGACTTGAAAAATAACAAAGGAACCTTGGATTTGTGCATCAGTAAACGAATCAACACTGCCTTGGGAGTTATTAAAGAAATAAAATTCCTTATTAAACAGGAGGCACTCAAGAAACAAAGTTTTGCAATCAGTATCAAACTGATTGAAGCAATTTTGATGCCAAAAGTTCTGTACGCATGTGAAACATGGACTAACGTAACTAATAAGCAATTTAAAAACTTAGAAAAATTGCAAAAAGATGCAGTAACAATAACTAACTCTCTACCCCAATCAATGTCATATGATGGAATAGTCCTTGAATGTGGCCTGATGCCTATGGAATTTAGAATAAAAGAGAAAAGATTAATATACTTCCATAAGGTATTAAACATGAACGAAAGTAGATTGACCAAGATAGTTTATGAAGAGCAAAAACGTTTAAATTTCCCAAACTGTTGGTATAAAGAAGTGATTAGTGACATAAAACTGATTGATATTAACCTCAAAGAAAATCAGATCAAAAATTTAACCAAAGAACAGTGGAAAAAAGTTGTTAGAGAAAAAATGATCATAATCATAGAGAATAACATTAGAAATAATAGTAAGACTAAACTTAGATTTATCAAGGGTAGTAAATTTGAAATGAAAGAGTATCTGGGGTGCGAAGACGCGTCATCCCTGCTGAAATTAAAACTAAACATGGTTGACTTAAGAGCGAACTACAAAGGAAAGTACTCTGATTCTCTTTGCAGAAGATGTGGGGCCCATGAGGAATATATTGAACACTTATGGGATTGCCCAAGTTTTTATCAAAAACCCAAGATGGAAAAAACATGTTTAGCTACAAATAATTCAAAAATTCTTAAAAGTATCAACAACACCCTTCAAAAATTTCTTACCAATGGATGAAATAGAAATAAAAAGATTGGCTAAAATTATAGCACCAGCTTGTGATACCCAGTAGTTGGGTAACTGCTCCGAAATGGAGATTTAGCTTCAATTATTATTGTGTATGAACACACACAGTCCTTATAAACTTGCGTGACAAAACTATTTGGACGATGAATAACGAAATGGCAGCCCCAAAACTAGCATTCTAACATTGATTGAACAAACTTTGCTGTTTTGGCGGAAATTCTAGAAAGGGTGTCCTAAACCTTTTCTGTCTGCCCACCCTTGATAGATTTCTAAGTTTTCTTGTGAAGATAAAACTTTTGCATTCATAAAAGCTTCGAACAATTTCACAAGATTTTCAAAAAGTCTTCCAAATTTATTGCATAAAATGGCTTTGAAATACTTTTTGAACGTGTTTGTTTACGAGACTAATTCTAATTGCAAAAACCTCCAAAGAATTATGAAATACCAATATTTGCTCTGCAAAAGGTGAAGTAACTGAAACCAAGCATAGATTCTATTCTGCTATGAAAGACAGGGTTATATCTAGGGCAATAGCATTTAGGTGTAGAACACAGGACACACATTGATAACAGCAGTTTTAACATGTTTAAATATCTATCCTGAATGAATATTCATTTTATAAATATTTTATATGTTTTGGAACTAACGATAGGATTTGAAACCAACCTTGACTGCAATGCAGAAAAGAAACATTTAAAATATGCTTGCCTTGTCTCAGATCTAAGACAAAGGTTTGAATCTGTCATATTTGTAAATCTCTCCATCAGCTCTCTTTGCATCTTCAGCGACTCATGCCACTCATTCCTGGAAATGTGCGGCTCTCTTTCCATTGATGATCATTACAAACGATATCTCATTTCTATTCTATGATATCCATTTGGAACACCTATTACATCTTTTGCTGTAGGAACAAAGCATGGACTAACCCTGAACTACTCCCCTTTTAACTACATACATAACTACATACATAGTGAGATTTGTAATTGTAGTTCAAGTTGAACTGAAAATGAAATGTTTCCATTATTACAAACAATATCCAGTAGTTTCTAAACAGTTTCATTTTGTTATTAATAGCTGCCTATCTAGGAGTTTAAAATGTAATGTCTGCATCAACTAAGTTTGAAGTAAGAAAACTATCTTCAGTTTGTGAATAAGTAAAACAATCCTGATGCTACACAGTGTTTCCCAATAAACTGACTTCAAAAGAGAATAACAGTCAATCTAACTGCTCACAGTCAATCTGTTGAAGTCACAAATCTGGTTAAAGTCACATAAAGTTTAGACCCAGATATGCAGAACTATTCAATCTAGCTCCGTTTACAGTCAGATTCTGTTTACAGTCACAACTTTGCAAGCAACATTTGGTGTGCCTATAACCAGAGTCTACTATGATGTCTAGTTGGATTTTGGCTGCAGGTTGCCTTGCATTTCAGTCCCCACATCTTTTTCAGTTCATTCATTATGGCTCTGTAGTCTTTTATTTCTTGGACAATCTTGAGGTACAGAAAAACTTTTCTAATGAAATGGCAAAAAATATTTATTGATTTGCCAGTCAAAAACTTTCCTCAACAAGATTTTTAATCTTAGTTTTGAAACCATATTTTTACAGATAGTTTCATTGATGCAATTATCCAGTGCTGGAATGATTCTGTTGTGCAATGCTGTCATGTTTCGGTCCTTTTCAAAATCATTGCTGCTATGCAGTTCTGCTGCAGAAGCCACAATCACCAATACTGCTGCCAATTTCTGCTTCAGTGTAAGTAAAAAATCTTTGCATTAATCAGAGCAGTTTAATTCCTGCTGTTCTCAAGCATTTATTTGAGTGATTTCTTGTGTTCTATGGCTTGAGTTTTCCATTTCAGTTGTTGAAAATCTATGATTATTATTATTATGACTCATGTTATATTAAGTGATTGGCATTTCGAACTGTTGTTGCTTTAACTTCCCGACACTTCACGCTAGATCACGTTTTGTTAAACTCTAGATTTTGATTACTTGTAATTCGGTTTTAACCTGTTGCTATCGAAAAATTTGAAAGTTCTGTTCGGTTTATAGTATGATAGTTTATAATATTTTAACGGGTTATGGGCCCAGGCATTTTTCATCTGTTTTTTCAAAGTTTTTTCGTCTGTACATGGCTTAGCTGTTAATAAAAACGTCAGAGGAAGTCTGTTGGAATATTTCGTTGTAATCATGGCAGCTGAAGACACAGGTTTTAAAGTTGAAAAACTGTATGGAGATGATTAACATAGCTGAAGGTTCCAGATGAAAATGTACCTTATCGGAAAAGATTTTTGGGAATTAGTTACGGGAGAAGAAACCCTGAATGCCGCAGCAAATCCTGAACAGCAAAGGAGATTTCGAAAGAAGTAAAATATGGCCCTCGCGACAGTGTGCCTGTCTGTTGAAACAAATTTGCAAATTTATGTTTGATCTGCTAAAAATGCTAAAGAAGCTTGGGACAATGTTGAACAACATTTTGAATGAAAATCGCTATCACAAAAATATTCTACCGCGGGAAGCTATATTCTGCACGAATGGGAGAAGGAGGTAGAATGATCGACCACATAAATTATATTAAAACACTTGCCGAGCATTTGGAAGCAGTGGATGACGAAATGGCTGAGAAGATTTGGTTGGATTGCTTTAAAAGGAAAGCTGATGCTGAAAATGACCCCAAGAACGTAACAGCAAGTAGAGCAAAAACAAGACAAGAAAATGGCAAGGTAAATGAAGAAACAGCAACTGAGTTTGCATTTAGCTGTGAGTAATACTCCATCAGATAAAAGTGACTGGTGGATAGACTCGGGGGCATCACAGCACGTGACCCCTGTTAAAAAGGGGATGTATGGATATACCCCATTCAAGAAACCAATAGAAGTGAAGCTTGCTGATGATACTGTAATTTTTGCTTATGGAAAAAGGGAATTGCAGCTTGTTTTGTATGATGGCAAAGACAAGGTGAATGCAACCCTGAAAGATGTACTTAACGTACCAAAAATACAGAAAAACTTGCTATCTTTGCCTTTATCACTGACAAAGATGCAGAAGTGCAGTTTAAAGGTCATTATTGCAAGATAATCATTAATGGCAATGTAAACAGTATTGGCCACAAGCATGGAAAACTGTATCAATTGAATGTAGATCCTGAGCAATCATGCTGTTCTGGATCAACTGATGCCAATGATGACAATGCACTATGGCATTATCGCTATGGACTCCTTGGTTATGACAACCTGAAGCTGCTGCACAACAAGTCTAAAGGCTGTGCATGCAAAAACAACGTCGCCAACAATTTTCAAAGAGTTGTTCAAAGAAGAATATTCAGCCTTTAGAACTCATACACAGTGATGTGTGTGGTCCCATGAATGTCACTTCAGTGGGAGGTTCAAGGTACTTTGTCACCTTTATAGATCACTTTACTCACTACACTACTGTGTACATGCTAAAGAAAAAGAGTTAAGTGCTAGATAAATTTAAAGAATTTGTTGAGTCATCGGAAAGACTGATTGGAAAACAAGTAAAGAAGCTGAGATCAGGTAATGGAGGTGAATACATTGAATTGAATTTGCTGAATATTGCAAAAGTCGTGGAATACATGGCATTGCTGAACACATGGGCCGAACAATCATAGACACTGTAAGGTCAGTGCTACATCATGGTAATCTTCCATTGAGTTTTTGGGCAGAGGCTGTGTCTACAGCAAACTACATCAGAAGCAGAAGCCCAACATCATATTTGAAAGAGAAAACATCATATGAGTGCTGGTATGATGATAAACCTGATGTAAGCCATTTTAAAGGATTTGGCTGTAATGCTTTTGTCCATGTGCCAGACAAAAAAAGAAGCAAATTAGACAAAACTGATGGAAAGAATTTAACTGGCTGCAAATGGCTGTTTAAAGTAAAATGGAACGCAGATGGGAGCATCAATCGCTACAAAGTTTATTTATTTGCTCAAGGTTACTCACAAAAAGCTGATGAGGATTATGATAAAATATTTGCACCTGTTGCAAAATACAATTCCATTCGATCTCTGCTGGGAATTGCAAACTAATTTGACATGAAGGTACATCAAATGGATGTAAAGACGGCAGTTCTTAATGGCAAGCTGGACAATGAGATATATATGAAAAAGCCTGATAGTTATGTAGATGCCAAACAACCATACAAGGTTTGCAAGCTTAACAAGAGCATTCATGGGTTGAAACAATCTGCCAGGTGTTGGAACATTGCAATAGATCAAGAATACTTTAAAGAATCTGGATATGTTCGGAGTACTGCTGATCAGTGTTTTTACTGTAAAACAGAATGTAAAGGCGGAAAGATCTGCTTGATTATAATTACAGTATGCGTGGACGATACTATCTTAGCTTCGAATGACATTGCAATGTTAACTGCTGAAAAGACCAAATTAAAAGAAAGGTTTGAGATGGAAGATCTTGGAGGGATCCATCACTGTCTTGGTATGTCTATAAAGAGGGACAGAAACGCTAAAGTTCTAATGATAAGCCAAAGAACCTAACTTAAAAACGTGCTGAAGATATTCGGAATGCAAAACTGTAAGCCTGTATCAACTCCAATGGAAAGCACTGCACGTTATGAAAAATTGACAGATGATGAAAAGCCTGTAAACACCAGAGAGTATAAAGCAATAATTGGCTTTGAAAAAAGCAAACATTTTACAACATACTTAAAGCTTTTTCGTCTGACACTCCTCAGAGCATAAAACGTCAGAATAGGTTCCGAAAAAACACGTTTGAAAAATATATACCCAGTTGTGGATAGAAATAGGCCAATCAGAAAAACGCAAGCACAAGACCGGTATAGTTGACCAATCAGTGCCGCGAGCCTAAAGAAAAATTACCAATGGAGTCCAAGAGAGAAAACGAACTCCTTTTGTCTACACAAAGGCGGCTTTTTCGTTTTTATGTAGATTGACTCCAAAACTGGATCCATTTACCATCAGTTTTGGAGTCCAATCTACATAAAACGAAAAAAGCCGCCATTGTGTAGACAAAAGGAGTTCGTTTTCTCTCTTGGACTCCATTGGTAATTTTTCTTTAGGCTCGTGGCACTGATTGGTCAACTATACCGGTCTTGTGCTTGCGTTTTTCTGATTGGCCTATTTCGATCCACAACTGGGTATATATTTTTCAAACGTGTTTTTTCGGAACCTATTCTGACGTTTTATGCTCTGAGGAGTATCAGACGAAAAAGCTTTAAGCATGTTGTAAAATGTTTGCTTTTTTCAAAGCCATTTTCAAATTCTGTACCGCAAAAAAATTGTTCACAAAGCAATAATTGGATCGCTCACATATGCTTCGATAGCTACGCGACCAGATTTATCAGTTGCAGTGGCAGTCTTGAGAGTCAATTTATGACTAAGCCTGGATCGCAACATATACATTTTCAAGTTAGGAGACGCTATAATCTCATGGAAGTCAAAAAGACAATCGATAGTCGCCTTATCAACAACTGAAGCAGAATATGTTGCTGTTCAGTTTATAGTACCATAGTTTATAATATTTTTACATCAGTTTAGTCCAATGTGACTTCTAATATTTTTTTGTTTGTTAAAATTCTTCTCATATCATCATAATGCTTCTCAATGCTTCTTACATTAAGGAGAATGTCAGTCATAATTTTGAATAATAATACTGTGTTTAAGTTTGATAATGTCCATATGGACATGAAGTCTAGTTCTGTCATATACTGAGAAAGCCATGACTCTTTGTCCAATGATTCAAACTGTCAAAGCAAAGAAACACTTGTTAGAAAGGAGTTTATTTTTAGGCACTATTTGGATGGATGTTGTTCAGTGAGACATTCTCATCAACATGGTTTACGGGGGTGTTCTTCATTGTTTGTGGCCTTGCAATCATCCACCACAATCAGCATTAGATGATACATACAGATGCTTTCTGATGTAAAAGGCAAGCACTAGGATAACACATGGGTACTGTAAAATTCTTTTTCACTTGTATTCTCCTAGCTTGTTTGGACACATGTCAGAATTGTTTCAGATGTATCTGAAAGGTCAATTTTGTTGTGCTTTAGAATTTTCTTATTCAGAATAAACTTACTTAAAGCTCACACAGAAAGTCAAGCATATTTTTATTCTATTTCATAAATGCATAGTAGTCATTTTATGAAGTAAATATGTTTCTTTCAGCTCAAATTGTATTTTACAATGGCAATCACTTCCAAGCCATTGCACAAGTGTGGAAATTAAAACAAAATTGGACTTGCTTACGTTTGTCTCAGCTAGTGCTAAATTATGATGGCGCAGAAGCCGATAGTTAAGTCATGTAAAAATGAGATAGGAGAAATGCCAGGTGAAAAGGACACTGGAATTGGATATCAGAACAGCAGGAAAGAAAAAAACGAGGAAATGGTAGATGAATTGAGTCTTTGAAACAAGTCAAAAGTACAAAAGGGGGGACTAGAAGAAGAGGCAAATGACCAACAAAGATGGAGAACAATCATCAAGCTGACAGACACTCTTGAACCTCAGAGGAATATATGTCTACAGTTTTTTAGGTGTACTTTAGGTATCTTGTCTTATTTGTTTTGGAAATAGTTATCTAACATTTTTCCATTTTTCTGGTCCTTGATGTTTATTTCATTCTATTTACAATAAGCTCAATGCAATCCAACAACAATTATGGCATTTTAGTCAGAACTGGACACATAGAAAAGCTTGTGATGAAATGTCTCACTCTGAGAAATAATATATAAATTTAACAATTGGCTTAAGTAACACAGCATTGTTAACTTTACATGGTAACATATTATAATCATGGTAATTAAATACTACAAAGGACTGCAAGTACAAATGCTTTAAACAAAAAGAAGCTATTAGTTTGACTTTCAAAGGAATAAACCAAATCTAGCAGACAAAATAAACCACAGGCTGAAAAACTGTTTGATCTGGTGAAGGACTAGGATCCTCATCTATCACAACATGGCAATATCAAATCTTGAAAATCATTTTTATACAAAAAGAAAAAGAACCTTTCATGCTTAGACATCAACATTTAAATATTTTCAAATGGTTTTGTGAGTTAGTAGACTAAACTTTTCCTGTCAACATCCAGTGAAAACTTCAGTAACATGTTCTGGGGGAGGAGGGTTGAGTTACCATGTTATACTTGATCTGATAAAATGTTATCAAACAAATCAGAAAGCAGGAAAAATAAGGATGATAACTATCTAAAAAATAGAGTATTTTGCAGATGACTTAAACCCTTAGAATACAGTAGTTTTAATTTACAGCAAACTACTAACAATATCACATTAAACAACATTTCAATTTCTCTAACAACTTTTTATAGCTGATAAAGGATTCATAGCAAACATTCTTGTTACTTAATCTGTTTGACTCAAACAAAAATAATATTATCAGGCAAAGATTTGACCAAATCCTTTGAGCCTTGACTGCAGCCGTCATCTGCTACACTGAATTCAAATTCAAACAATGCCTTTAATTTACTTAATTACACATGTCCAGAGGTTTGGGATTTTCCAATATTGCAAAATGCATTCAAAATGAAAAGTGGATTTGGAGGAGTCTATGTGTAATTGTAATATGAGGAATTTAGATAGTTCACATCATAAATTCATCCCAACTGAAAATTAATATAATGAAGTTGTGTGAGTTAACAGCAACCAGATTCTCTTTGTGCCCCAGAGCCACCCATTGGCATGCCAGGACTTGATGCTGAGTGTTGAGGACCAAGCTTAATACCATTTGCCTGCAAATTTGAACACATAAAATGTTATGAATCATTTTAATAGGAACAAAATAAACATAACTATATGAAAAAGTAACCAGAGATACATAAGGAGAAAATTGATCTGTATTGACAAGAAAATATCTAGGGATGAAGTTTCTTGAGGCCATTTTACACCTGAACCAAAGAGACAACAAATGTACTGCAATATGCACCAGTTTTAGCAAAACCTGATCAAAATACAAAGAAAAAGGACATTGTGACAACATTTCAATAGGGAAGCCAGAATACAGAGTAACAGATGAAAGGGGAGTGAATAGCATTAATCAAAGTAACTCCAAATTCATACATTTAAAAATTTCTTCCTAAGGCATAGTTAACATAGCAAAATAACATACTGAAAAAGAATTCTATTTTGCAGAAAATATTTTATTCCAAGGAACAAAAAGTAAAGAAACTAGAAAGCAATTTTTTCTAAAATATTGCAATTTGAAATGCAATTAAAACAAATTGAATCAAAAGTTTCACATTTACATTGAAATGATGCTTTTTTCAAATGATTTTCTAATTTTGTCACTTTCAGTCACAGATAAAAAGGTGTTATGAAGATGGGAGACCAAATGATAGAAACAATTGTTTTTAAGAAAATATATTTATTTAGATGGGGCCTTGATAATGTATCTTATGAGAAAAGGTTCTTTCTTTGAAAGAAAGGATTGATAGCAAACAAAAAAGCCCTAACTGTTGGAACACCCTACAAAGAATGAAGCCAAAGTGAAAAAAGCCATTTTACAGCTTCAACATAAAAGTTTCGACCTTTGAAGGAATAATGAAAATTGTCAAAGTAACAAATGTTTGAATTAATTAGGGTTCAAACCAATTGGTGTATGTTCAAAGGTAACAAAAACAGTTAGGATTGATGAAAGTACCAAGTTATATGAGATTTGAGTTATTTTGATGATACAATACTATCAATATCATAAAATCATTAAGAAAATGTTAAATAAACTATGTTGACACATTACCTCATTGTTGATATCAAATACACCTTCTTGAATTTTTTGATAAATTTCTTTTGCTGTATTTATAAAAGCCTAAAAACAACAACAAAAACTGGGTTGCAAATTTAACAGATTATCTTAGAAAAGTTTCAATTTCTGTTAGGTGTTATTTCTCCTATCAAATCTATAAAACATATTCCAGAAAAAATGACAGACCATACCAAAATTATACTAATCAATGTTGCAAAAATCTGTTCATGAGATTCCAGGCAGTCAATTTCTTGACACAATTTCTTACAACAATATTTGATGAAACTCTCCCTTGAAATGATTAGGGACCATAACTTCCTTGGGCCCCCAGCCTCCTTGGACTCTCAGCAAGATTGCTTTTGGTACAACATGCTTATCAATAAATCAGCTTGTGTTTGTGATCATGTAGTTAAGGTTTTTATGTTGGTGATTCTAAGAACACAAATGAGCAAAATCAAAGCACAAAATTAAGCTAGCCCACGTGCTGATACTTGTTTATGTGTTTAATTGGCTCTCAATGATTCTCTTATCAGTTACTATACCTGGCAAAATAGTTTAAAGTTTCATTGTATTTTTTCATATCTAGGCATGAGCCATATATATGACATCTATAATGGCTTCCAATGTTTTCAATGGTGGTGCTATGAATGAGGTTAATATAATGTATTAAGGCAAACCTCTTCAACATTAGCAGCTGTCTTTGCTGATGTTTCCATGAATACAAGTCCATGCTCTCTAGCAAAAGCTTCACCCTACATAACATATGTAATTTCATGAACAAATCCAGTCTCTTTGCAGCAAAAAATAGTTATAGAAAATGTCATTAGCTCGTTTCATTAAAAACGGATTCATTTGATACCAAATGGGATACACTCAAAAACGCTGTTCAAAGGGGAGTCATTTGAAAACAGAATCATTTGACACACTGTTTTATTAGGAACAGCAAAGACAGAGGCATTTGAAAATGAAGTCATTCAATCTCGGCAAAAAGAGCTCAAACAAAGGATATGAGAACGGATAAAAGTGGAGCAATGGAAACACCCATATTATTGATTTGACCAAAACAGAATGGCTCAGGGTTATGTGTTCAGTAAAATATGAAAATGGAATGAGAAAAAAAGAGCCATATATGAAAACAGAGTAAAGGAAACCAGGCCTTGAATAATGATTCAGGGTCAAAAGATATACAATATGATAGAAATCAAGCGACATACTTCATCTCTTTTGACTTCACGTCTGGCCTCAAGATCACTAAAAGAGACATACAAGGTCAGACATAGAAGGTCAGTTTTTATTAAAATTTGATGATGAAGTTGTAGCTTTGACATTAAAAATGCAACTGGAACAAACAGTGAACTAGCACAGTAATGTTGTAGAGGGATAGCAGCAATATAAAACAAAGCAAGAACTATGAGCTTACCTCTTGTTTCCAATAAGCATTATCACCATATTAGAACTAGCATGTTGCCTGGCATCCTCTAACCAAGTTGTAAGGTGACTAAAGGTATCTCTCCTAAAAGAAAAGAAACACATTTTATGTAAATACAAATGTGCTTTTATTTCCCTTTCTTCTTATCACTTCATCTCTGTGTATTCAGTCAAGAACAACAAATTGAAACTACTACTATGTGATCAGGGAAGTGTAACAGATGGTGTGTATACAATGCCTGAAAATCAAGGAGTAGTAGCTACAGCACAAAGCATGGCTTCAACACTTCTATTGAAAGGCAACTTATTTTATAATTTGAATGCTTCATTGGTTTTGTGCATGATTTCCAGCTATTTAATCAATTCAAACAACCTGAAGAAAACTTTTTCTTGCAAAAACACCAAAAGTTATCTAGTTAAATGTATATTCATCTAAAACATCTGTAAATTCGTCCATCTTAGATTTTTCTACAGGTAAATTAATAATGTTTTTATCAGCAGCTTCGCCATACACTTCGCACCTTAGCATCATCCCTGATTTAAAATGTTCAATTTCACCACTGAAACAAAAAATGGTACTATGTTCCCTTGAAATGTTTCCTTTTCAAAGCCTTTTATAAATAAATAAACCTTACAGAAAATAATGACGACAAAACTTTCAAAGACCCGTTTACCTTGTAATATCATAAACTAGAAGTGCACCAGCAGCTCCTCTGTAATATGACCTTGTTATTGATCGAAAAGATTCTTGTCCAGCCTGCATAACAAGATTAGTGTTATCATTAGCAGGAATCAAAAGTACTAAAGCATATTTGGCTTTATGTTCAGGTACCAGAAAAATAAAAGGCTGATAAGGTTGGTGCATAAAGATTCTTCACCAAAATATTTATGATGATTAACTTAGAAATAATTCTTTCAATCTAAAAATAAGCACAGAACGAAACTTGGAGGCAATGAACCATTTACAAGAAACTGATACAAATGGGCCAAGCGCAGAAATCAAAAGACAGTTCTGATTCTCAATGAACTGATTAGATAGCCATACATCGCGGACATATAAATTTACAATGTGAATATTGTAAAGCACAAATTTCATGTTTTTTGTTACAAAGCACTGTAAAAGGTTTTTGTTGCTTCTTTCAGAGGTAATAACAATTTTGGGCTGTATAAAGAAAATCATTGGAAATCATGTCTTACCTTATTATTTTTCTAGCACAGTTTTAGCTTTCTACTTCATTTATTCCAAGAAATATATACATTTAGAACATTTTCCATAAAGATTTCTTACATCACATTTCATTACTAGCTTTTTAAACAAACTTTGTTAACTGTCAAACATGTATATTTTCTGTCAAACATGTACATCTTGGGCTCATTTAATCTCCACATTGTAATAAAGGACCAAAAAAAGGTTTATATGAGCAAATTTTTAGCAAATTAAGCTGTACTCTCAAGCTTGATTTTTTATCTCTTGTTGTCTCAATTAAATATATAAAAAAATAAAACAAAAAGCTTGGTCTTTCTAAAGAATCAATGAAGATAAAAACAAAGAACATAAAACTGCTCATGACATGACCTGGACACACATTTTGTATATATATATATGCCTATGCTGACAACTGATGATTAAATTTTTCTTCACTTTAATTTTGAAGTTCAAGGAATTTGCTCCTGACTATTCATACTAGCCAAAAATTATAACAATGTCACATGGATCAATCACTGCATATATATAACAAACACAAGTTACAAATATTTATATTATATGAGGCCTTGCTCTAAGCAAAATGAAGGTGCTCTATAAAAAGAGCCCCTTAGAAACTCTAGGTGCTCTAAATAGTTGCACCTCCAAATAAAATGCCCTTGAGAACATCCTTTGAAAGCAATGTGAAAATTTAGGCAGATATGTGATCGCTGATTTGCACAGTTGATTTTAAGTTATTAAGAAAAAACAGAAAATAATACTTCAACAAAAGATCAATGCTTGCTCAAAAATCAAATAAATCTGCCAGAGAATAGACTTGATGGCCTGTGCCCTGTCCTTGGTGGATATTAGAGGGTTATTAGATCAAAAATGGTATCGAAAACCCAACGTTGAATTTGCTGGATTTTTTCTCAAGAGGTAATCTTACGCAAATCATACCATTGCGGTCTGTTTGTAAGATTATTCATGCATGATCAAGTTAATTCAACAAATGTCAAAAATTTATTTTGGTCGTGGTAGAATCGTTTTTACATTTTGAGAGGCTCTATAAATCGCTCTCCAAGACATTTTTCGGGTGCACTCTAGGAGTGCCTTTCCGGCCTGTTATATTTGTTTACTCACTGTGTCCCAAATCTGTAACTTTATTTGCTTTCCGTCAATAGTAATCATCCTTGCACCAAATTCAACACCTTGTGAGGAAACAAATTCAAAATGGCATTACAAATCAAATACAAATAAAACGACTTCTCTCTACCTTAGTCTATGTGTTATCAACATAGCAGCTTAACTTTTATACTATACTGGTTTTTTTCTACTACTTGAATAGAAAAGTCAATTTATTGAAAAAAGTCACAAATCTATTTTGGCATGTAGTGGTTGAATGGTATCAATTTATTTAACAGTCTCTATCAAAATGTGCAACATCTTGTTGAAGAATGGATAATTATTGTTACGCTGGATGAACAACATAAACCATAGGAAGGAGGGAAAGGACAGTTACAGAAAAAGTAAACTATCTGGTCTTCATTTAGCTATCTTATTGAAAGCTTGGGTAGTCTTCACAACTTTTAAGAATATTTGCTCTACAGAATGGAATAAATTTGTTCTACATAATGGAACTTCAAAGCAAGCATTACAGTGGCGGTCTTGCAAGATTATTGGTTTAAACAAGCTGTTTGGAAGTCAACAGGACTGGTCTTTATTTTGAACACCATCATAGCCCTGGCTCTTGACTGTTGGCCTCCAGCAGGACCAATGACCACTCCAAACCAGTTGATTCGATTCTAGAAGTTCTCGATTTAGTTGAAAAACTTATACTGGACCAAGAACCATTCCTAACCAGTTGATTTTACACATTATTTGTGACAATATACATTTCTCTTCTGAGATTGTTACTGTGCAGACATAGGATTGTTTAAAATTAGCCTCTAATGATGTTTAAAATTATATGAATGGAGATAGACCAGTGCGGAAATAGACGGACTCTGAAAAATATTTCATACTACTACATACCTATGGTCAAGTCGTGAACGGGCTGGAATCTTTTGTCCGTGAACTGAAGAAGCAAGCATGACTTTCCTACACCTGTTTGGCAATCAAGAAAATATTACTAAGCGCTGGCCTAAATGAGCTTGTAACAAATGGCGGAATTCAAGTACACTAAAGATAATGGTTGAATGGAAGTAGTGAAATTGTTGAAACTGCTTAAATACAAGTAAGGAATACTTAACATACCAGTATCTCCGATGATTATGTACTTGAAAAGGTAAGCGTAGGACATGTTGACGAAAAATAACAAATTTAAACCAAATTCGACAGTCCTAAATTGTTCCTTTCAACTTTTACACCAGTCTCCGTTTGAATTGCGCATGCGTAAATTATGAATCATGGTGGCCACGTCATTTTGTTGTAAATTTTTAATCACAAAGACTGGAAAAGATCAGGAGATTGCAAGAAATGTTTGTTCGCAATTTACTCATCACAAAACGAGCTTGTTAAGACTTTTATAATTGACCACATGTCATTTAATAATTCAGGCTTGTTTCCAATTGACAATATAAAACAAAGAAAAATTGTGGTCCATGTTACACCTTCGATTTATTAATCTCTCAAACGAATGATGCCTTACCTCGGATAAAACCTTTCAATATTTCTCGAAGATATAAAGGCATCTTACCGGTGGATTCCTCACCTGTATCTTTTTTGCAGTCAATTTAAGGAGAATAGGTGTCATTAACCCGTCTCCTCTAACTTGAGGCTCAGAAAGGGTGTCGTCATAAACCTGCACACTGATGGATAAGTTTTTTTAACAATTTAAAAGTGGCTTTAAAAAAGCAAAGATTTTGTAACTTGTTACTAAAGCTTTTCGTCTAACACTCTTCAGAGCAGTGGCGGCAGGGGCGTCACTTGAGGGCGGGTATGGGGGTTGGCTCACCCCCTCCCCTAACCACGAAAGCAGGACCTTTTCGCAGGGCAAATGTTTTCTACCAACGGATCTGTTTTGTTGTTTTTCTTATGTAGCTGTAACAAGAAAGTAGGTTATGCTTATCATTTGTCTACTCCAAAAGTAAAATGATGCAGACTACCAGTGACACGAAGTAGAAATTGCCAGCGTGACCTTGGACTGGATGGAATTGATATCTAAATTGATTTTGATTTCCTTTCACCTTAAGTGTTACAACCATTTCTATGGTTACACCCTTGGTTGATATATGTGTCTTGTTTTAAAAACCACACTAGAAAGACAAGCAACGCTTGTCAGAAAACTAAGACACTGTAAACGGGGTTATTTGGGTGAAAATTTGATGGAATGGTTTTGCATATTTGGGCCTGAATTTGCTTTGATTATAACCAGAAGCGTGACTTCAAGAAAAGAGCCGACTATATACGGTTTTTATATTTATTTTCTGTGGATGATATAGGGTGTATTGTATAAATTCTTGTAGGTTTTCAAACTTGTGTTTGCCAGATGAAGATTATGTCATCGATAAATCTTTTCCAAAATATTTAACTACGCCCCATCGGGGCATTGCTCAAGATATGTTGTTCCATTTTTGTCGCGAATACGTTGGCTTAATTTGGGGCAAAGGTTTTTCCCATTGCAATGCCTTAAGGGAGGTTTATAAAATTTACCATTACAATCTTCTTTATAAGAGACAGTAAATTGAAGTTCAGGAAGAAAATCTGAGGCTGAATTGTTCTTTATTTGTTCTTAGATTTATAGGGTATAAGCAGTGCAATTGCTAGCTTTTCACTCTAGGGAGGTGTCCGGGCCTCAATTGCCAACAAAGTGCGTGAGAAAACCTTCCTTTGCCGCCATGTTTGAATATTCTCCGAAAAAGCATCCCAAGATGGGAAAAAACTCCTCGTTTTTGAGATGAAACATTGTCCAAAGTTACATTTTACGGTAGCTCAGCCTCAGCTTGTTTTTAATTTGTTCTCAACTTTTGACTAATTTTGAAGTTCGTGTTTTTATAAAATTGTTCTTATAAAAGGAGAGTGTAAAGGCAAACACATCGGTGAACCTGTGGACACACTGAACAAGGACCTAAGCGGGAACAACTTACCGTATTTTATGTGTTAGTGTTACGGTATTTTAGTGTTACGGGAACTGAGGGCAAGTTCCCAAAATTTCCAACTTCTGCCAGGGAAAGGCAAGCAAAAGAGCGTCAATAGGTGCTAAAGTTGCTTAACTTTCGGGCTTGTAAAACGGGCCCGGAAAACCTTATCTTAGCTGAAAATCAGTTTGTTGCAAACATTGTTATAGTTCATCCTTAAGACCCTTTGCATGTCGTATTGTCCTATTGAGCCTTTAAATGTCCTATTAAGAATGTCGAAACGTGCCCCATGATGAGAATCAAAGTCTTTTTATCCACAATTGGAATTGGCATGAAAACGATTCTCAGTCAAATTGACTGTATTTGACATTGCCCTCAATTTTTTGTATCAAATGACAGATTTTGAATGTTTGACTAAAACCCAAAGCCAATTTTTCAACTAGCAAGACACTATCTTCCAAGATTTTACAAAGAAAGCAACTTCTCTGCCCTAGGAGACGAGTTTATTTTTGAATAAACTCAATCTCGAAATCTTTAGAAATTTGACGAAATATATGACTTCATTCTCATCAAACGGTAATGTATAGGGGTGCCTCGGCACCTGCTAACCTAATGACTGCTCCTATCTCTACGCTATAGTTACAAATCATTTACAAAAGATATGATGCCAGTACATCAGCATGCGGAATTATGATCAGATTTTCAACATGTGCTTAAAACTGTAAACTTGTCCGAAATATATCTGATAGCAATAACATATCATTCATGGACAAATTGATTCTAAGAGATCTCCCTGCCGTTTAGCACAAATTGATGATTTTGCAGAATGATAGGTTTCTTTTGTATGAGGAACTGTGCGTAGACATGGTAGAAAAGATAAAGAATTTCTTAAAAAAGGCAGAGTCTCTATTACGGGACAAAAATTTGAAGAAAGATTGGAAAACTTTAATAGCTAGTTGTAAATTTGAAACCAGTTTTTTTAAAAACAGCCAGTTTAACTTTCCATCAAGTTTTATAGAAGGTTCTTACATGAGGAAATCAATCTTCGTCCTCAACAAGTTCTGTATAAAGTTTTTTTAAAAAGTGGTCAAGATTTTTTGTTTCAGCTAGTCATAATTGATGTAAAACTCCTGGTTTTAACGTACAAAAAGCAAGATGCCTATGAGTTGTTAGTTGAATTGCGAAATCAAATAGCTTGCCACGGACAGGCGTTCAGAAAGTATTGTCCTCTATCATATCTAAAGCAGTTTTCACTATCAAGGGATAGTTGATGGCCCAAAGATAAGGGGCTATTATTCAAGAGAGACAACATAAGGAATAAGCACATATTACTCAATCAAAAATCGGCAATATTTGAAAATTCCCTATCTTCCTAAACAACTATTTTAACAAGCTTTAACAAGTATGTATTAAGTATAAGGACCGTAAACGTTTGTGTGAATCCCCCCTCCCCTCCCCATTTTTGATTGCGTAATATGCACCAGGAAATTTCCCGGTGTCCAGGTGGGCCAGTCTACTTCTGCTTCAGAGAGTAAAATGTCAGAACATAGATCGAAAACATTGCGCTAGGAAATATATATGTACCCAATAACAAACGTTCTTTATTTCATCTTGGTCACAGTCAAGGCTTTTCTTTTCCTTTTCAACAGAACGATCGTCACTATCTATAATACATATAAAATTCCATATAGATAATAGGGTTTGTTCTAAATCTGATGATATTCTCTTTGGTGTTCCCAGGCTTGCTTCTCAAAATTTTCACTCGAATCGATATTTTAGAAAACTGATAAATACTGCAACTGACTTTTTGCTTCCATTGAAGAAAACTAACAATTGACAAAGATTATATCTTTTAGAGGACCAAAGCTTTGGAATATACTTCAAGCCAACGTTAAACAGGCCTCTTTCAACGCAAGTATCAAATGCATTCTTAGATATCAAACATTGCTGTGTTAATTTGATGGAAATTGTATTATAGTTTTGATTTGAAATTAGCATTTGCCACGGCTCCATGAAAAGCAGTTCTAAACTGAAGACCTGCAAAATATGCCAAAAATTATATGCATAGCCAGTTAATGACCTGGATATCACTAATCTACACATCAATTATATCCCTATATGTAAAAATGTAACGACTATCACCAGAAGAATAATCTCTATTCCCTGGTTTGATATTCCCACTTCCAATTAATGAGAAAGCCCTTTAACAAGTCATATTGTTTCATATTTTATCTACCTTGTTGTCTCATTAAGCAGAAACTCCAAGCTGCAGCTCAAAACCGTCCTATTTTACAAGCCAATGTTAAATATTAGAGCTTCATGAGATCATATAACATACAATAATGCTTTTCTAAACAAATAATATGTATTTAAGTAAGCTCTACTAAATAGTGGGCGGTGTAATAAATAAAATATGATATAGATATTACTCAGAATCCATTCAAGCCATTCAAAAGGTTAGAGGTTTGTTGCTTGTTAGCAAGGGGGCTCAGACTGGGGATTTGCAAGTCAAAAAGTATTTCCAGGAATAAGGAAACTTTAAGACTCAAACTCAAAAACCTTTTTCAGCAAGCAAACAAATTAATTAAAGGACGTTTTTCTCAAAATTTCTTCTTCTCTTAAAGCAAAATTTTATTTTTCATAGCAAAAAAATTATTATCTCAGGAAAATATTTTTCTAATCTAACCCACTGGATCTACCCGACAACTTTCATTATCGAACATATTGCATAACCTCTTGCTTGCTCTAGATCTGATGTAGAGGTTTTCGCAATATGGCAGCCGGCTTTTGCAAAGTTCGACGGCGCATAGCTTTAATCTTTGTTTCAGTTCTACTGTTGATCGGATGCTTAATCGGAAGTAAATCTTTGGAAAACTTAGGTGTGAAGTTCAATGAAAACTGCAAAAATGGTCTCTCAGACAGATTTTTGTTTGGTCTGGTAAGTTCACGCCGAAGGCCTGACTTTGTCTTTAGAGCTAGGCCAGAAGTAGAGGCTAGAGCTCCTTTGAATTCAATTGTAACTTAAATTGATACAGTAAATAACTTAAATTAACTTAAATTTCCCTTTCCCAATGAAAAACTTTTTGTGCCTTAACAGTTTCAAAGGGAGCACCATTTTTTCTTTTGTTATGAAATATATATAAATAAAATTTTCTCACATTTTATGTTTCCTTTTGTTTGTTTGTAACCTTATTTTAATTCGATATTTTTTCTAGCTATATTTATATATATGGATATATACACATACAACTAATCTAAATTGAAATCTAAATCGTTCCTGCCAGGACCCTCTTTCCTCTGTCTGTTTTTGACTGAAATGGGTTTTGCAGAGATATGTGGCTGTACATATACTTGTATCAAAGTTTTATGGGATTATCCTCGTCAAACCTGACAATCAAAGAAAGTTGTAGAAAGTTGAGTTTAACATTTTGAGATGTGTGCATTTTTATGTCAAGAGCAGGACCACCCAAAGGGAGGCAAATTAGCTTAGGGCCTCTTTGTCCAGAAGGTTTCATTTAGTAATAAATTCTTCATTAAGAAGGAATTAAATCAAAAGTAACAAGAGTATGCCTAAAAAATAGTTTAATGTTAGAAATGATTGCAGTGACAGCAAAATATATTCTGAAAAGTACTTTCAGCTTATCTCTTCTTTCATTTTGCCCATTGGCATCAGAAAAATCTCTGGCAGCCATGGTCCCAAGTACGTCCGGCTTGTTTCAAAGCAGGATGACAGAACCATAGGGATTAGCCGAAAGTTGACAAATCCAGCAAAAACAAATTTTCCTGGGCACCTAAATTCAGCACAGGGTTTACCGATGCTACTTTAAATGACAATGCACTTGGCAGCTTATTGTGCACTATTTCCTGTTGTCTTCAAATTTGAATGTTTTTATTCAAATTCATTCAGTATATCTTAATCAACTGTATTTTGTAAAAAGCTATTTGTTTGTGGAAAAGTAGGAGGAAGGAGGAGCAGGAAGGGTGAAAACTTAGTTTGCAGATATTTGCTTTGCAGAGAAAATTTGTTGCATTATGACGTGGAATTGCATGCATGTTGTAGGACTTTAAATATGGTCTTTCAAATTGATTTGTTCTTAGGTTTTCTTGCCACTTTAAATTGTGTGTATTATGTTATAACTATACTACAGTAAGGAAAGTTTACAAAAACAACTTATGATAAAAAACAAGGTATGAAGGTAATTTGTTTGATATTGACCCGTTTGGCCCTAGAAAAATGTAATTAGTTGAAGGAACTTATTGATCTGTATTTGACAAAGGGATTAGGTTGGGTATGTATATGCAGGCAAAAGACACATACTTAACATGTTTTGAAAAGTAGATGGCAGATGCCCCTCTGTGCCCCCAATTCCTGTTTTGTTCATTTGGCCAAATTTAATTTAAATTATTAACAGTATGCTTGAAATATCCATGACAAACTCTAGAATTGAAGAACCTCGTGTTGTGACCAAGTGCACAAAGTTATGCACTTAGATTCTTTATTAACTTTAATTGAGTGTAATATAGTAATAGTTAAAAATCTATGACTGGATTAGTTTTCTAAATAAGATAATTTAGACCGCAAAGTTTGGTCTTTGGCTTAAAAATAAATGCCCAGTAGTTTATCACACTGTTTTCCGCATAAATGCTGCAGTATGGTGGGTTATATCTTGACTCTTTGAAGAAGATGTTGTTTATTTTCTATTTGTTGATGGTAATCTAAATTCAGGACTTTTTTACAGTGCAGAAACTATTCAAGAAAATTGGCTTATGGCGATATTTGCCATTTGCTATGTGGAGGGAAATCATTCAGACAAAAAGGATGTATACACCATTCAAGCACTGTTGTGATAGGCGGGGATTTGAATGGCAAGAAAGTTGTGTTAAAGCATAAAAAAATATCATCAGATGACTACCTTTCTGCTGAGTCACTAGAAGGTATGTTTTCAATCCAATACAAACGTGACCAGAAACAGGGCTGCCAGAAGCAGGAAGTGGTTTGAAGGGAAGGGGGTCACTCCCAGCCTGAACCCATCCCCATCCCCGCCTAGCCTGAACACATCCCCATTCCTGCGCAGCCTCAACCTATCCCCATCTATGCCCAGCCTGAACCTATCCCCATCCACTCCCAGCCTGAACCTATCCCCATCCACTCCCAGCCTGAACCTATCCCCATCTATGCCCAGCCTGAACCTATCCCCATCCATGCCCAGCCTAAATCCATCCCCATCCACTCCCAGTCTGAACCCATCCCCATTCCTGCCCAGTCTGTACCTATCCCAGACTGGAAACTTTGTTTCTTGCGTGGGCAAGTTCACGTGCCTGACTGCACCACTGCTTGCCTGAAATCACGCACTTTTAAGAAATTTGTATTGTTATTAATGTGAAATGTATTCAAATAGGGACTTTGCGCGGCCAAAATGCAAAAGTGCGCGGATGGAAAATTTGAGTGTGCGTGCAATATATCGCAGGCACGCGACAAAGTTTCCAGTCTGGTACCTATCCCCATCCACTCCCAGCCTGAACCCATACCCATTCCTGCCCAGCCTGAACCTATCCCTATTCACTCCCAGCCTGAACCCATCCCCATTCCTGCCCAGCCTGAACCCATCCCCATTCCTGCCCAGCCTGAACTCATCCCCATTCCTCCCCAGCCTGAATCCATCCCCATCCACTCCCAGCTTGAACCCATCCCCATTCCTGCCCAGCCTGAACTCATCCCCATTCCTGCCCAGCCTGAATCCATCCCCATCCACTCCCAGCTTGAACCTATCCCCATCCATGCCCAGCCTGAACCCATCCCCATTCCTGCCCAGCCTGAACCCATCCCCATTCCTGCCCAGCCTGAACCCATCCCCATTCCTGCCCAGCCTGAACCCATCCCCATCCCACTCCAGCTTGAACCTATCCCCATCCATGCCCAGCCTGAACCCATCCCCATTCCTGCCCAGCCTGAACCCATCCCCATTCCTGCCCAGCCTGAACTCATCCCCATTCCTGCCCAGCCTGAATCCATCCCCATCCACTCCCAGCTTGAACCTATCCCCATCCCTGCCCAACCTGAACCTATCCCCATTCCTGCCCAGCCTGAACCCATCCCCATTCCTGCCCAGCCTGAACTCATCCCCATTCCTGCCCAGCCTGAATCCATCCCCATCCACTCCCAGCTTGAACCTATCCCCATCCATGCCCAGCCTGAACCCATCCCCATTCCTGCCCAGCCTGAACCCATCCCCATTCCTGCCCAGCCTGAACTCATCCCCATTCCTGCCCGAGCCTGAATCCATCCACATTCCGCCCAGCCTGAACCATCGCCCATTGCCTCCCATCCTGACCCATCCCGCCATTCTGCCCCCCCCTGAGATCCCCATTCCTGCCCAGCCTGAATCCATCCCCATCCACTCCCAGCTTGAACCTATCCCCATCCATGCCCAGCCTGAACCCATCCCCATTCCTGCCCAGCCTGAACCCATCCCCATTCCTGCCCAGCCTGAACCTATCCCCACTCCTGCCCAGCCTGAACCTATCCCTATTCACTCCCAGCCTGAACCCATCCCCATTCCTGCCCAGCCTGAACCTATCCCCATCCATGCCCTGCCTGAATCCATCCCCATCCACTCCCAGTCTGAACCCATCCCCATCCCCGCCCAATATATCAATGATTAGTATTTATGATTAATAATCAGTATATCAATGATTGATATTGGAATATATAAAAATTTTCTTAACTCACAAAAGATGCTGTTATGAAAACAACCTTGTGAACTTGTGTGAATTTGAACAAAAGATTTTGTGAATGCCCTGCATCAAATAAGAATACCCTTTATTTAAGAACCTAGTCAGACTGACTTCCAAAAATGTAGAGTTCATAAATGTTTACTGTGTTTAAACATTGTCCATTTTTCTCAAGTCTGTTTTTCCAGAATTTTTATCAATATTTTTTAATATCTCTATGCATTGTTGCATATAGCATATTTCATGTTTGAAACAGGTATTCTCGGTGGGACATCTGGTTCAATGGATGGTGCTCAGACAGCTTGGGAAGATATGATACTTGACAAGGTAGAAAGTGCTGTTGGAAAATTTGCTAGATTGAGCAGAAAAAAGGTCCTCAAACAAATGAATGCCCCTTTGTCTAGAAACCTGCATGCAATGGTCTCATACCTTCCTTTGGCAGCACAAGAAGAGTATGCTATGTTTGGTGTTTACCAAGATCTGAATCATATTCCTAAACTACATGGCTACTGTGGACAAACTTATGCAGTAGAAAAATTAACTCCATATAGTGCTTTATTCCCTGCAATAACAAGAAAACTTGATTGGAAAAGTACAAGAAGGCTAGCACTGAGTTTCTTGGATATGGTAATCGAACTTGAAAATGCAGTCGGTGGACCTTTGCAACATTGTGACATTCAAGAAGGCAACTTTGGTGTCACAGATGACTTCCAAGTAAAACTTATTGATGTTGACTTAATTCTTACAAAAGAGAAAGCAGATCTTTTCTTGCCACAACCCAACTGTACAAAAGATGCTGACTGTGATTTTTTTGATTGTATCTCAATGTGTGATGTAAAAAAAAAGAAATGCCTTGCAAGGCGAATAACTTCAAATTTGCAGGTAAGCTCATGTCTTTTTGAAATATTTCTATTTAGTGTCCATGCTTTTAAGATCTAAAGTCAAATTTATATTTACATATTGTAACAGCTTTATGAAATTCTGAAATATATTTTTTCAAGTGAAATACATGTTTTCATGCATCTCTATGATGAAAATGTTACTGGGATAGCACCATTGGACTGAATGCGATGCTACAGGCGTGGTCATTTGTTTTTTGTTGGTTAGCTGTGAATCACTCACTTCCTTTGTTCGGGCAACCTTTATCACGACTGGGAAGAAATGTATTTGTAAACGTACAATGGCCTAGAAGTCAAGCAAAATAAGAAAAATCACTACAGGATCATTTAAAGTAATTGTTGTTGATATTTCTTTGGGTCTCTGATGTTGACAATTTCATCTATGCATGGTTTCAATAATACCTCTCAACAGAACCTCAAATGGATGGACATTGAAGGGGAACAATTTTTCTTCATGGCCTTTTGAGGAGAGTGTCGAGGGAGCACGAGCTATGGCTCACCTTAAATCGCCAGCCCTAATGCTGCTAACTCAACTGCTTAAACCAAAATTTATGTAGACAAAGTTGATGTCAAATTCATATAAAGTTAATGTTTACAATGATCTTCATCTCATATTTTTGATGTCTTGTTAAATCTAAAATAATAGATTGAATTCGTTTTTATTCTAGATATTATGCCGTGATATATTCAAGTCAAATTGGCCATCAACTGGTCTTTTTGGAGGTGTGCCACAAAACATACGCTCAGTACTAAACATTTTGCTTGAAGACTGTGCATCAAAGCGCTTTGGATATTTTCCATTTAAACATAGAAAGGTCAAAGCCATGATTCGCTCATTAAAAAGTTTGTTGTCAAGGGATGATTACAATAAAAATAACTAGTGGATTTTTATGATGCTAGTTTCCCTTACATAATTCAATCTGACTGTAAACACACAAATACACATATTTAAAATGGAAATACTAGATAATGCACCAGATAGCCAACTACATGGTAATCTGATCCCTTATTACCGTCATTGTAAACATTCTTTACTAAACTTGTATGTTGTCCCTTTTGTTTTTAAGATTTTGTCTAAAGATAGTTCAAAGGCCTTTAGACTGGCTACCCAAAGCAAGCAGAGTACAAACATCAAATGCAGGGGCCAAGCAAACTAATTTACTGTAATTGAATTGCAAAATAATATCATAGCTGTAGGTTTTTATTTAGTTTAGCGATAGAATCTCATAGATGGTCTCCTTGTTTTGAAGAGGTGCTGTATACTTACTTGCTAGTGGAAATTTAATATTTGTAATTTTTATATTCTGTTTTAGTATTAATTGCTCCATTGTACAATTTTAAAAGGAGACTATATTTTATAGATTGATGTTATATTGAACAAAAAATAATCTATTGTTGTTTGTACAAAAAGTTTTGGTAAAACTGTTGATAAGTTGTTAAATCATTTTATAAAGAAACATAGACATCGTCAATGTTATTGTCACTGGTAGGTTATTAGTAGAAATCTTTTTCAGCATAAATTCCCTGTAAGCTACACTTATGAATACAGAGCAAGTTTTCAAATAAACATAAAACAGTATTATAAGTCAAGATAGACTTTTCACCTGTATTTCATGGACCTAGAAACTTGAGTGTATGCTTAGAAAAACTATAGAAAGTTCACTCTGTGCTCAAATTATTATGTGCCCTAAAAGATACAGAAAGAGATAAAATACAAGAAACCAAACGTAAGTTGGTGCTATCTGCCTTCCATTGAAAGAAGTATAAAGATACACGGTATGTTACACTAAAATTAACCTAAAACATACAATAAACTTAATATTAAAAAAGGAAATAAAACACTCTCATGAGGTTAATGTAAATAAATGTCCAATAGAATAGTTTATTAAGTGCCTTTTCCGTGTGAAACTTGCATAAATCACAAAGTTGATACTGCAAAATAGCCAGAGGGATCTTTGACAATAAAAAGTTCCTTTTCAGTTAAACTGCCACCAAAAGGAAGAAAGGTGCACTATAATCAGTCATTTGGAACTACTGTTTTGTTTTAAACTATTTCAAAGCAATAATGATAGTTTTCCCTTTTAAGTATTTGCAGTTTACCAACTGAATGAGACCAGGCATTGACAACTGCTAAGTATCAGCTTTACTTTAGAGCCTTTGGCTTTCACAAACAATGGCAGAGACCATTCTGTTCACACAAAGCAATAACAGTGTATATTTGCTCAAAATTTCACACTATTTCAAACTTTAATTTATTTCTTACATAACAAGCTAGTATTTTTAACTGTTCTAAATTTCAGATACTGAAATCATAAAATCAAAATGAATTTTAATAACAGAAAACTTTAAATCCTTATAAAGAAACTTTCCAAATAATAAAACCTGGCTATTTACATCTTAAACTAAAAATTAAATATGCTACTAATAGTTACTTTTTTCTTTCTTTCTCTTCGATGACTTTAAGTCTTGTTAAGACATTATTAACATCAGCTGACTTTGCTATCTTCACATAAGGACACTTCCGAACTATGACAATTGAAAGCCAGTCAGGCACCAGCTCATGTAAAAGTTTGATCTGATCTTCGAAATTGGCTGAAAAGAGGTTTAAACAAAATAAATATAAACAAACTATAGAAAAAGGTTAAAACACTACACATATTTTTCATTTTATTTCCACTTTTTCGATTTTAGGCCAGGAAAAAGTGATCATCAGCAAAATTTTGAAATAATTCTTCCCTGAAGGCAGAGACCAACCTCTCTAATAGTCTGCAGTGGTGCATTTATGGTATTTTAATGTATGGAAATTCCCAGAGGTGAACACACTGGTATTTTTTATTATTTCAAATTTTCGATTTTTGGCTGGGAAAAAGTGATAATCAGCGAAATTTTGAAATAATTCTTCCCTGAGTGCTGAGACCAACCTCTGCAAAAGTTTGCAGTGATGCATTAATGGTATTCTAATGTACGGAAACCCCCCAAAGGGTAAACACACTGGTTTTTTTCATTATTTTAAACTTTTAGACTTTAGGCTGGGAAAAAGTGATAATCAACGGTTGGGAAAATGTTGTTAGTCTGTAGTGCAGACTTCTGTCTTTTCTGTATGCTGCTGGCTGGTCGGTCTTCCACACTGGGTCCATGAGAGTGAATATGAACTTTGCCGTACTTTGTTGCTATCTTACCATATTCGTTTCATATTTTGCAGTATTTCGTTTCGTTGATTACCAGAAGCCCTATCTGGCAGCATTTATTAAAAACCCAACAACATGTTACAAAATATTGGCAAAGCCTGATCGCCACTCCATCTAGCAGTTTTGAAATCTACCTACGTAACCATGAAAAAACTGCTTTTGTGTAGACAGGAGGAGTTCGCTTTCACCTTAGGTCTTCACTGGCAACATTTTCTATAGGCAAGCAGCACTGATTGGGCAACCTCAACAGCATGTGCTCACATTTTCTGATTGGTCTATTTCAATCCACAACTGGGTATATATATTTTCCTAGCGTAGAGTTTTCGATCTATGTTCTGACATTTTATACACTGAAAAGAATTTTAAAACAAGCTTCTGCCATTTGAAGAGAGGGAAATGTTTAGTTAGGCAGTATTACATTCCCTGTAACCTAATACAACAAGAAGCTGGCCAACTCCAGGGGCATCATGGCCAATGAATTCAAAAATTTTCTGACAAAATTTATTTGAAATAGAAGCATTTCATGTAAGTGTAAAGGGGGGTGGGGCAGAATAACTCAAAACTTTTGTCTTAGCTGGAAAGAAATTTAAAATGCATTTTTATCTTGTCTCTGTTTCTTTATACTTAGAGTAAACGCCCCTGACATCTGTAGATTAGGACAAGGGTAGAAAAAAATTACTACCTGAGGCGGCACCATGATCACTGCCGAAGGGAAAAATTTTTATGATCTAATGCTTCAAATTTGTCGGAAATTGCATTATTTGAAGCAAATTTTAATAATAAATTCCTATTCTTAAATTGAATATCCACTGGGGGAAAGCGATGGTTTTGATTGACTTCTTTCTTGTTTTACCTTATGCAACATAACTGCATAGATTTTCAAATCTGGGACACAATTTTCAAAAATCTGGTGTTACGCACAAAATTGGTACTGTCCCGGTCTTCAATGTCAAATAAAGGTATAATTTATACCAATTTTGACCAGTTTCCATAACCAAATTTGGCCCTTGAAGTTTCGGATTTTAACTGACAAAATCCAAACAGCAAATCACTCTATGGTAGGAATCGGTAAATCCTGAGAAATCATTTTGTTTTGTGGAAATCTAGTATTTTCGTTACAAAAGTGAATTGCCCCTCAAATGTACGGTAAGTACTTTAGTCCAAGTAATTTATGTTGCTAAGAGTTTGAGAATTACCCACAGGTCAAGTTTCAGAATGTTCAGACAAAACAATGATTTTTCCGAAAATCCATCAAATTTTGAAATCAGAGGGGGCCAAGGACCCCCTGCCCCCTGGCCACGACGCCCCTGGCCAACTCACATACTTATGCACAATTGCCGCACACATAAATGAAATGATGTATAGTTTTCATTGCATACAAAATTTAAAAAAATGTGCACAACTAAAATGTTTTTAAAAAATTACTTACTTGATGAGCTGCTTAAACCCATGCTTTCAGAGAATTTTATGGAACAGTCTTCTAAGGGAATGGCTGCTTTCTTTTCAATGGTAAAATGTCTTTGATTGTGTTAAAGGCATCAGTTATCAAGAGAGATATGGTTTCAAATCAATTGGCTTAAACCTGGGAACATTAGTACTCTGTTAACACCCTACATGATCACGAGACAACCAATTAAAGTTTCCACTTAAAAATCCAATCAAAATTTAAGGTAAGCTAGTCTGTATGATACTGAGCACTAAAATGATTGGTTCAATAATGTGCCATAATTGGTGTCTTTTCTATAACGCAAACCATTCATGAAAAAATTAGCAGTAAAGGATACGTTTTCAAAGTACGGACAATATCTGGTAGTTGATTCAACAAGACAAGACGGCGCTCTTGTGCTGGGTCCCGCAGCATAGCTAGCTCAGCTTTTTTCATTTCTTTTTCTCGTATCTAGAAAAATCAAATTCTATTAAAAAAAATTAAAAAAGATGAATGTCTGTTTGTCTTCTCTATTGTCAATTAATCAACTAAATGATCATCTTCAGTAAAATTTGTTGATGGAAACGATACCATTGATGCAATTTTTTGATGAGATGCGCCAGGATTTTTAAAAACATCTTGAATCAGTTCTCCCTTAGACCTTAGACTGCAAGGGCCACAAATCATTTAGTTTTGTAAGTCAATGAAAGTTGGAAATAGAGGTATGCTTGTTTGTTTGAAGTGTAATAAGTTAATTCTATTGAAATATTGTGAATTGAGCTGATTTAATTGTAATAATTATAGCATCAAAGAGTAAATTGTTGATGTGAATCACAGGCAAGGGGTACACTTTTACACATAGAAGGGGGATTGTAAATATATGTACATTTCACCTATTAACTATTTGATGGGTCATTTGTTTAAAGCTTAAACACCTCTCCTCACAAGGCCCGAGTACTTCCTTTTATAATTTTTTGAAATATTATTTTATTACATCTGATAACACTTTATGCAACAAAGCTCTTGTTCTTGCAAGTGCAATTGTTTTTTGTTTACATCATTTTTCAATAAATTCAAAACAATTTGACTCTTAATTTAGTTTATTTTATTTTTAGTCTAATGGGTTATTTTTTGAACAATTATAAGTTTGTATGCTCCAAGTTTATTAAGCACCATTATAACAATCATAAAAAAATTTGATATTTGAGTTTGATGGAAAGAAAAATAATGGATCCTTTGTAACATGTGTGACATGATTTCATTGATTAATCAATCAAATAAAGATATTTTTCAAGATACAATTTGATAAAAAACAAACCATACCCTCTCCAACAGGTCTGATGAGACACCTTTAAGAATATGATTTGGGTCATTATCTATTTCCTTCCTTGCAACTTTGTTTTTCTCTACTTTTGAATGCTGAAGTGGATCTGAAGTGCTTTGTTCTGATTTCTCCTTCTTGGAATGTTTTGAAACATTTTCGAAAGCCTTTGCAACCTTAAAATGAAGTTACCACCTCAGAAAATTTTTTAAAACTATTAATATGAAAATGCTTGGTAATACCAAGTGAAAATCAGGCCAATGTTCTTTAAAAAAATCTCTTTCTTGTTGACAATTTTATTTCCTTTTAGGGTATATATGAACTATTAAAAAGCGTTTTTGCCTTCGCCACATGCATGGCCAATTTTGAAATCTTTCAAATATTTTCTACTACATACATTGCATAAATGAACAATCAAAGATATAATTTTAATATATAACAAACTAAAACTCTAGTTGGATTAAAACACAACAGATAAATGTCAATAATGAACCGATAACCAAAACCTACCTGTGGGATACAATTATTACTTTCCAACATATCTTTGACAGAAGTAATTGGTTTTGCAAAGGAGAATTCAGGCAATGATGCTTCCTCAATATCTGGAACATCCTCAAGTTTGAAATGGGGATGCCATCTTTGCAGATCGTTGTCATCAATTTTTAGGTTCAGTTTCTTCAAATATTTCTAAATCAATAAAAAATACAATAGTTCATATTGAAAGATGTAACTTAACAATGAAAGATGCAAAGTTCTATTGAAGGTTTGAGATCAAAATATGTATTAAAAAATAATAATCATAACATAAAGCAGAATATTATAACGCAAAATCTGTGTAAATTCAAATCTAATTCAAATCAAATACATATATATATATATATATATATATATATATATAATATATTATAATAAATAGAATATATACTAGAAATGAGACATGTTCTCTGTTACCCTGGGTTTCGTGCTTACGCACTCATCAGACAGACTATAATCGGATTAGATTATAGACTGATTATAGTCTGTCTGATGAGTGCGTAAGCACGAAACTCGGAGTAACAGAGAACATGTCTCATTTCTAGTATATATTCTATTTTATCATATCTATTGCTCTGTGCTTTTGCACATCGAGCACTGTCACGTCAGAATAGACAACGCAATCTGGAATATATATTGGATTATATATCCAGCTTTATTAAAAGAGTATGCAGCCAGGAAGAAATATTACAGTCAATTTTCACACCATAGCAGTAACAGAGAAGATGAATTTAAAACTCATATTCACAGGATAAAAACAATAACAGAATTTTCAAAGAGTAATTTTAAGTTGTTTACCATTTTTCGGAACAGTTTTCACATAGCACTATTTTTCGGAACAGTTGAAAACAGCAAATACTCTGTAAGACAATAAAAATGACAGCTAAAATTACCTGGTGATGTTTCTTTGTAATTTCTACTAGGGCTGATTCAAATTTGTTCCTCCTGAGAATTAATACAGTTTGGTTGATGTCCTTTCTTTCTTGGGCCTTTGAAACAACTAGTTCCTCAAAATTGGCATCAATTGTCAATTGAGGCTTGCTCGGCATGCCTTGAAGATCTCTCAATTTCTTTTCAATTCTAAATGTAAATCCTTTAGGATAAACTGCTTTCATCTGACCAAGGTGCTTCTCCATAAATTTTCTAAAAAAATAATTTAAAAAAAATCAAATGTACAACATCTGGTAGCCAGAGACCTTTGCAAATTGAGAGTTCCCCCTCTAGCTATGAGAGAGTTTCCCCTCAAGAAAATCCCCTCTAGCTATGAGAGAGTTCCCCCTCAAGAAAATCCCCTGCATACTAATCCTTTACGTTGTTTTCTTAATTAAATTATAAGTGGGGGCTGGTTTTGTGGGGCAGTGGTATAGGTTGTCTTTGGTTAGCGCTGGAATTTGGGGTGATTGGTGTGGCTGGTCTGCTTGGGTTCTTGTTTCAACCAGCAGAGGCTAGTGTTGTTCTGCATTGCAGAATCTGCTCTTTGTTCTTTGTTATTTAAGTTGCATGGATACCTAATTCATATTGTTCATTGTACATAGTGGAATTTTAAATGAAGAAACTGAACTGAAAAATCAACATAGGATATTTACAGACATAATGCTTACTTTCCCAGCATTGACTGGACAGATGTTTTGAGACGCTCAAATGTGCATGTTTCTGATCTTCGGTACAGCAAGAATAATACAGAATCTACACTTCTAAACATCTCTAGCAATGACTTGTATTTTTGAGGCAACACAAATGTAGTTTCAGGTTTCTTGGTTGTCAAATGCTTGTATCTCTGATGGGCTGGTAGTCTTGCACTTCTACTACAATTAAAAAACCATTAATTCAACATTAAAAAACATTATTAAAATACCTTGTTTATTATAGTAGGAATTTCTTTATGAGCATTTAATCAATTACTACCAAATTACTACCATGAATTTGTTGTGGTAATTGAATAAAATGCCATATAGGCAACCTCAGATGGCAACAATCATGAAATGGAGGGGCCCAATTCTACAATTTACGGTAGCAGTGGGGCTTATTCGAGGGGTTGCTTCTTGACAATTTGTAGTTCTAGGTTGGGGGCTTATTCAAGAGGGGGCTTTTTCGAGGGGGGAGGCCAATTTGAGGATTTACGGTATATATGCAAATAATACAATGTAACAGTACTCTTAGCAACCCATGTGACTTTAATTAAGATATTTAGCAGTAAAGTCCAATGAAATAAAAAATGTTCTAAACAGACTCACATCAAGCTTTTGAAGGGAGGCAGAGGATAACTTACATTAGCATGAAATACCAAGTAACAGTGACCACGTCTCATCCATAGCTATACTGCTACCGTGTCAATGGTCTAGTACTTCTGTGCACTGAGCACCGTCATATCAGAATGTAATAAAAACATCAGGGCTGGCACGGAGTGATATCAAATTGACATTACCTCAAATATATGTACCCTGTGAATTCTTTAACAGTGAATGTTTTAACAACTGTTTTAGGACCTATATCTCTTTTCTCAAAGTTCGTATATGGATATGTACAGGTGGACTCAATAATTCATGGCTTTGGAATATTGGGTCTATGCATAGGCTGATAACCTTTGTGAAAGTGGCAAATGATAACAAATGAGGCAATTACAACCAGAACCATGGTTGAAAATGCTTGTGTTCCATTCTATCTTTCCTATATTGAACAACAAGTGACCTTGAAAAAATTTGCTATTAAAGTAAAAGCAATAATAGCACTGTCCACTCCCCCTGACATACATACATATAAAAAGTGTATTTAGAATCCTACCTAGTTGATGAAATAGACTCCTTTTCATGTCTTGTGCTAACTGCAATGTTGGATTTTGGATCATCAGCTGCAGATGAAATCAAATGGGAAAACTTTTGCCTCAATCTTCCTTTGCCAGATACAGCTTTCTCTGCCTTGATAGTTTCTTGAAACTTTTGCAAGCACATTTCCCTTACATTGCCTTTATTTACAACTTCTTCTGAACCAGGCTTAAAAACTTCTGAAGGCTTTACTGATTTTGATGTTGTCTTTTCATTTTTTCCTTGAGAGGCTTGAACTGCTTTACTGCCTCTACCCATCGCAAGAACAAGTTTTGCCTGTTCTGATATCCAAGGATCAACCTTAACATTACTGTGTTGTTCAACTGCTACAGAATTAGTCAGCTCCTCACTTTGTGAATCATTGACAGTTGAATCTAGAATCTGACTTTTCTTGTCCATTAAATTTGATGTATTTTTCCTTTTTGGCTTCTGATGTCCATCTGCAGAGGATGTTGTTTCACTAGCTGTTTTCACAGGTTCAGCAGACAAGAGCTTTGACAGAGATAATTCTTGATTCTGTGATTTAGTTCTCTTGTTTGAGCATCTGGCCTTCCTTGTCCTTCCCTGCATTGATACATCAACCTGTTTCATCATTAAATTGGAATTAACAGACAGCAGTTCAACCTGTAAAAAGATTGATCATTTTCAACATAGATAAATAGCCAAATATATAGTCAATCCGGGTAAAAAATACGCATGTGTCTCTGCGGGGAAAAAATTACGCACCGCCTTTTCAGCCACGCCCAATCACTTATACCGTTTTGCTTGTGGTTCCCGTATAGCCTAGAGAAGGCCTGTCAATTTGACCTGCTTTTCCCTTTTGTAAGGATTCTTGATTTAGAATAAAGCGGAATTGAATGTTTACCTTGTAAATTGGCCCAATATAATGTTTTGTCGGAAATCATCGAACTTTCTTATTGTCGCGTCAGTAACTGTCAAGCCCACAAAGTCAAGTGTTCTCAGTTGTTCTAAGGGATTAACCTTTTGACCTATGATAATTACATTTGCTTGCTATCTTTTGTTTTGTCTACATGGCATGCGTATTTTTTGGACACACAATTTTTGAGCACATGGGGAAAAATTACGCACTCCTGATGTTGATTGATGTTGGTATGGGACCTATAGAGATATGTAAATATGAGTCACAGAGGCACAAATTATCATGAGATATTACATAAGCTTATATTAATGGGAGTTTACAATGTATTTTTGGCACTTAAGTCATAGACTCGCTTTCATATGCCAAAGTTTTTAATAGCAGACATCCTCGTGCTTTTCAACTTTAAAATCACTTAGAAGCTGTTCAAAACTATTGCTTAACATCGTTACATGGAAAATCAAGTATTATATGAATGTTCTTCATAAACAAGCCTCTAGGATTCATTCTTTTATGTGTGCGTATTTTTTCCCCACCTATCCGCATTTTTTACCCCATTTGATGGGGGAAAAATTTCGCATTAATTTTCTTTAATTATAAGAAGGTTAATTGGATTAGCAAGACAACAAAGGTTTGGTTAACAAGGTATTACCATTCAAGTTTGAAAAATAAAAGAATATTGACAAGATATCTTTTGAATATTTTTCTGGAGCAAACTTTGTGCAAAATGCGTATTTTTTCCCCCAACTGACTATAATGATATTTAAATCTTTTTAAATTGTTATTTACCAAGTCAACAATTTAACAAAAAAATATATAATGGGAAATGTAGGAAATCATATTTTATATTTTTCATTCATTTTTTGCATTCTAATATTCTAGTTTATTGTAGGTATCGCTGAAATAATTTATATTGAATTTTTTTTGCCATTAAACTTGTTATCATTTTCCTTTAATATTTTTTATAATGAATTTTGTATGTTGTGGAATATCAAAATGAAACAGAACTAAACTAAAAAAAATTGAAGCAAACAACAATCACACACCCTATGCTGTTGATACAACTAACTTTTTCACAGGCTAGACTGGTATGTAAATTGAAGGGATAGGTACTTGGAGGCAAATGGAAATGAAAGAAAATAATGCAACCCAATCTAGATGCTATGACCTGACTCAGTTATAACTTGAGCTTCAAACTCCATAGAAATGTTATAGCCACCTCTTTCAAAACCTTCAAATGAAAACGTTTGCTTTCAAAAAGTCAATAAATCAGATCCCAGATTGGTAACAGCGTATGTTATGACTGAAATCTCATGTGCTGATCTACATATATACATATATCATATTATTTGATAGGCAGGTTAACCAACTGACAGGACAAAGTTGATGTGGACCTGCTTATCTGCTTTCCAGGACAGAGGGTTGAAATATACACACATCTTATACAGTTTGTACATGGAGCAATAAAAGGGCCTAATCAACATTAAGTCTTCAACCTAGAAATCAGATCTTGAAGACCTGTGATTTCATCAATTTATCTAATGTAAACTTGAGCCACATGGGTCCCTTGATCAAGTCTTCTCCTTGGAAAAGTGCATTCGACATTTGTCATCTTCATTTGGGTAAAGAAAATGAACACTAATCTGTCACTCATTTGTAAAAGAACAGTGCACTTCTAAAATAATTCTAGACATCAAAATAAGGAATATAAGAATAAAAACTTACAAACCATTTTATCTCTATGCATGACCTATACAGACAAGAGCTGGGATATTGTGGATGTTGTTGGCCGATTGGATCTAGGCTGAATCACTGATGACAGTGTCTTGTATAAAATTGACGTGCCAAACTTAAAACAAATAAGGTTTTTACAGTGTAATTCACAGTTCCAGGTTGATATCATCGATTCTGGATCTCGCTATCTATAGACCTTGTTCAAAAATGGACTGCAGTGAAAATATTTCACTACAGCAAAAAATTCCATTGAAATGTATAGGAAAGATACATTATGAAAATGGGGGGGGGGCTGAGGTAATTCACTTCTTTCACAGGCTAATTTGAACATGAAGATTCCGATTCTGTGATCCGTTTTTGGCAAATACGAAGATAAAAAATTCCCCGGAATAGAGAACAAACTTGTTCTAATGTTATCATTTTTCGCTCAAGCTAACACTATAATCAGTGATGTACTGTCTGTATATTTGGATTACACCAAACTTAGGCCGGGTCGGAACAAGAAACAAAATGGGTCTTACCTTTCTTCGCTTTGCTGGATGGCTTGCAAAATTACTCTTGTTGCTTTTGACAATAGGGAAAAATCCAGTAACCGTCGTTTGTTCAGTCATTTTTACGACAAAATATGATAAATGAGACCAGCTAAGTGTAGCCCTCCCTTCGTTAGTGAGTGCAAGGCACCAATGAACAGGGTGATGCGCGAATTGGCGCGAAAAGTGTTATTGATATGAACGAGACCATACATAATTGAAAACGAGACTGTCTTGTTAGCACTTCTCGTCGCTAAAAAGCACTGATCCCCGGCGGGTTCACGACTGTTAGACACCCTATTTACCATGTGAATTCCAAGACTGGAATGGCCAAGGCTAGAAAATGTTTGCGGCTTCGCTGCTTCGACCCTATTTATACGTGCGTATGATTTTGACAATGTTTTTTCAGCGGATTGCGGCTTCATTACAAGATGCGTCTTGCGTCTTGCGGTGTAAATCGGCAACGGTCTACGACTTTAAGGATGCGGATTCGTTGCCACGAAAACATGCAATCAATAGATGTTGAATAAGATATGGAACAATGAAACAACATGTTTTGTGAAAAGAATGAGAACTAGAAGAATTGATCTTGCATTTAATTCTAAAAATGTTTCCTATTTTCTTATAAACGGATAGTTGACTGTTTTGTGCAAGTGCATGCATCACTATTGCGGCCGCCTCTTTTCGCTTTATTTCATTGTGGATTGCGATTTTTGGCTGATTTTTGCACGGTTTTGCGGCCCTATAATAGCCCACTCCCCTCTGCTTTGGCCTGCTTGCAGACTCTGTAATCGAAAAGGGGAGAAAAAGAGTGGCACGTAGGCTACCCTGCTTCGGACACTTAGCAAAAATTCAAAAGTGAGCTAAGCGCCCCGATTCAAGTAAACTGTCAAATTTATCGTACAACGAAATTGAGGTAGAAACAGTAACAACAGCAGAGACGGATCCAGAGTGAGTTCTTTGGTGCGTAGAACTTAGTCAGTTTTCCAACCTATAGCTAAAAATAGTGTTGCCTGAAACAAGTAATATTTAAATTAAAAAGTGAAACCTAAAAATTCTAAGAATGAAATTTTTGTTTGGAACATGGATGGAAGTCAATCAAAACAGCATCTGGAACTCGGAAATGATACCATATTTGTAAGAGAGCTGCACAATAGCCTGTAGTTGATTGGCTACCTATTGTTTCTGCTATATCACTGATATAACACGCGAGCAAAATTCCACTTCACATAATTGCAGTGTGTTTAGAAAATCGTCTTAATCGTTAGCTTCCGCCTACACAAGCTGGTTTCAGAAAAAGTCGTGGCATACGTGATCAAATAGCAAACATGTGATGGCTTTTCGAGAAGGCTTTTGAAAATAACCGCCGTATCTTCATGGTCTTTATTGACTACAGCAAAGGTTTCGATTGCGTGGACCACAACACGCTTTGGGACATTTTGCAGAAGATGGATTTCCCACTACACATCATACACCTATTCAAAAACTTATATTCATCTCAGGGTGCTGCTGTTAAAACCGATGATGGGATCAGTGACTTTTTCAAGTTGGGTGAAGGTGGACGTCAAGGATGTATTTTGTCGCAGCTTCTTTTTAACATCTACGGCGAATACATCATGAGACAGGGGGCACAAGAAGAAAACGGCGGTTTTAGCATCAGTGGCACAAGAATAAACGAACTCAGATACGCAGATGACACAACACTTATAGAAACCGCCATCGACTTGATGCAAAGACTTGTAGACAAGATCAAAGAGAAAGTGAAAAGGTAGGACTGTATCTCAACAAAGACAAAACTAAGTTGATGGTCATTGGTGACGAAACTCAAGATACAGTGACGGTCGACGGCACACGTGTAGAACGCGTCAAGGATTTCAGCTTCCCTGGGTCGTTCATCACTAAAGAAGGTGAATCTACACAATTATCAATGCATTATCTGAAAGTCCCTAGCCTTGGCTTGGAACTCAGTCTGAACATTATAAAAAGAAACTAGCAAAAATATTTTTCAACATTTAAAAAAAGGAATAAAAAAAAGAAGAAATCTGTTATACTATGTTACAAGCGTTTATTGTCGTACTTCAATTACTAAACTTGAAGTTTTCAATCTCACAACAGTTAATCAACAACATCCGCATTTTAAATGTATGTAGATTGTTAAAATTGGAATTTTTAATCGGAGTTTAATAACCAGTTTTTTTAATTATTCAGCAATGATGAATCTTGTTAGTACTTGTCTAATTTTAAGAGGTATTTCGCTCCAAATCTTCACTCCTTCCACTGGAATAAATTTTGATTTATGGCTAGTTCTATGTTGCATGGAGCTAAATGACTTAAAGCAATCCCTAATTGTATTGTCCATGTTATTATTTGTATTTGTAATTTCGTATATAAACTTAGCGCATTCAACTCTATAGCAGCTTTTGAAATCTAAGATGTTTGATTGTTTAAATAGAGGGTTGCTATGATCAAACGGTTTTAAGAAAATCATGGGTCTTACAGCTTGTCTTGGTTTTTCTCTTATTTAGATTGAAGAAAGTTTCACAAGCATCTCCCCAGTTTCTTAATCCGTAGTTTATGTATGGCATTATGAAAGCAAGATACATTTTGGATTTGTTATGTCTTAGGACCTTTTTATATAGAGAAAATCATCCCATTTCCATCATGTAGGCTTAGAGCTGATATCCCACCCTGCTATAGAATCCTTTATGCGGCAAATGACCCAGCCAAGTTAGGTGAGACGCCACTGCATGAGGGGGCTAGAGGGGGAATGAAATTTTCATATACACGCCATCAAACTTCGTCCCACTTGTCAGCACACAGGCTGGAAGGTGGATGATTTCCTCTCTGTATAGCCAGAAGGTTGGATAGAATCAACATGTAAACATTCGATAAATTAATCCAATCTATCAGATGATAAGCTGGGAGGTGATAGAAAAAAACCTTTAATTGAAATAAGGTAGAAGCAGCAACAGAATTAGAACCCCATTGTGTTCGTCAGATCTAATAGCTTTAGGTAATTTTCTAGTTAGTTAACAAAACAATTTCCAAGTCTTTACATCTGTAAAAGGGTCAATTATAGAGCTATAGTAAAAATTTTCGGAATTTTCAGTTTCTTTGGACAATTTGAACAATATTTTAGCTGATGCAACACTAGCAAGCAAAGTCAGAGACAACCTTAATGCAATGAAAACATTGGGAAATAAGCGCTTTAAATTCAAAGACTTAAGCTTGTTCAACAGCTGCATTGGTTGATGCTTCTTAGAAAAAGTGACTCCTCAGTGATGTTAAGAGGTATGTCATCCTTTTTTGCTGTGCAAAATTTCGCTCTTTTTTGCTAGGTCATCTTCCTTCAATCTTGTGTTTAATCAAAGAATACTGAACCCCTCCCAAATCTCGCCAATTGACATGAATCGCCTAATTATCTTTGCTGTAGCATTATCAATAATAACAATGCCGACATTATCTTGAATTTCACCAAAGGTCTTGGTTTCACTTCAAGATAGAGATAAACTTGATTGATTTCTCTTGGTCTTCAATATTTTGGGACATCTAGCCCTCCGTCTAAACGAGCTTCTTCCAAGATCAAACCAACTAGTTTTTTATTAAACGTTTTTCACTTCCTAGGTTTCTTTAAATGTAAAGAATAACATATTTTATAGTTAAGAACTGTATGACGATAGAATACCAGTCATACTTAAATTATATTGAAAGAACTAGAGGAGTAATAGCTACCATCACAATTTCAGCAACCAAAATAGCCGCAATTTTAGCAACCATCGTCTCAAAAAATTCCCCCCCCCCGGACCCCTAAAAAGGGTCGACTCCGCTGTGCCTTGCTTTTTTCTTTTGTTTTGACCCGGGGCCCAGAAATCCTCTGCACTGCCCTAGTTTGATAAAATATGGTATAACAAGAACAAGAAGTTTGCTCAGGTTATTCAATTTTGCTCCACCCACTCTCCCCCCGCTGGACTGCGGGCAGATGTCAAGGCCACAGTTGCCAACAGTGGCCAACCCTCTGCGTGGACGGAAATATTATTTACATTGTTTTCTTAATCGAGGTTAAACAATAATGGTTTCTTTATAAACATACATTCAAAATCGAAAATCCGTGAAAGCCGCACAGTAAAGAATTTGAAGACAACCCACGCACGAAGCTACTGCCATATATGTATTGAAACGGGTGCATATTACATTTCTTTTTATTCATAGAAGGTTTTCCTCCTCGCATCAGTAATGGCACGAATCGAATGGGCGATCTGGGCAAACGAACAGGGAGTTGCGAGTGCTGCAAGTAAGTGAATATTTTATATTTTGCCTGTGAATTGTCATTCCGGACGATTTTTATCGCCGATGTTACTTTGTTTGCTTTTGAAAAGCCGTGATTCAACAAGATTTGGCTTATCTTTCACCCAAGTCGTTCCTGATGATTTATCCAAATTTTTACAGTTCTCGTTGTTGGTGGAATATTAGCTGTGATTGGGAAGTTCAAGTTATGGCAAATTGGAGCTTATGCAATGTATCCCTTTCAAAATTGGAATTGTACGCCTAGAAGCTGTAAAAACCGAAAAAGAGATAAAAAGTGAAAGCTTTTGAAAATCAAGTAACTTAGCCTGTATTTGTTTATGGAATTCCTTATTAGCTTGCTTCCGGAAAAGTTTTTGTTCAAATTTGGACCCTTATTATTTGAAATGCAACGCATGTTATCATTCCTTGATTTTTAAATCAATGAATTTGATCTACAGAATGTATCTTTTTGCAACATTGGCAACATTAGGCACTTTAGGAATTAATGAAAAACATTTTCTTTTTCAAAAAAATTTGTCATTTTCTATCAATACATCCTTATGTTTGATGATTAACAATGCTGATTTCAATTTCTGGAATGTAAATTGTTTATCAATTTATATTGAAGAGTTATAGTTGAATTGTTTGCTAACTTTAATGATGTTAAAATTCAAGGGTTAGGGTTAGGGTTAGGGTTAGGGCAACCTACAGCCTAAAGGCCAGAATCTATAGATAGTTTTAATGGAAAGATAATTTATGGAAAGATAATTTTTGTGGCCTGTGAGATGAAAAATATCATATTATAATCCTTTTTGTCCGCAAGAATGATTTTTCAAGGGGTCGCACATTTTGAATGAAACAGATTGATTCAACATTAGATTATCTAATGTCTTCATCAAACCTGGCAATAATGGAACAATTTGTTCACTGTCCTTTGTCATGAATTCATCCAGCTTAAAGACAGGACAGCAGAGTTTTTGAGAGATTAGGCAAAAGTTAAGAAACACAGCAAGAACAAATCTTACTGGGAGTGCTCATGGCAGTTAAACATGTATCATGATTGTCCCTATTTTGTCCTGCCTTAGTTGCTAGTGTGCTGGGGATGGCCACTATATTCCATAAATTGGTGTTCACTTAAATTTTAATGGCCTGAGCTAAATTGCCAATGCTAAATGTTGGTGGATGATTCTGTATTTGAACGATTTCTCCAAACCCTGATAATGCTAATGCTAAATGCTAAACCCTAAGACGATTTCTCCAAACCCTGAATGAAATCCTTTTTTATTTTGGTTGGTTTCTTTACAGCTTTCCCTTTTGCACTTTCGATTGTATAGTCTTATCTATCTTTGTAAACTATCTACATTTGTAAAAGAGAGGTTTGTATTTATAGGGCAGTTGAATTTAAATGAAAGTTTTTGATAACCATTATTATAATTTTATTACAACTATTGTATTCATTTTTCTTACTACCTTTGGCCCCTTTAATAAAAGGGTTTGAAGGATTTGGCTTAGTCTCAAAAAAGGTTGCCCACCCCGGTTATAGTAGAAGCTAAAAAAATTCCATGAATTGGTCATGTTAGTAAGACAAGAAGCTAGTTGAATTACTACTTTCAATGTCAAAATAACACTATGAAAAATATCCTAAATGTAATTTTATATCACCAGTTCATTATGATTTGCTTGTCTTATTTAACCTACTATATAGCAGACACTGTATAGTTTTTGTCAGTAAATTTGGAAAGTCACTTGCAATTCCTTAATATGTTTTGAAGAGCTGCAGGTGTGCTTGTGTTTGTTATTGAGTATCCCAGAGGCAAGAGGTCAACTGGAAGAACCACAGAGAGGGGGTAACAGAGATTTTGGCTTTAGACTTTTATATCTATTTTGTAAATTCTTTTTTCATTTACTTCATTCAGAATCATTCTTTTGTTCATTGGAGCATTTGATCTTTGATCAACATTTTCTTGCCATCTCTAAGATTGTAGTTGGTACCAAACCAAGTCTTTCTTTTATTGTATGTATCATTCAAATTTCCAGCATTAAATTTTCTTATATCATATGTAAAGGAGATATGGTGTTGAAGTGGGTATGTGTGAGTTAGAAACAAAGGCAGCAGGAGCTAACTGCAGATTGCTTTTTGCAAAAGTTTCACTAAAAAAGTCTTATGTATAATTTGTTGCTCAATCCCCCAAGAAAAGTACAATTTAGTGTTTTCCTTTGTTTCTACATAATATTTCATTATTTTATATCAGATTCTTGTCTGTTTTATGACTTAATTTAAGGTTTTTTGTAAGTTGAAATTAGATTTTTAATTCATTGCAGGGGACAGGGTATATTTGCTACAATGGTAAATGCACTTGGTCCTGTTGGCAGGAATTATTATGTGAGGTTTCTTGTCTATCTCCTGTGAGTTAATGTTTACTTCAAAAACTCTTCCTTGTGTGTACTTTACAACCTAAAAACGCTCTCTGCAGATTCTCCTTTTTAGCTTTAAGTAACAAAAGGCATACCAGATGTCAAAAGGGCTACATTTTTTGTATATGCGGTTTTACTCTGTTTTTATAATCTTGTTTTGTTTTTAACCTTTGTGTTGTTTCTCAAATGATTATCTGCGGGGGTCCTGATGACTTTGTTTCTGTCCCTATCAACAGTCACTTAATAAACAGAGGCCAGCTGTGAGAGACCAAACTGACAACAGGAATTTGTTATTGTTAGGCCCAAGCTTAGGCCCACAAAATTGAAAACAAATGTACATATGTTACTGGGATGAATCAAATATGCTAAATTCTTATGACAATGCTTATTTTAAAAGTTGGTTTGTCTAAGGTTTTTTCGAAAATAAAGTTGTGTAAATTATAGAAGGCCAATTATAAAGTTAAATATTAGTTTAGAAAGTCGACTTTACTGTGAGTATTTGATTTCTTTGTTGGTTTTGATTCATTGGCAACGGTCAAGACCTCAGTATGATATTCGGTTTTTTAAATTTGCAGCAGGACCATTTTGTGCCATCTTCAAATTTTGTGTCACCAAGAGGTTATAAAGACAAAAATGTGGCGTGATATAATTAATCATAAACTAATTCAATTGATGTCAAAAATTTCATTGTTCTTAAGGTTGATCAAAATAACTATAAGAAATTATATTCTTTGAAGATCTTTAAGGCAAAAGTCTTGAATACGAAAGATTGGGTAAATAGCTTTGAAAAAAGCAAACATTTAGTAAACTAAAGCTTTTCGTCTGACACTCTTCAGAGTTTAAAACGTCAGAACATAGATCGAAAACTCTACGCTAAGAAATATATATACCCAGTTGTGGATCGAAATAGGCCAATCAGAAACACGAGCACATGACTGTAAAGGTTGACCAATCAGTGCCGCTTGCCTATTAGAATGTTACCAATGGAGTCCTAAGGTGAAAACGAACTCCTTTTGTCTACACAGTAGCGGTTTTTTCGTGCTTATGTAGATAGATTCTAAAACTGCTAGGTGGAACGACGATCGGGCTTTACCAATAATCCGAAACATGTCGCCATTATAGTTTTTTGCACAATCTGGGTTTTCTAGCAAATGCTGCCCGATAGCAGAATCGCAGGTTTTATTAGTAATTTTGGATTTGCAAGACCGAGGTGGCTGTTCTCTTTGGGGATGTGTTTTGTTTCTAATATTAGATGGAACGTGTTGTTTTATCCTATCCTCCAATCTTTGGGTGGTGCGTCCTACGTAGCCAGAATCACACTGGCACGTGAATTCATAAACAACAGAACTTTTTTTTGTGGCAGGAACGCAGTCCTTTTGAATGGACGGAAGGGCCTTTTTTGTACTGTAAACAACACGTGGGTTAACCGCGAAGAAACAATTTGTTATGGCCTGTTTTATTTGGCTTTCAAAACGTAGGGAGCTGTTACCGATCCAGGGTAGTTTTAGATAGACCGGGCACTTTTGAGGACCAAATTTCTCAGCTGACGTAAAATTTGGTCCTCAAAAGTGCCCGGTCTATCTAAAACTACCCTGGATCGGTAACAGCTCCCTACGTTTTGAAAGCCAAATAAAACAGGCCATAACAAATTGTTTCTTCGCGGTTAACCCACGTGTTGTTTACAGTACAAAAAAGGCCCTTCCGTCCATTCAAAAGGACTGCGTTCCTGCCACAAAAAAAAGTTCTGTTGTGTATGAATTCACGTGCCAGTGTGATTCTGGCTACGTAGGACGCACCACCCAAAGATTGGAGGATAGGATAAAACAACACGTTCCATCTAATATTAGAAACAAAACACATCCCCAAAGAGAACAGCCACCTTGGTCTTGCAAATCCAAAATTACTAATAAGACCTGCGATTCTGCTATCGGGCAGCATTTGCTAGAAAACCCAGTTTGTGCAAAAAACTATAATGGCGACATGTTTCGGATTATTGGTAAAGCCCGATCGTTGTTCCACCTAGCAGTTTTAGAATCTATCTACATAAGCACGAAAAAACCGCTACTGTGTAGACAAAAGGAGTTCGTTTTCACCTTAGGACTCCATTGTTAACATTCTAATAGGCAAGCGGCACTGATTGGTCAACCTTTACAGTCATGTGCTCGTGTTTCTGATTGGCCTATTTCGATCCACAACTGGGTATATATATTTCTTAGCGTAGAGTTTTCGATCTATGTTCTGACGTTTTAAACTCTGAAGAGTGTCAGACGAAAAGCTTTAGTTTACTAAATGTTTGCTTTTTTCAAAGCTATTTACAAGTTTTGTACCACCAAAAGATTGTTTAAAGATTGGGTAGTCAGCATACTCAGAACACGAAAAGTTGATTTTTCATCTTGCCATAAAAACATCTCGCCCTTTTCCTGTGAAAATATTAATGCACGAACAATCATTTGTTTTCATGTAACAAATTTGTGATTTGAATTTATGGACTCTTTGTAGATGCTGTGTTCCATGCGTTTTTCTACTTTCGACTGTGCTTGGTGCGCTCTGTCTCCTAGCAACAAGTCTGATTTACCTCCGAGCTGCAATTGCAAATGAGAAATGGCAGCAGTGTAATAAAGTTGCAGTGAAGAAGGAAGGCGGAAAGTCCATAAAACGATTACGGCCCCCTTCAATGGCACCGCCACGAATGAAGCAAGCTCGCGAGAACAAAGCCGCTGAGTACGACGAAGGAGCTAATAAAGTCTGATTTTGTCCATTTAATGAACAATTTTGGCTGTGTATTTATCAACTGACGACAATAACGAGAGGCCAGGACCAGATAGTAAATTGCGATCCTGAAAAACTTTTCTATCTATTTTTGTACAATAAGTTAATTTGAGGTATTTTTATATTAAATAAATCGATTGGTTTAATGAGTCATTATTTCATATCAAAATACTTTCTTTTTATCCTCTACTTGGACTGCAGCCCATTGCCGTTGGTCTTGCCTTATCGTTCTACGCCATAAGTATAAAACATTTCAACAAGAACTCAAAAAAATTAAAGCAGTGGGAGAAGAAAGGGCTTTGAAGGTGTTCCATTTTCAATGTAAAGGCTTGATTACAATAGCAGTAAAGGTTAAGATTAATGAGATTAAAAGCCATTTACAGTTTAGCCCACGTAATTCGAAGGAAAGGTCCACATTGTATTAAAAAAAGAGGAGGGAAATTCATTATGTTTTAATAAAAACAGGTACAAGCCGACATTCTACCTTTTATTCAGAAAAAGCATGTTTCAAATAAAATAAATGCATTTCGCCAAGTTGAGGAGATCTTCAGTCGTTCATTCCCTGTGGCTTTGAACTGCCAATTACGGGATAAACTGTTTCATTTCGAAAAAGCCTCGATACCTGCGTTACTGAAACGATCACATCATCGGGTTTCGACATCATGGTGCTTCTAAATATCCCCCTTTTTTCTTTTTTAATTTCCAAGGAGAAATAATATGCCCGAGATTTAATCTCTCATAATAAAACTAAGCACTAATAGCAGAGTAGATAATAGACTATTCTGAAACCAATTTTCTTGCATATTGTTTATAGATGGCAAGTGTTTGTTTCTATACTATTTCTGTTTCTATGACAAATTTTACAAGAGTTGACACGGAGCTAGATTTAACTTTGTAGGGTTGGAGAGTGTCCAGAGTCGTGCCTGCAACAACATCACATCCTTAAAGCAACGAGTTCGTAGACTGAAAATTAGACTTGCACTACAACGACGATTTTGCACCACGCAGCCATCTAGTGAGCTCGAAAAGCTAGTACGAATGAAGATTATTGTCTTATGAAGACGCTACAATTCTAAAGTATTTAACGCTAACTGAACAGAGTTTTTGATGAGAGGTTCGAGTGAGAATCAAATAACAGTCCGATAGAATCATGGTAATGGCTGACCATCTCATCAATAGACTTCTCCCCATCTATGACCTGCAAAACATTTTTAAAAAACGAGGTGTTAAAAAACGGACAGATCAAGAGACATACTTATGTCTAAATGGGGATTATGCCTGACATTTTGAAAGCATTCACAATCATCCAACGATTGCTGCAAAGTTTACCAAAGCAGATGAAAGTGAAGGTATCTTGCCCTGCTCACAACATTTTTCAAGGAAAATTACAAAGGGGGCGAAATAGAGCCGGATGAAGAAAATTAAAACAACGAAGATATCAATGTTGACACGATGTGGATGATGAGTATGTTTTGTAATTGCTAAATGAATTTAGTTGTCACGATACGATACTGTTTCACTTTGCTAGCTTTAACAATACGATCCCTTAATATGCTAAATGTTTGTAAGTTAGACATTCCATTTTCAAATAGTGAAAAACTTTGCTATGATCTTCCTATAGCGTAACCAATTTCGGACGGTACGCTACTTCTGTCCCAAAATAATATTGGGAAATTTTGGGAAATTAAATTGATAGCTGGTGATGTAGAGCAAATGACAAAGCCTATTTTCTTATAGCGAACTTGGTCGACCAAAATTTCTCATATACGGCTCATTTTACGCAGCACTTTTAATGATAAAGACACGAGCAACTATAAAAAAATTCGTCCAGATAGCTCCTTTTCAAAAGGAATAGAAAGTAAAGTAGCTGAAAAGGAACTGATGTATGTTGTAAAACTTGGTGATACCTGCAGAGTAAAAAGACAGAAGAGCGCAAAAATGCTGATGCTGTGGTAGTTTCTAGGGATATCACAGAGAGAAAGATGAAAAAAGTGAGTAGATTAGTTACGATATCACAAAAGATAAACGAAGGCCTTATGATAAACAAAGAACTTATGAAGACAGCTGGTTGACAGTGTTGGGAGCCAGGAGAAATCGGAAATTGTTGAGAGAAACTCGAGGTTAAATTCTATATAGAAAGACGGCAGGGCACGGAAATGCGATAAATTATTGGACCATTTCAGCGTGAGTTGATAGCAATGTTAGTATAAATCAAGATAAAAATTTGCAGGAAACTTACAATAACGGGTGCTGGCGTTTCGAATTTGGTTCTTTTGACGAGCCAGTCTTCGTATCGCTCATGCAAGTCTTGCAATAATTTCTAAAACAGAAACCAATTATCATTGGTTCGTGATATGAATTTCAGCATATGATAATAATAATATGATAAATAGTGAATAGTGCCTGTAAGACAATTGATCCTCACCAGAGGTACTCCTTCCTCTTCTTTCCTGCCTCGAGCTTGTAGTCTTGCCAAACACTCTCCTGGAGGTGTTCTTATGTAAACTAAAGGGTTTGAAAAAACAAAGAACGATAAATGCATGTAGTAAAGTTGTTGATTCTATAATACTACAAATCATGATAAAGTCTACATTCTAGGATGCATACATTACATCGAATCTTATCATTCAAAGCACAACCTCTTGAATCCTGTGTAAAAGGTCCTGCTTGTCGGCATATCTTCTGGAAACAATTATCAGGTTACGATGTACTTTATAGATTCAACGATAAAAATGGATAAACAAATTTAGTTTTAAAGTGGCCAAATGACTTAAATCAGAGGTGAAACGCCGCATTAGTTTGCAAAAATGCCATTTCTAACATTTGGGTGACTTAAGAGGCATTATTCTTTTTGGTAACGAGGCCAAGATGGCCCATACCTAATTACAATACAACAAAAACAAAATTAAACGCATGTTAAAAGAACAGAATTTACAGTGTAAGACTACGTATCTAAAGAATATGAAAATGTACAATTACACAGACACATTTGATTGTCATTTGTTGGAAATAATTAACTTGAAAACGTGCATTAATTAAAGCACAGCAAACGAGGTTTGTGGAAGCTTCTAAAATGATGAGAGTTTAGCTAACATCGATACCTGGGTACTTCTTACAAACATTTTGCTAAATGAAGTAGGCAAGAAATTACCGAGAAGATCAATTTTCGGTGTTTGCACTCTCTTCAACCAATCAAACCATTCGTGATGTATTGTATACTCAACTTTTGATATATTTCCACTAAAACAATTTCCAATATAGAAAATAAATCAAAGACTTTTAAAAACAAATATGAGGAATTAGCTAACGAAAAAGATTATATTACAAGTAATGTCAATTCAAGATAAAAAAGATAACACAAGAAATATAAGAGACTACGGATAAAAATAGCTGAAAAGAAATGAGATGTAAAGTAAGGTACTTCTTAAAATCTAAAAATCTGTACGAACACAAACGGAACATCCAACTCCGTGGCAAAAGAACTCCAGCAAAAAAAATCTAGCCATGATTTACAAATTCCTTTATAACATTACCCTAAAATCATTAAGCAGTAGCATTTTAATGAGATAATAGCAATTTCAGTAAACTCAGCTCACCTCAAGTACAGGTTTTCTACAAAACAGTAAACTGCACTGTAAGCAGACCGTTCTATCAACCTGTGTTCTTTAGTCTAAAATGAGAAATGAAATGAGGACGTGTTAATCAGACAAACGAAAAACAACTCCTGTACAGGATTTTGATGCTATAGCAGATTCAACACAATATGTAAACATTCTGGCCCGTTTCACACCAGCCGTAGGTCAAATCTTGAGTTCTTGCTGCAGTATTCATCATCACGAGTATCAGAGCCTTGGAAGTTTGATATCCAAAGTGAATTGAAGGATGCAAATGAATTCCAAGGCAAAGAGCTCGCTTTGAGAAATTTCAATAGGCTTAAATTTTAAGAATGTCTTTGAAAAAAGCAAAAAACTTTTAAAATGCTTAGAAGATCTAATATACGAAGTTATGAAACATATATCCAATTGTGGATCGAAATAGGCCATTCAGAAACGCAAGCATATAATCATTAAGACCTGAATGATTGCTGCATGCCTATCAAAACTATTAGCACGGATTCTAAGGGTAAAAAAATACTCCTTCTATCTACACAAAAGCGGTTTTTTCTTTCTTTTATGAAGACGGATAATAAGACCAAATTTACATTAGAGGAATTGGCTTAGATTGGTACAAGAAAGATAAAATAAGAGAACTATAAATAACATAAAAGTTCTCTTATATTATCTTGGTACCAGTTAGGGTCCTAACTAGAGCCAGATTTGGTCCACCTTGAGGCCGCCATATTTTAACCTATTTTACAAAATAACTGATATATGTATGGTGCGGAAGAGGGATTCCATTTACACTGGGCCTGCCTCAACACGAAACACTCATGGCCCCGGACGGAGCAAATACTGGTCAAACTTCGAAGTAGAGCCAGTTCTTGTCTCCCCACGATCCAGACCTGTAGAAACGTCTTTTTTGAATGTGTCTGTATCGGATAATTATAGTTATAATATACTTGATACGCGGCGGAAAAACTTCAGAGAGAATAATCTTTATCTTGTGCAATGACTTGGGCATGTTTTTCAAAGGGAGTTTTCTGAGAAAGGAAGAAAAGTGCAGGAAAAAATAACCCCAAAAGGGTTTTAGTAGAAGGAGGCGATAGAGTATTGCTGCAAATATGAACTTTGCACAGCCCCAGCCCAGCGAAGAAGCTCATGATCGCTATAATAAAAGCCCATTTAAAAGCTATCAATGCGATACAAGAACAGATAAAAGACTCATTTATCGGTTAAAACTAATCAGTATAAATAATAAAACTCATCGTCGTAAAAATAATGTATTTGTTTGTAGCATTTGACTGAATTGAAAATTCGATTGCACTTCTCTCACCTGTTCGTCGTTGTGGGTTTTCATCATTGTTAGTAATGTATATGTTTGAAACGTGTAGCTCCATCTTTTCGGGTCTTTATACATCATTTCCTGAAGTTAGATCAACAGGTTTTGGAATTCAACGAATCGAACAACAATGAATTCTGAGAAACGAAGAAATCCTTGCAATCAAAACTTTGAAAGGTTAAGGACTCACAAATAAATTATTGCCACCAATATTTCGCCATAGTTTCACTGGTTCTTCACAGACCTTAAAAAGATTTCAAAGTTTATTATCCCAGTCGAAAATGTTCTCGAATAAAAAGATGCAAAGTATAACAAATAAAAAACAATAACATCAAAGTTACCTCTATGTCGGAAAAGCTTTCCCGAAAGTGATTAAGCATAGTAGTTTTACCACTTGCAATATTTCCTTCCACACATATCTGAAAATGCAAAAAAGCCTTGAATAATTTCTAAGTTTACTTCTAGCTAATGCAAATATAAAACTATTCAACAGCAATGTGGAATCAAAATGGACAAAGAATGATCAGATTTGTGGAAGGAGATTGAAAAAATATAGGGATGACCAGATAACACTTCACAGCAGCTGCCGATGCCCCTTTTCTTAAAAAAATCATTTTCACAAGATGAAATTGTAGTGACTATTGTCTAAACGTAATCATGTCCTCCATTGTGTGTCTGTCATTAACACTTTCCATTGTCTTCGTATCCACGTAACGTAATAAACCCATTATTTTTAGGAGATTTCAGCGTCATATTTCATAAAACAAGTGTAATATCAATGCATTAAACTAATACCCTCACTAACTGTGGCGAATCTAGACAAAAATTTTGAAGGGTTCCAATATGGGCGTGGTCCCAATTTTTCTGACAACGTCCTTGAATTTCTTCCAAAATTGGGCGACGCCGATTTTAGCTTTTTGAGAAGGTTGACAATTGCAAGGTTTAATCTTAACAAGATAATACATTATTTCATCATAATTCAAGGCAAGTAAAAAAATAAATCTGTAAACCAAAAAAGGAATTGTCATTATGAATTCTATAAGAATGGTTTTGATTTCTTGTCAAACAGAGGACCTTAATAAATTCCTTTAGCTGGTTACAGCAGGACATAAGCTTACTGAGTGTTGCAAGATTTGAGTGAAATTCTTGTTATAAATATAACCAAGTAATAAACAAACAAGACAAGTTTGCAAATGTTCACCAAGATTGTCAAAAATGGATAACGATAGACGAAGCCTCTAATCATATATAGCAAACAAACCCAATTATCGAAAAGTGCAGATTATGACATATGAAATCATCTTATCCAATTCTCTAAAGTCTTCAATTTCATCTTGATAAAGTTCTTACCCTAAAGATAAATATATTATGTATACGTCTTCAAGAGTTCTATAAACTTTGCACGTCAAAGAGAAAATGTCTTCGACATTCCTGAGCTTCCTGTCAAGAATTATCTCCTGCTTATTGTAACATTTCGTGAACATCACTTTACAGCTATCTGAAATGGGCTTTTCGCTTGATCCATGAGCAAAAAAGGGGTGATCTGACTTCTCTGGGTTAGCTAGGCTAGTCAAGAAAAATGAGCAAATAGTTGGCGACGTGTGTTGAAAAAGCTTTGTTGAAATGAAAACAAGACACATGCATGGTCAACGGCTTGAATAAGTTCCAATCAGAGTTGGAAGATTTTTGGGGCTTCAAACCAAATCAATGTTGGAAAAAAGTCAAACGAAGCCAAAATGTAAACGAGGCAGCAACACAATAGAAAACTTCAAGCTGTAAATGAGGCTAGAAATACACGTTTTCTGTTCAATCCATAAGTTGCTTGACCCCCTTAACCCTTACGTATTTCTTTACCCACGAATTAAGTCTTCCACTCTGATGGAACACATTTTCATTGTGTTCATAGAATTCCAAGACATGATGTTCATGTAAGGGAACGCATTTTGAGTAAAATTAAAACAAAGCAACAGGGAGGCAAACAAAATATTTTGAGCTTAGCCGTTTTTGCTATCATAATATTTTTCCATCCCTCAATATTTTCTCATCGGATTTAGATGAAGTACAAAGTCAGTCCATACGACACAACCTCTTCCAAGTCCCCCTTCTCCCTCCCCCTCTTCGCATCGCGACTATTAAACCCTGCTTCAACAGGCAGAAAGAATGAAGAACAAAGGGAAAAACCAAGTAACAATATCGGATCAGATGGATGAAATTGCAGATGCACAACAAAGTATCACAGTAAAATATATGCATTTACTGGTTGAATTGTATGATAATTTCTGTTAGGCTGATGAAAAAAGAAAGAAGGTAGGGAAAAATATTAATGCCCGTATTTGCAGGGAAAAGCCAAGTAAAGCCAAAAAATGACTTTAAGCCAAAAAGAATTCCTGAAGCAAAACAAGTTCGAAAAAGTCAAATTTCTGGAATTTGGCTTAAAAAAGCCAATATACCAACCCTGGTTCCAACGAGTTCGTGAGATGGGTTCCAGAGGATTCTTTTGTTTGTTGCCAAAAATTGAAGACAATCGATTGCTATGGCTACGCCAGGGTTCCTTTCTTAAAAATACATTATAGTACAAAGGGTTACCTTGGCTAGGACAGGGTTTCTTTCTTTAGATAATTCGAAAGTAAAGGGAAAACTTGTGCTATGGGTCTTAGGGAAATTTGACAGGGTTCCAGAACCCTTGGAAGCTGGTCTGAATCCACCACTATCCACCACTGCTCACTAACAGTTTCCCTTTCAACTTTTGAGCCTCATATAACATACAAAATGAGACATGTCTTGTAGCAAATAAATAGGCAGAAAACCTATAATGTTTTGCAATCAGTGATTTTTGAATTGATGTCCTTCTTTTTCATCTCATAAAACCACTTGAATCAACCTGAAGCATTAGAATTTTCCAACATTCGCAAAATTGCCTCCAAAATTGGTAAATATTTTACCTGAGGAAAGATCTGTCACAGGTAATAAAATATTTTTCAAAAAAATTTGATAAGATAGTTTCATTATAGTACCGTCAAATTTCTTTGTTTTTGTCCAGACTGTAACATACTTCTAGCTGAAAATTTGGTGCAACCTAGAAAATACAATGGAATAAGAACCAATCATTATTAAATGTTAGGCAGTAATTATTATATCTGAAAAATAACTCATCCTGGTAATTTTACAACATTTGGTGACTTGTATTGCGTTGATTTGTTGCTTTGTTGTTACATATTTGCAAACCACTCTTTATTTATTGCTGAAAATCCTTTGCGCACTTTTCAAACTTTCCAAAATAGTGAAAGCTATGTTAAATCATCACTGCTTCGAAATATGACAGAATGGGTGCAGTTTTTTTCTTTGTTTGTTTGTTGGTTTGATGGTTAGTTACAAACACAACTCAAATTCATTTATTTGACACATTTTACAGTATTAGGTACATCCCAAAAGTATACGAACGGTCGGGCAAAATTTTGGGCCTAATTCTTACAAATGCCATGTTAGTGAAAAAGTAAGATCAAATTTTGGCGGCAAAATAAAACGATGGCGTCAGGAATTAAGCAAGATATAAACAAGCAAAAATTTTGTTTGGAGAAAGTTTACAGGAAAAATGTTTCTCAATAGCGCAAAAATGTTTATCTTTGGGCACTGGTAAATACACAAAATATGGATGAAGCTAAGTAAATGGTCATAAAGTTTTTACCCCAGGCAGGTCATACATATGATGAAATTGCACAGCAAGTGGGCTACACGAAGTCTACTACCCAAAGAATTTGCAACTTATGTAAAAAAGCAGTTTACTGGAGAAAAAGTTGAGAACAGGCAGGACAAAAAATTTTTTCTTATAGGAACAAAGGATTGTAGCAGGGTTTGCGAAGAAACTTGTTTGTCAATTTTGAAGGAGTAAATATAGCGAGTAACTTTGAAGTTTTATGACCAAAATTGGCTCAAAAACTAATTTAGGTGTACTCTATCGAAATACGGAATTATAAATTGTGCCCTAAAAAGAAAGCTTGATTTTTCAGCAAATATTTGCACTCACCGTCAAAACAGAGTTAAAGTTATGAAGGAACGACCTGTCGGCGACCAGGGCGATAATGTCTTCTTGAACAAGCGTAAATATAAGCAATAAACTTTTATTTTTGTTTTCATCATCTTGACCCGGCACCGTCACAACATTGGCTTTCGCTCGAATACTTTTGGGAGGGGAGTGTATACTAAAAACACCAAGAAAATTAGGTGCACAATCAACAAAATTAAGAATATAAAGAAAGTTAATATACATTGAGTGTTGTCAGGGACATTGAGATGGGCCAATGTTTGCTAAATAACTTTTTGCTTGGCTGTATTCTTATCTCAAGAGTTCTGTTCCATATTTGCTTCCATTAAAAGCAGTAAGTTCTTTTGACTATTGGATGAAAAAGTTGCAAAGGTAAGTTGTCGTTTGTTGTTTGTTATGTTTTGTAGCTATTTCTTGTGCAATTTTTCCAAATAGTTCGGTGAATATAGGTTCATTGTTCTCATTTATTAGCATTATCTTCCTGGGCTAAACATTTGATGTACCACTCAATGCAGAAATCTCCAAACGCATTGCCAAAAGCCGCTGCTGTCATGGGAAATTTGGGCAGGATAGTTTGGGGCAACAACAAGCTGACACTGAAAAACAAGCTCAAGGTGTACCAGGCATGCCTTCTCAGCACCATGCTATATGGCAGTGAATTCTGGACCACATATACCAGACAGGAGAGCTTCCACCTTCGCTGTCTATGACACATCCTGGGCATCTCATGGCAGGATAAGGTCCCCAACACTGCAGTGCTCCCTCAGCATGCACCTCAAACTCACTCAGCATCAGAATCACATGGAAGACTTATATCACATGGAGATGGACACATCCCAAAGGATATTTTGCACAGTGAGCTAGTGTCAGCAAATGTCAGCAAAATTCATTATTCTGACTGCTTTTTTATGCTTTTAGCTTATTGAACTTGGTCGTTACTGATTTTTCCATTTTACCCAAATTTATGATAGCCTTATCAACAATTTATGAGACCACTACTGTAATCTAATATTGTAGTGGGGGAGGGAAATTCATCATTGGGGCTCTTGCTCAGTATCTTTAGACTCTACCACTTTCCAACTCCCTACTTCTTTGAGAAATGATTTCATACACCTGTACATGTACAAATATAATAGCCCCATGAAATGTTTTTATTGCATAACATAACATTGTGGTAACGTTTTGCATAGAAAATAGCAAGGTAGCAAAAAGGCCACCTTGCTAAATTCATCTTCATTCAAATTCAAATTCATTTTATATTAATCAACTTAGTTACAAATTAATATCAATAAGGTAATAATAGTAACTTACAGTCCATATAACTAAATAATTTTTACAATATATAGTTGCCTAGGAAGCTGAGAGGAAACAGAACGGTTTTGGAGCCTAGCCCCTTAAATATTGAATAATGTAATCTAATAATAGCAACAATGAAAAAACAAGTATATTTTGAAGGGTAAACTAATTATTAAAAAATTCCAAGTTATTAATTTATTTGGATTCTATTTTAAAACAAGAACAGAACAGTATAATAAGGATTCGTACAGAGAAAGAGAATATTAAAACCAATAAAGTAAATGGGGTGAAAATAAAGGAAAAGGGGGAAAGTGAAGAGCCAGTCTGCAGAGTGTGGCATGTGCACATACAATATTTTTTCAGAGGCTTGTCTAATGCACACCAAAAATAGGGCTGCACACACATTTTTCTCGGTACTGAAAATTTTTTAAGGACCATCCTTTTTTAAACGTTGCTTCCCCATCTTGGTCTAAAGAACATTTTCTTTGAAACTTTGAAATGTTGATGAAGTGGAACTTTAGTATCCATAAAACATCCATAAAACAACTTATGTTGGTCAGCATCAGAACCATCTGATTGTCACAAGTTGAAAAAGTTGCTGTCTATAACTAAGTTAGAGAACATGTACCACTTTTGCTATGTGCATATTATGAGCAGGCTGAGTTTCAACTGGACACGTAGCTTCTGTTCAAGATTTTTCTATTCTCTCCAAAACTAACAACTCCTTTGATCTACTTATTCATGAAATCCTCCTTGTACACCGGGACAGACCTTTGCTTAATTCCCAACAGACCTTTATTCCTATGATTTTGTTCTGACTTTCTTCCCCGACCTGGTAGGGGTCCACGGGGCGAAGCCCCTGGAAGCTCCTGACACGTGACCTTAGGAAAGTTGTGACAATCAAAAGAATTTGTTACGAAGAGCATTGAGCAATAAAATTCCAGTCTGGCGTCTGGCTTTTTCCGATGTTGTAACTATTATAATGTTGTGAATACATTGAATCGTTTCGTTTGTTATGAAAAGGTTGCACTGTTGACAGTGATCTTGATTCTTCTTTATATTATACCAGCTTTTTATTTTTATTATAAGGTTTTTTTAAAAAATTGGGAGGATTTTTAATTGTCGGGAGGTCAGGAGATGACCTCTGAAATTGGGAGTCTCCCGGTCATATCGGGAGGGTTGGAACATATGTCTCCTAGAAAAATCTTTAAGGGCCACACCCTTTGGATTACCTTAGAATGGCCCTGGAATCACCTCATATCTCAGTATTTTGATTTGATATTTTGAAATGAACTATGCTTGCTCTAAATCCATTGATGCCCAAAATTATCAATCTACTGACTAGCATATTCCAGTTCTCTCCCAGTGTGGTACGCCAGATATATCCGGCATGGACTAACAATTTCCCATTGTATTATTATTGGTTACTGGTGTATATCCGGTGTGAGCTTCACATGGATTCCACCCTGGTTTCTCTCAGAAACTACAATCTTAGGTTTATTCTCAATTATCTAAACAAGGGCTGATAAGAAGAGGCCTTACTGGTTTCAAAGAAAGTAAGATTATTTGGGAAACTGCAGTATATGATTTGTGCTCAGGCATGACTATAGGGTCAAGAATTTTCTCTGTAGAGACCATTCTGTGGACTGAATTACGTTAAAACCAACTGACTGAGTGAACATTTAGGGGGTTATATTTCAATCCCACACCCCCACTTAGAAGTTTGACTAACTACAAGGGAGAGAGGTCGAAATAATTGAAATTTAATCACACACAAATTATTGCTGCGCACACATTGTGAGACAAATACTTTGCCCATTAGAAGCTTGCTGCAAACATTGTATCAAAACTGAACAGTGTGCACACATTGCACAATTTTTCAGCACTCTTGCACACATGTACACATTTACATTTGCTCTTGCACACACAAGATCTTGTCGAGAACTGCCATGCTCTGCAGACTGGCCACGCTCTGCAGACTGGGAAGAGGAGGGCTGCAAGTTTTAACTGCATTAATGAGTGCAAGTTTCTATAACTGCTCTTTATAGGAAATTAATAATTATTCCTCACCCTTAATTAATCGAAAGCATCGATCTGTCATTTTCAAATTTTCTCCAGTTTTAATGATAATTCCTCTGAATGCAATGGTCAATTTCGCGCAAAATTTTCAGTTTGAGATTAGGCTTATTTTGATAACGAGGTCATGGCTTTCCTAGGCAAAGGCAAAATGGCGCAAGCCATGAGGTTGTCGTTGTGTTGTAAGATGATCAATTTTCAGTTACAGCGTTTGTTTATTTGGAGATCTGAAGTTAAGGTCTTAATTGTCTGGCTGACATTTCTTATTGGATCATTCATTCATGATTTTTCCCCGTTGCCTCGGAGCTACTTATCCTACAAGAGAAACGTCTTCAACGTATACTTTGCCAAGAAAGGATGGGGCTGGACCTTGATGCTAGTTCTTGGATTCAATATCCTGATTCTCATTCGTCATGGAAAATATGATCCAAGACTCACCTTTAGAACTCTGTCTAGAGGATTCTATGCAACTTTGGCCTGGTTTTGCCTAACATCAACATTTGTCTTTTTTGAGGAGATGACAGGAATTTGTGAAGGAAACTCAACCAAGAAAACCAAGCAATCTTGTATTTACGGAGGATTAAACTGGAATGGATTTGACATCTCAGGGCATTGTTTCCTTCTCAGCTTTTGCATTCTGATAATAAATGAAGAATTGTTTCCCTTTGTGCAAAAGGCAGAACTGCAAAACCAAGCTAGCAATGTGGCAGATGGTCCTACAGATAGCATTAAAAGCACCTTACTTGATATTGTTTCTTTGTCTTTAACAATGCTTATGATTTTATGGGAGTTCTTAATGTTTTTCACATGCATTTACTATCATACTTTATTTCAAAAGTTTTTAGGTATTGCTTTTGGCATATCTGCCTGGTATGCAATATATTTTCTTCTTCCAAAAACCAAGTATCATCTTGCACCACTTAAACCACTCTACTTGGACAGATTATCTTAATGTTGTAATATTTTGCTTGTATAATCTACGACATTAAATTGTACTGTTTTTGACTAGTGTGCAGAGAATGGAAATTCTTGATAAAACTCATATGTGCATGGTAAATTCATGGAAGTGCGCAACATCTCAGGGCTTTCAATGGGGGGCGCGCAATAGCGCACGAGCGTGCAGGCAAGCGCCCAATGTTACCTTTGAGAGTGATTAGTCGCGCGCCCAGTGATAAATATTTCCCGTGAAGAGCGCGATTGCCGGATGCTGATAGGTCAAACCTCTTGAGAAACTCTTTTTAAAAACGTAAGTTTATTATCAAATCTTTGTTTCCACTGCTCTGTTTTTGTATGTCTTCAGATCATTCAGTTTCCGTTATTCTTGAGCCGTTCTCATTGCTCCGGCCCACACCGTTTTGGCCAAAACGAAAACAAAGGTTTTCCCATTACTCTATTTTGTCCGTTTTCGTATCCTTTGTTTAAGCTCATTTTGATTTTCTCATTAAAACAATTCGTTTCTAAATGACTCTGCTCTCCAATGACTTCTTTTTCGCTGTGTCCATTAAAATGATTCATTTTCAAACGTTTTTGGTTGATAACTTGGAACATCATTATAAATGTCTTTTTGAGCATATTAATGGGAACCAAAACAAACAATGATTCATTCAGCTCTGTATTCCTATAAAAGCGGAGTAATAGGAACATGGCCTGATTTCCAACGGACATTGGCTAAACATGGCCTTCTTTTTGTTTTATTTGCTAAAGCTATTTTTGTCTGTTTTTTCATTAACTTTGCTGAACATAATTGAAACTTTGTCACCTTTCTTAAGTCACTGAAACCTCTCTATATCGCAGAGTACCGTTCACGATAACTCGTGAGGGAAACACAAACATAACTATACAACGTGTAGCATTCAGTTCATTTCAAAAGTTTTGTCACGTTTAATGTTTCAATAGAAAATCTTTATTGTTCTGTGTTAACAAATAAATTTGATTCACGCACCCCACTCTTATCAGGCGAGTTTTTTACCGTGTGCGTTGATTTTTGAACGTGAAAGCCCTGCATCTAATTTTTTACAACTTGCAAATAGAAGTTGTTTCTTTAGTACTGCAGTTGGTAACTTGACATGCAATTTTAAATTTTGACTAGCAGCTCAAGACAGATATTAGGCATCTGTCTGACCTACTCTACACGCTGGTTTTAACAGTCATTTTTGGCATTCACTTTTCAAGTTTCTTAAAATTTAAAAACTAAATGGAACAGATCTTGAGTAAAACTTCTTCAGTGGCATCTTTAATGCTTAGATGACTTTTTGTGAGTAATATTGGCCAAATTATTAAATCTTTTTATACCAATAAAACACTGCATTGATAGGACTCGTTCTGCCATGTGGTTGTCAATTAGAATTACAGTCAAAAACAGTTATTCATAATCTACTCAAGTCAATCTACAAGGAACTGGTAGATCCTGGAGGTGGGTGGGAGTAATATGAAGGGGATTTTTCCCAGAGTGTAAGTTGAGGAATAAGCTTTTATAAAAAAGCTGTAGCATTGAATATTATGGTATGGTGCTTTGAATATATAAATTACCAATTGTTGGTATATCATGGAAAGATTGTATTTTTATTCATTTTTGGTGCTACAGGACACTATATAAGTAATAAAAATTATTCTTCCAATCACATTTTATAATTTTTAAAAGATTGATTTCACTTTCTGATTACTAGAAAATTTAAAAATAAGCTCCAATGTTTGTATACAAGCAAATACTTAATATCTGTGATGATGATCTGAGTGGAAAAACAAAAGAGTCATTCTTTTCGATTTGTCTTGCTATAAAAATAGTCTCTTCAATGCTACAGAAAAGGTTGTAGAGAAAAAAAGGGAAATCATAAATGTTCTTTCGATACTAATCTCTGAAGCTCTGATCTAGCCAATCATAACCCTTTTTCTACCTCTCATTCTAACCTCATCTAGTTTGGCTATAACTGCCTGTGATGACTTTTTGGTTGAGCTGGTCACATAGCTCTTTAAAAAAATTCTGAAAATGTCTTCTGTGTTTGGATGTGTACTAAGGAACGCTCTTTCAAGAACATAAAGGTCAACTCCTTTGTCCTCTGCCAAAGTCGATATAAAGCTGAGTCCGAAGTCAATTATGATTAGTGATTCAGTTGTTCCGTTTGTTTGGATTAGCATATTTGAAGTAGTAAGATCTCCGTGAACTACATCAGCTTCGTGCATTCTTGCAATGGTTTCACCCATTTTTCTCGCCAGATCTTCCAATGCCACATGCAATGAAGTCTTTGAATTTTCACTCAATAAACTGTTTATAAAATCACGAGCAGTCACTGCTCCGGTAATCTCTTCCATATAAATTGAATGTGTTTCGTTGTCGAGATGATAGACAACTGGCGTTCTAATACCAGATTTCCTGCATCGCAACATTGACCTAACTTCTTGCAGTGTTCGACGATGTGTCAACTTTTCATCAAGCGACGGGTGTCTGTATGTCTTGCGAAATCGCTGTTTAACTATTGCTTGTTTTCCCAGGTACTCAACTTTGAAAACCTTGGCTTCAGCGCCTTGTTTTATCAGTTCCATTTTATACAATTCCTAACCGAATATTTCGAACTACAAAATGTTCAGACGGAATAATGGTTTTGCCTCGTTTTAAGTTTAGAAACCACGCATGCCCAATAACTTCAACTTGAGCGAGAAATCCTTCTTGAGGTGGAAAATTGGCAAACTGTGGGTATTTGTTGTTAGGTATGCCTTCTTACCTTTACTTATTAAACATGTAATACTTTAAAGAAGCATTTTGCAAGCAATTAAGTGCTTGAAATTAAATGGTTTAGTAAAGTACCCGAGTCCAAGTTGTAAAAAGTTTGACTCTCAAAGAGCTGCCCAAGCCTTGGTTGGTATGGATGTGAAATTATAATTTACAAGCATCTCACTGATTATTACTTTTTCTTGTCCTAAAATTGAAAATGTGCTTAACAAGCTCTATAAAATTTTGAAAGGTAAATTTTACCAATCTGAATTCAAGTTTAATATCCTATTTTATTTCTTTGCTGTTGCCACACAAAGTTTGGCCTAGGCCATGAAAGAAGCAAAGAATCTGTGACATAATTAGGGACCTAGTATCAGGTGGTTACATCCACATGAATGGCTGTTGAACTGGTGTTAACAAAAGTTTCAATTTCAATGTCAAGTAAATAAATAGCTAGGTTAAATGTTTATAGGGAAAGTAAATTAATAAAGTCCAGTTCACTTTTTCACCATCTGTGAGCTTTAAGCATGGTCATAATTGTTTCTGTGTGGCTAGGCCAAATCAAATCACTGCAGCAGACGGTTTGTTATGGTGGTAGCTCTCTAACTCTGGTTCGAAACATGTTGGGATAAATGCTATTATTTCCTGGTTGTATAAGGTCGAAAAATTCCTCATCATGAACTATGTTTCGCTTAATACAACAGGGTCATTCCATGCCAAAGTGGGACAAAAAAATTAGATTTGTAATGCACCCTCTCAGATTTTTCTGATACTCCTGTCAAATGCTAAGTATCTTGAGAGGAAAATAACCTGAAAATTTCAAGTTGATATCTTAACTCATTCAGATATTATAGTTATTTTAATTTTTGCTGATTCAGCATAATATTATCCACATATCCGCCATTTTAAATGAGCGGGGAAAGTAAACTTTGAGAAATTTTGATAAAGCAGATGGAAATCACCAATAAAAATATCACTTTTGGATAAATTAGGGGCAAGGAATTCAAAAATTGCATTAAAAATTCACTAAATCCATTAGAAAACAAAGTAAATTATACTAGAATATAATTTCTTATACTCACAAATCGCTTTTACCATCCATCAAACTATGAAAAAATTCACCATGTTGGAAGAATGTGACAAATTTCAAATTGTGCATCCAAGAAGTACACAGGACAGACTTTAAATTTACAAAGAACCAGCAAAAGGTTTTTCTTGGTTTCTGAGATATGCACCTTGCAAATCTGTGAGAAATTCATGAAAATTTGGTATTTTTCTCAGTTGTTTAAAGCCATCTATATAGCAAATACACTGCATGTTGTTGGAATTGGTGTTTTACTAATAGGTGTGGCTCTTTCTCTGCAGTATCTCTCTTGATAGATGGTTCAAGAGTACTTCTTGAAGGGATGTTTTTAGGCAAAGAGTCCATTGAAATTTTGAAACTGTATATTCAAAACATTTTTTCCGCTGTACTTTATGCTACTAAAGGTTAGATAAATTGATATTCAAGCAAATTGTCATTTCTCGTTATTTAGTTATAAAATTGTTTATGTATGTAGCTATATACTCACAAGCAGTTCTACATCCTTTGAAGACATCTGTCAATCCTATCTCTATCTTTGCCATCAAGAATATACTGCCTACCGGTATGAGTTGAAAGTGTTGGTGGCTCGATTTTGAACAATATTTTTGTTTTCGGTACCCAGCATGTATCATCTCTTTTTGGCCACTTCAAAGAAGTGGATGGGAGGCTGGGATGCATGAATTTTACATTGACATCATGCATATCATTGTCTACCTCTATCAACATTCCTGCCCAGTAGAGTTCGTCGTAATTGCAAACCACAAACTGGCCAACTCTAGCCTCGACACCTTCCAGTTGCTCCTCTCCAAAACTGAATCGAAGAGCAAAATCCACTTCCTCAGAAACTCTTTTGGCGCCAATAATAGATGAGCTTATTGGTATAAATTGGTGGAAGCTTCTTGTGCCAGGAACTGTCTTTGCTTGACTGAGACGCTCTCTTATATTCTCTCGTGTGGATTGAATTTCCTCTATTGGAATATATTTAAATTCAATTCCACTTATTTTTTCTTGGCAATAGAGGAACATTGCCTCTGCTGATAAAATTTGGTAATTTGAAGGCCTTTGCAAGCTTGCCATGGCAACAAGCTTCTTCACTGTGCCACCGATTCCGTCACATGGTGACTTACCATGGCTGGTGGCAAATAAATTCCACTCACATTCAATGGAAAAGTCTTCTTGATGGTGGCACAGGTTAATGAAGTTCTTGCAGTTCTTGTACTGGCCTGCGCAACCGTCTGAAAAATAGCTGATCTTCTTTACCTGGCTTGAGAGCTGCTTTATATGAGCAACAGTTTCAAAAATAACTTTGTACACAAAATTTACATCATGGTCCAAATCGTTTGATATGAAACAGAGGGATTGGACAGAAAATTGAGCAGCATCTTCAAATTTGTGGTAAAGAACTATTGCTGTTGATTCCAATGGTACCCTTGAACCTCATCCTGTATTACAAACTTGTAATTCTTTGAAAAATCCCCCAAAACAATCACTTCTTCAGCACACAACGACTCTTTTTTGGCATTTAAATATGCTGCTTGTGAAGGTGCTATATATGAGTGAGCTGTTACTTTATCCAACTTTTCACAAAGAATTGAAATAAATTCACTTGCAGAAACAGTTTGGGAAGTCAGCATAGAGCGATCTTTTGTTGTCCATTGATTGAATTCAATACTTATTTCATCCAAGTCATTGTCTTCATCATCTGTAGACGTTTCAGATTCATCACAGTAGTTAACTGCGCCAATTTCATCTGACAACGGCATCTTTCCTGGGTCAACTCTTTGGAGTTCCCTTTTTAGATATGCTTCAAATGATTCTATGCCTGGACAGGAGGCACACCTATGAATCATGCATACCTTTGATTCTCGGTTACAAACAATCATGTCTGTAAGTTCATGATAACTTTTGTCTATACTGATAGCATCTAACATCAGTTTTAAATTTTGATGGATTGTGCAGACACACACTGATAAGTACCTTTGGGGCCAACTGAAATGCACCATTTGGGACGTAGGCTGGCAAACTTTGAAAACCCGATCTTTAAGTTAGGATTTTTAGTTTTAAATAATTCATATAGTTCTTTCAAACTGCACAATATCAAACGCTTTGCCACATATTGCTTCTTTCCGATGCTTAAGCAATCTTTCTTGCCAGGTAGCTGACGAGTATAATCATCATTGCAATAAAATTCTTTAACTGCCGCAACGATGTCGTCGTTCAACTTCTTTGCTTTACAGGCTGAAGGAAGTTCTATAATTCCCTTTTCATCTCTGAGGCGGATAGCTTTTTGGATAGTACTTTTGGAAACTTTGAATTCTGTTGCTGCTTTTCTGAGTCCCCAAGACTTTGGAGTCAGTGTCAAAATTTGAATCTTTTGTCTTCTAGTTGACACATTCAGCTTTTCTTTCATGAGAGAAACCAGGTAATCCAGGTCCCTTGATTTTTGCTCTGTTTCCTTTGCCGCTAATCGGTACACGCTTTTTTTATAAGGAACCACTTTATAAGGAACCTACATGTATAAGGCCGAAATATTTAAAGAACTTTTCGATTTGCAAAATTTTTATAACTGCAAGCATCAAGAACTAAAAAGCTGGTTCCATTCATTTGCAGCCAATAATCGCATAGATTGTTTGCTATTTGTGTGTCAAGTGCTTTGTCGAGTAGTTTCCGCATATGCTGTCTCGCCCCTCTCCATTAAGTGTTAAGGCTTATTGATGTGCAGTAAAAATTAAGGAACTTTTAAGGAACTTTTGGTAATAAAATCTGATGATTTGAAGTATACGAATAAGGAACTTTTGGAACTAGGCCTTGAGGTAGGTACCTTATAAAAAAAGCGTGCACTTTAAAACTTAAAACAAATCTGCACAATAACATGTCATGATGTTAGCTTTTGGCAGATAATAATTTTGAAATAAATTACATCCCTAGAAAATTTTACCTTGAAATATGCATTTTAGGAATTGCTGAATTTTTGCATGGGTTTTCGGATTTTTTCAAAATTTTGAACGTTTTTGTAGGTCTTCGCACTCCCTAAGCATGTATAAAAGTAAATTTGAACCATTGAAAATGGGTTGTATTGATGGGAAAGATATATTCAATTATAAACACCATATATTATAATAGTTAAATTCTATTTGTAAAACACCAATTCCAATAACATACAGTGTATTTGCTATATAGATGGCTTTAAACAACTGAGAAAAATACCAAATTTTCACGAATTTCTCACAAATTTGCAAAGTGCATATCTCAGAAACCAAGAAAAACCTTTTGCTAGTTCTTTGTAAATTTAAAGTCTGTCCTGTGTACTTTTTGGATGCACAATTTGAAATTTGTCACATTCTTCCAACATGGTGAATTTTTTCATAGTTTGGTGGATGGTAAAAGCGATTTGCGAGTATAAGAAATTATATTCTGGTATAATTTACTCTGTTTTCTAATAGATTTAGTGCATTTCTGTTGCAATTTTTGAATTCCTTGCCCCTAATTTATCCAAAAATGATATTTTAATTAATGATTTCCATATACTTTATGAAAATTTCTCAAAGTTTACTTTCTCTGCACATTCAAAATGGCGGATATGTGGATAATATTATGCTGAATCAGCAAAAATTAAAATAACTATAATATCTGAATGAGCAAAGATATCAACTTGAAATTTTCAGGTTATTTTCCTCTCAAAATGCTAAGTATCTGATAGGAGTATCAGGAAAATTTGAGAGGGTGCATTACATGACTGTCCCTCATTGGCATGGAATGACCCAACACTCGCTTTTGCTCCATTCCATTGCTAGCCAGATGTACTGTTATCGTGTTGGTTCGTTAGGCCAATTGTATTTTTGCCACTATTCTATGTTTCTGTGTGTGTGTGTTCCAAGCTTTTAACAGCATATTCTCATCTTATCTTGAAAAATTATCTGAATTGAAATCAGTGAAAAATTTTGCATTGGTTACAAATTAAAAGAGTGTAGTGATTTTGAGACCTTAGAAGCACTTTAAATGCTTCAGGAAAAACAATGAATTGCTTTTCCAAGGAGGAGTTTTAGGGAACATGGCTAAATTATCAACATGTCACCAATTATTTGTCACATTTGGTGTTAATTTTTTCAATTGTGCAGGCAAGTTATCAGTCAGATTTATTGAAAGCTCACATGAAATTTAAACATGAAAGGCCTACACACACAAATTTTAACTTGAAAGGCCTGCTTGCATGAATTTTATGAATGAAAGGCCAGCTATTGTGAAATGACCATGAAAAGCAAAAAGGCATAAAATGCATACTGATTATGCACTGCTCATATGGCAAGAACAAATGACCTGGTCTTTCAAAATTCTTGTAAGAGATGATTGGGTGAAAATTTGTTAGCATAACAGTTTGTTGTTTATAGATTCAAAAATGGCACCGTCTCCTACACTGCTTGCAAGAGTTATAAACTATGTAAAACCAGCATTACCCTTGATGAAGCCATACACAGAGCTCTATATTGCATTTGGAATAACTGGCTATGTGATCTGGAAAATTCCAGTAACTGGTGAGTAAAAAAAGCTCATAATTCACAAGTTCCTTGTCCAATTCACATGTTAGCATAGTCAATGAAAAAACTCTGGTTGGAAGTCCTTTGTTTTATCCTTTTGTGGATGCTGACAAACTTTAATGAACTAAAACTGAAAATCTTTTTCACTTTATGAACAAGTTTCTCACAGGTTATTGAAATCTAACAAGATATTTTATTTAAGTATAATTATAAAAAATCTTTTTAAAAGACCATGTATCATAAATATGTTGGCTGAAGGATACATGGAAGAAACTCAAATAAGCTATCTAGGCCATGTATCCTATTGAAGTGTTTTAGATTTACTAAGATTTAGGTTGAATACTTAACAGAAAGAAATGACTAATTATAAATAAGAATCACAACAACAAAATTTAACAAGATGAAATAATACTATTACAGAAGTAAGGTAATAACACGATAAAGTAATAAAGTAGTAAAGTAATACTCATCAGGGGTGGCTTACAACATTACTAGTACTATTAGTCTAATAACATTTTTTTTCCCAAAAATCATAGTGGCCCTTAATGTTTGTTTTCATAGACCCTGATTCGGAGCTAATGCTCATAGCTTTGTATGTCAGAAGTCTTTTATTGAAATTCTTTTGCCTTCAATCTCTCTCTTTGAAAATGTCAACAATAGCCCTTGCTGACATCTCTGTTTTAGGATGGCATATGTAATAAGGTGAATGTGTCATAGAATGGCATATGTAATAAGGTGAATGTGTCATAGAAAACAGGGGCTGGAGCCAGTGTATAATACTGGCGTGTTATTAGCTTCGGGGGTTTAATAATGCATTCTGAGATATCAGCTGCTTCCTTCATGAAAAAAAATCACAAGCAAAATAACTACCATGAATCAAATTGATCCTGTCCATTGGGTTGTTTCTTAAGTTTTTCTGGTTTTTTTCAACTGGTAAAATCTAACACATGAACAACTTTTGCACTAAAAAAAAGTTGATGTAAGGCCATACCCAAAGAGTTATTTAATTAAGATCATCACAGTGCTTACAAGCAATTACCATGTAATCCCAAAGAAAAATAGAAAATTCTTATTTTTGTTGGGTGTGTCTTGTGAAGGTAGAAAGTCTTTTCAAAAGGATTGCTTAGAGCACTATTATAACTTAACTCCAGGATGGTCTGTTCCTTCTATGGCTCTTCAATGGCCCCCTTAACAGAAAGCCTTTCCTAATAAAGCAGTGCCTAAAAATGTTGCTGGGGCCACATAATAAAGCACCTGAGGCATCAAAGGTCAGTTGCTCCCTAAGAATGCATTGTTGTAGCAGCCCCTTCCCCATTATGGTTTTCAAAACCACCACTAAACCTATGCCCCAAGTGTACATTATTTTCCTTTTTTGACAAGACAACAGGCTCAACATATAAGGGGTTTGAGGGTCCAATTGCTATCAAGAAAAATATTTCCTTTCTTGTCCTTCCACATCCAGGAAGCCAGTGTTAGCTCCAGGTGTATAATTAGTAATGAAAAGTATAATTAGTAACCTGATGATAAGCTGAAAATATTATGAACAATTTTTTAGAAGTACAAAAATTTGAAAATGGCTTTGAAAAAAACAAATTTTACAATCATACTAAAAGCTTTTTTGTCAGTGTATAAAACGTCAGAATAAGGTAAGATGGAAAATACATACCCAGTTATGGATCAAGATAGGCCAATATTGAAATGTTACCTAAAGTGTGAAAATTGTTCACTCATTTTGATCATGTGATGCTGTTGGTAAGAAACAATAAGTTAGAACAATAAGTGAGGGCTTTCAGACCAGAGTTATTTCTATTGACTATGTTATGAAATCCATCAGGCATGACTTCAATTTTTAAGTTTGTATCAAACACTGTTCTCGTGAACTTTTGTAAGTGCAACATATTATTCCAAATCATGTTCAAATAGTTATTTGGCATTTCAGTTCTCTACTTTTTTATTTCACAATTAATGTGATCTGGCTAGCCCGTTCTCCATATTATCAAAAGTTTGCTAAACACAAAGCTATTTGCTACCAGGATCCAACCAAAAATATTCTTGGTTAACCCTGCAAGCCTGCTCCATGTAATCAGCCCCTAGGTGTTGCAAGGAATGACAGATGGGAATGTTAGGTGATAACTCTCGAGTTTTTAAATATTAAACTCAAAAGTTCTCCAATCATATTGTAAATGCTCTTCTCTTCTTTGCAGAGGAAATGAAAAAGAATTCTAGTAAGTGCTCTAAAATACTTTATAAGTATTTTTTCGTTGTTATTCAAAGGAGAAGGACAGCTGGGAAAGGCTTGGATATTCTTAAGTTCTTTATTTATTGATAAGGTTGTAGAAAGCTTGAAATTGCAACCTGGAACCATTCAGGTGTTCACCGCAAAGTGTGTACTTCCCTGCCTATTGACATTGAGCACTTTATGACACAGCCTTGAATAACATTTCTCAATTTTATGCTTCACTTGTTCTCTTTGAAATGCCTAAATTGCTTCTTAAGAAGACCTGGGTCAATTGCTACAGGTTTTAGCAAAAATCCATTTGAACGTTTTGAGGTAGTTTGCAAACCAGTGATACATCTACTTATATAAAGAGCCTGTTTCCTTTCTAGAATTCCTTCACCCTGATCACTAGAAGTCAAAGTTTGGAATAATGGAGTGATGAGCAGTCAATAGCAAACATCCTGACAACCCTTAATGTTATTATAACTTTGTTCAAATTGTGATAAATGCTTGTTTATGTGTTTCTGGTGCATTAAAATACTATTTTACTTCGTTTTATTTCTGTCTTTCTTTTCTATTCACAGTCATAGAAATATATGTCACAAATAGAAATATAATTCAGTCTGAGCTTTTGCTTTTGTGCAACTAGTGGGCAATTTATTATAATGTCCTAATTGTTCTATGTAAGTAAATTTGATAAATGGCTTTGAAAAAAGCAAACATTTAGTAAACTAAAGCTTTTCGTCTGACACTCTTCAGAGTTTAAAACGTCAGAACATAGATCGAAAACTCTACGCTAAGAAATATATATACCCAGTTGTGGATCGAAATAGGCCAATCAGAAACATGAGCACATGATTGTAAAGGTTGACCAATCAGTGCCGCTTGCCTATTAGAATGTTACCAATGGAGTCCTAAGGTGACAACGAACTCCTTTTGTCTACACAGTAGCGGTTTTTTCGTGCTTATGTAGATAGATTCTAAAACTGCTAGGTTGAACGACGATCGGGCTTTACCAATAATCCGAAACATGTCGCCATTATAGTTTTTTGCACAATCTGGGTTTTCTAGCAAATGCTGCCCGATAGCAGAATCGCAGGTTTTAGTAGTAATTTTGGATTTGCAAGACCGAGGTGTCTGTTCTCTTTGGGGATGTGTTTTGTTTCTAATATTAGATGGAACGTGTTGTTTTATCCTATCCTCCAATCTTTGGGTGGTGCGTCCTACGTAGCCAGAATCACACTGGCACGTAAATTCATAAACAACAACTTTTTTTGTGGCAGGAACGCAGTCCTTTTGAATGGCAGTGGCAGGAACGCAGTCATATGTAAATTTGATAACATAATAAATGATATCTGATGGGTGGGTCTTGCTAGAGATCTGTATAGTAAAATAAAGTGCACATGTTAAAAGATTCATTGATATTAAGTAAAAGAGTATGGAGTGATTGTGTCTTACTAAATAATTAATTCCTAATTAACAGATCAACCCACTCACTCATTCTTATAAGAATAATGGATGAATATTGTTTCTAGTTGAAACCACATCCTCCCTTGCTTTGCTTTGACCTACAGAATGAGCCTTAATAACATTGATAAAAGGGGGAGGGGGTGCTTTCTGGTGTTGTTTGCTGACATAACTTCTGAATAGAGGATCCCTTCAGCATTTTCATATTGTAACTTGAGAACTGTAAATTGTAAAATGGCTATGTAGTTAATCTAGTTTAATCTGCTAAAATGCCGCCGCAATCATATATTGCAAAAATACATATTAACATTCACGATATATTTTCCTCATTAGGGTTAGGAAGGGAAAATCATTCTGACATACCGCAGACGCGGACCGAACCGAAAAGGAAGTAGCGACGTTTTACACAACTTTAAGTTTTACAGTTTATGCCAACCAGTAGAAAACCGTCTTTAATAGTCTCTCTACCTTCTCATATCGTCAGAGCTATCTTTCTGCAACTAGTTACTGGAGTTTTTAGACTTAAAGCGATGAATAGCCCTTTAATAGTTGACACAACAGGCTATTTATTCGATATTTTGAGTAAGTTTTAAAAATATAAAGATTCTTGATCTTTGAAACCCTTTTTTCTAATAGGGCCTAGCTTCTATTGAATCTAAACCTTGAAGAAACAATTAAAGAATCAGTTCACCTCACTCTACACTCATAAATTTAGGCGACATTTCTATCCACTACACTGTTTTTAATATAAAGAAATGCTTGGTTGCTCCAATGTTCCATTTCAAATTAGAGGCAGATCCTTGTGGATATCCAATGCTTCCCGATGCCAAAGCTAAGATTGTCATTGGAATTTTTGACAGTTGAAGAATGCTGGTGCATTTGATCTCTATATTGCATTTTCAAGGCAAAAAAGTGATTACATTGATTTCTGGTTGTTTTCCGAAAAAGTTCTTTATTGATCACATGCTGTATCATTGAAGATGTGCAAGCAGAAAGGGTCAAATGAAAGTATCTACAAAGATATAAACATTTTAATGCTAGCGTTCACTACCTGTGCAGTAGTAAATTTACATAAATTAATAAACAATATGCAACATAATTTCCGCAGATACATGATCGCGTTCATTCTTTTGACAGCAATTTAGCGCAACAAACATGCTTATGGATTTACATCAACTGCGAGAAAACATTACCGGGCATGAATTTCCTGCTGTAGAATATAAATTTCAGGGGGGCGGTTATCTTGAGCTAAATTTAGAGTAGATGCGTCAACTGGTTTTTGGATGGAAACGGGAGAAGATTGATAAGTCGAATGGTTGGCGCTTCTTACGTTTCATACCAGCCAAGTAAAGAAACGATGCTTTGACCAAGTCATTATTATGTGGCTTTTCCTTGTCTTTGTCAACTTTTTTTTGAGCAGCTGAGACACCCGTCTCACTCTGACCATGAGACGTCACTTGGTCATCCTTTTTCGAAGACACCTTCGAGGAGCTCGCCTCCACAGTGGGTAATGGTGAGGCTTCATGTGACGAGCCGTGACTTGCATTCGAGGCGCTTCTTTTAGCAAAGTTACGCTTTTTCACGATGAAGCCATCGCTTGGTCGAAACACAAAGCTCCGGCTTACCAAGTCGTGACTTACATCTGCAGGCGCCGATCCGTTTTCAGCATCATCAGCTTCCTTTGATTTTCCAGCCTGGACGTGTATTTCAGGACTGCCCACCAGATCTCCATCACTGAATGACACACTTTCACCATTTGCTTCACGGGAACAGTGGTGACCCCTTTGGGAATTTTTTTTTTCGATCGACGTATTCTAAAAAAGTGCAAATAAATGCAAACGAAAAAGAACTTAACAGCTGAAAATACCAGTAAAATGATCAAACGAGAGAAAAAATTGAAGTCAGTTAAAGAACGCGTTGCATTGAATTGCAATCCATGATGAAAAAATTTCACGGAGAGCTTAGGAGAATTTTCAAGATGAGGTACTGTAACAAAATCTGCTCAAAAATCACGCATGTGCTTAGCTAAGAAATGTTGCTACGATATTTTTGGTATAAATAACTTGGAAACAAGATTTGGCTTTTAAGCTGTTTAGAATCTGCCACAAGGAAAAAATACCAAATTTTTATCGTTTTATCATTCAAACCCATCACAATTGGCAGCGATAGGTCAAAACAAAGAGCCAATGAAAAGCACCATTTAACCTCTCACGTTATTGCCCCTGCTCTTCTCCGGCCGTATGACAGAAGTGATGGAAAACGACTGAATCATTAAATTGATTTACCGTTCTAGCGCCATTATCTGCAAAACGTAGCGTGGAAATGTTGGAACAGTTTGTTACATTGCAATTTCACAACAACTGATGGTCAACTGATGGTTGAAGATGTAAGCTGAAGTTCTACAAACCTGAGCTGGGGTAGAGGATCTTGCCCGCACGTCCCCTCGAGATTGATCCAGCACACTTCATAGAGCAAAAAAAGAAGGAAATTTTTTATGGCAATCATTTTTTCTGTAAATTAAGGGCCTGTTTGTATGGAGAAAATCATCCCATCTTCCAGCCTGTGAGCTGAGATCCCACTTTTCTATAGAATACTTTGTGCTTTTTGTTTTGCGTTTTTATGGAAAATAAGTCAGCCCGGTTAAGTGAGATACCACCGCATGAGAGGTGGTATCTCACTGAGGTTGGATGAAATTTTTCCATATATAAACGCTGGAAGGTGGGATGAAGCTGGAAGATGGGATGAGATTTTCATATAACGCGAGCAAAGTTCGTCCAAACAGGCTGGAAGGTGCGATGATTTTCTCCATTAACAGCTGGAAAGTGGGTAGAATCTGCATAATCGATGACTTCATCCCACCTGCCAGATAATGGGCTGAGAGATGGTCTAAATTTGCTCATATAAACAGGCCCTAAGAAACTGATGAGATAGATATGAGTGCTTTCAGAAAGATGAAGCATCTGACAAAGAAAGTGCTCATGATGAAGCTCTTGAGATAGTTCAAGGGTAGCAGCCAATCATGCGTTGTCAATTGACATACGACAGTTGTTTTGATGCACTTTACATCAACTTATAAAATCAAGAATGTATAGGCCGTTTAGTGCCACGGTTTCTATTCCTGACGCTTTCCTTTTATCGACAAGGGTGACATAGCATTGCTTACAGCCCACAATGGGCTATAATAATAAGGGCTATAATAAAAAGGGCTATAATAATAAGGGCTATAATAATAAGGGCTATAATAATAAGGGCTATAATAATAAGGGCTATAATAATAAGGGCTATAATAATAAGGGCTATAATAATAAGGGCTATAATAATAAGGGCTATAATAATAAGGGCTATAATAATAAGGGCTATAATAATAAGGGCTATAATAATAAGGGCTATAATAATAAGGGCTATAATAATAAGGGCTATAATAATAAGGGCTATAATAATAAGGGCTATAATAATAAGGGCTATAATAATAAGGAATAACAAGCAGTAGATGATATTAAACAGCTAATAACATGCTATAAAAGTATAATTAAAAAATGTGTACCTGTGTTGGGAGCTATTGTTGTAGGCAGCTAAAAAGCAAAACATGATTTGTGAAGTGAAAAGTGGTTTTGGTTTAAACATAAAGGAACACTTAAAAGGAACGAGCATATTCAATGGTAGAACAGGGGACCAAGACTGCTGCAAAGTTTACCAAAGCAGATGAAAGTGAAGGTATCTTGCCCTGCTCACAACATTTTTCAAGGAAATTTACAAAGGGGGCGAAATAGAGCCGGATGAAGAAAATAAAAACAACAAAGATATCAATGTTGACTCTAATGAAAGTATGACAGAGGACGATATACTGATTGTGAAGGATGACGAGTATGTTTTGTGATTGCTAAATGAATTTAGTTGACACGATACGATACTGTTTCACTTTGCTAGCTTTAACAATACGATCCCTTGATATGCTAAATGTTTGTAAGTTAGACATTCCATTTTCAAATAGTGAAAAACTTTGCTGCGATTTTCCTTTATTTCAAAACATTACGGACGATGAAAATCTTGGACCATGAAAAAATTCAGGCGGGAAAAGTTTTGGACGCTCAAACTGCAAGAAAATATGAACGTTCGAAATTTTTGGCGTTGAATGTAGCGGACAGAATAAAAGAAGGAAATTATACCTTTCTTTCCTGAACACCTTGAATAATCGGAAGAGGATATATAACGATAGGAAATTTAAGGCAAGCTGCCAATAAACAAGCCGATGGATAAGGAAAATGTCTGCCTAACACAAAATAAGTGATCAGCGTTTGAATATGAATTTGACAGAGAAAGTTATTTGCGCATTTTGCTGGACCCCTTTAGAGATCACAGGTGCAAGAGAATAATAGATTTCAGCGTATATTAGATGTTAACAGCTGCCATCAGAGCGCTCCTTGCTTTGCATTCGTCAAATTGATCTGGTGTAGCTTTCTTCTTGATTCTCGACCAAACTCCAATAACAATCTGAATGAAGATTTGCCGTGTGCAAAAATTATCGAACATCTCCTCTAACTCTTTCCTCGTCTGACGGAATCTATTTACTTCATCTCTCCGATTACTTACTTCATCTCTCCGATTACTTACTTCATCTCTCCGATTTCGGGCAGAAGAAGCCTACCCGGATAGGATAATCCCATTAATCTCGTGTCATGCATGTCAAAGAGTTTTTGGACTATATTTTCAAATCATAGAAAGCATAGAGTCAGGCACACTCTCCGGCAAATATGACAACAAGAAAAATAGGTCGCCTTTCCGAATAAGCTGTCTGCTCGATTTGGTTGTGGTTGGAAATTGGCACTAAGTTTATGTCTGGTAGTATTTAGCTAAAAATTCCGCAAACGGAGACCTGCTTGATACAAAAAGTGCTAGTTTACGTCTAGCATCACGAATCCAAAAGGCAGTCATGCAGTATCGAAATCAAAGCTCACGCCGACGTCAGTCTCTGAGTCGAGTTCTGCAATTGGTACCATCTTTGATTTTCGAACAGGCAACATGATTGATCTAAATACGCAGAGCGAAAAGTGAAAGAAACACACGTTCATTCATCAAGTGACCATAACATAACAGTTAACAAAAGAGTTCAGACAATAATGAGAAATACAGTCAAAGGAAAACGCCTTGTGCCTTGGACAATCATATCTGGTACACCAATACAATTTATAGCATTGTTTTAAAAATTAGTCTCAACTTTACTGAACCAATCCGATTCTGAAGTCAAACCTTCAGTACAAGGAAGCATAAAGTATTTTCTCAAATGATGCCGGAAATTGAATTGGTGTACACACTTTATATGTTGAGCCTAACGTTATATTTAAACTATTCTCGAGTGACACAAGGAGAAAATTCACCTGAAGATAAAAAAAGAAGTCAGAACTTTGTTGAAGTATTATTTCATTACAAAAACAAAACAGGAACAAAACAGAACAGAACAGATAAATACAAAACCTAATCTAAAAAACCATTAGAGCAGAAGACCTGATCTAAAAAACCATTAAAGAAAAAATTAATCTAAAAGGACAATTTCAACTCTGTCGTTCATCGATCCCGATGTTGTCCTCAATATTATCTGCATTTGACTTTCTCTTTGCCAAGAGATTTATCAAAACATTCAATTCTAATTATTGACCACCCACTCTCGTGACCTTGTCAAAGGTAGAGCCTTACACTACTTTGGGCTTTAACATTCTAATAGAGACTAAGCTCTTACACAAAGAGTGATTTTTCAATGCCAATATATATTACAGACAGGAAATGCAAGAAAAATGGAAAAGCTTTCCTAAATGAAATGGGTAGAGTGGCGTAAGACCAAATAACAAACCTGTTTGCACATTTTGTTGCACCACGTAAGGATCACAGGTGTAAATCTATGTTAGATATTAAGAGCGGTCACTTACTCGTCTGATCAGGACATCCGCTACTCCCAAAAGATACTGTCGAAATTCTATTTTGAAGTTCTATTTTCGCTTCAACTTCGCAAGGTCCAACGACCTGCAAAACATGAAGTAAAAAATAGAATACTGAAGTATGTTGCCTGACACTCTCCAAAGTATAAACGCCAGATAATAACTAAAGTTCAATTGTGCAGACAGAAGGAGTACGTTTTCTCCCTTTGATTCTTCGACTGGTTGAGTGATAGGCGGTTGTGATTGATACTTTTAGATATTATCGACCGTTAATACTCTGAGAAGTGTCGGACATGAGGTACTCTGGGTTGCTATGTTTACGCTCTCCGTGCTGTCTTCAAAATAGTGAGTAAATCTTTTTGGAATATTCGTTTCCAGCTCGCGGCCATTTTACAAAAAGCAGAAGCCATTATACAGCCATTATACATACATTATACAGAAGCCATGCATTCTAAAATTTTCTTCTAGCACGGCTCGCATTTTTTATCAGAAATTCAAATCAATTAACAAAAAGCTGCTATTTTCTAAAGCTGACGTGGTAGTCCCTAATTTTAGAACAATATATAGTAAAACAAGTGTTCGAAAAAATGATGAAAAAGAATTCTAGAAAGTCACCTTAGAACTGCTTTGTGATTGTGCAATACAATGACTACCATGGCCATCACCCTCTATTAGGTCTCTATTCTCGACATCCTCCAGCTCCAAAGACCTATCTAATTCAGTCTTAGCATCGGTATATTTATTCGAGTCCTTCTGTTCTAGGAGACCATTCGAAGTGTTATTCGATTCCATTTCATTTGCAATCTGGCGTTCAGATTCGCTTTCTTGCCCATAAAAAGTTAACTGAAGTTCTCTTCTTACACTTTCGACCATCTCTTTCATGAACACATTCAAGGAAAGAAATGATTCTTGAGAGTGGCTACCTTGGTCTACAGATTTAACCTGGGTGGAAAGGCCTGTAGTGCTTTCTTCTGCGATTCTTTCTTCTGCAATCCTTTCGTCTTCAATCCATTCTTCTGCAATCCTTTCGCCTTCAATCCTTTCTTCTGCAATCCTTTTGTCTTCAATCCATTCTTCTGCAATCCTTTCGTCTTCAATCCATTCTTCTGCAATCCTTTCGCCTTCAATCCTTTCTTCTGCAATCCTTTCGTCTTCAATCCTTTCTTCTGCAATCCTTTCACCTGCAGTCCTTTCGTCTTCAATCTTTTCATCTGTAATCCTTTCGCCTGCTTTCCTGTCGCAAAGGCATTCTGAAGCTTTATTCCTGGCCTTTCTCCTTCTTAACATCCTATGAAAAAAGCTTGGGCGCCGCCGAGTCGTTTTCTTTTTTTCGATTTTTGGGCGAATCTCACGCGCAAGACTTTCTCCTTCATAAACGTCAATGACAACAAATTCTTCAAGCGGCAAAGATGTTAGTGAGTTATCGGTATCAAGCGTGACTCCTGCAGTTTCTTCTTTTCTGCGCTTTGCCACAACATCAGAACTCTCATCTTCCGTCCGTTTTGCTTTAAAAGTCACACCTTCTCTGTCTTCATTTTCAACACTCTCGTTGTTACTGCATTCTACCTCGAAATGTACTTCTTTATTGCACTGTACCTCAGCATTCCTATCATTTCTGCTCTCTGCCTCAAAACTCGCGCTATTTCTGCACTCATTCTCTACACTCTCGTTTTTTCTGCATTCTACCTCAAAATGTACCTCTTTACTGCACTCTATCTCAGCATTCCTATCATTTCTGCTCTCTGCCTCAAAACTCGCGCTATTTCTGCACTCATTCTCTACACTCTCGTTTTTTCTGCATTCTACCTCAAAATGTACCTCTTTACTGCACTCTATCTCATCATTCCTATCATTTCTGCTCTCTGCCTCAAAACTCGCGCTATTTCTGCACTCATTCTCTACACTCTCGTTTTTTCTGCATTCTACCTCAAAATGTACCTCTTTACTGCACTCTATCTCATCATTCCTATCATTTCTGCTCTCTGCCTCAAAACTCGCGCTATTTCTGCACTCATTCTCTACACTCTCGTTTTTTCTGCATTCTACCTCAAAATGTACCTCTTTACTGCACTCTATCTCAGCATTCCTATCATTTCTGCTCTCTGCCTCAAAAATCGCGCTATTCCTGCACTCATTCTCTACACTCTCGTTGTTACTGCATTCTACCTCAAAATGTACCTCTTTACTGCACTCTATCTCAGCATTCCTATCGTTTCTGCTCTCTGCCTCAAAACTCGCGCTATTTCTGCACTCATTCTCTACACTCTCGTTGTTACTGCATTCTACCTCAGAATTTTCATCTTTACTGTTCTCTGCCTCAAAACATTTGTCTTTCCCACACTCAGTCACTGCACACTCTTTCTTTCTGCATTCTTCCCTTAATCTGGCCTCTTTTCTGCACTCAGTCTCTGTCTCATCTTTTCTATATTCTGTATGAAAACTCGATTCATTTCTACACTCCGTATCGACGCTCTCATCTTTTCTGTAGTCCGATTCAGCCGTAACACCTTCTTCTTCCCTGTGCACTGTCTCAAGTGCATTTGCTGCTTCGGAGTCAGCGGTTTGCACTTCACCTTTGTCGCTTAACTGCGACAATTGGTCATCAAAATTTTGTTGAAATTCTTTCCGATTAACTTGCGAATAACCACTGCTCTCTCTTAGTTCTAGTACACTCGGGACGTCTACAGAGTCTATTTTTGTAGAAGCATTGCCTATAGTGGATCTCTCATGCTCAAAAGTGTTTTCATTCGCAGAAACACTTTGTAGATTTTCCAAACGGTGACACGGAAGTTCCTCGGTTGTCAACGGACCTCCAGTATCCACATCCATATCTATGGCATCACGAGACATCATTTGGGAGCCTGGCCCGCCGATTTCAACATTAACTTCACACTCAATCAGAGGCAGTTCATTGTCACAATTCTTAAGCACTTTTTCATCTCCTTCAACTCCACAAGAAATGGATGCGACCACAACATCATTTTGTTCTGATTTGCGTATCGAATCATCATAATGTGACGTAGAATCCGGCTCTCTTTCAAGCACAGCCCGTTCGTCTTCTGTGATACCCGATTTATTGCTCTCTACGATGCAAGCCTGAACATCTTCACCAGCTGAATCTTCAGGAAATTTCTTATGATTTGACCCTTTCAACAGCTTATTGATAGATTGTGCACTAGAGTCAAAGCCTTGTGAAGCTTCAATGTGATCAAATTCCATCTTAAACTCTTAAGATAGTACTGCTATAGCTCTTTATTTGGTATGAGAAAAAGCTTCACTATCGCAGAAGTGTGGCTGCCAGACACTGAAAAAGAGCCAAAGATCCCATCAAATCACAACTCATAACAATGAAGGGAAAATTTTGCCTAATAGGGTCATCGTGTAAGATGCGGTAAACCGACAAGCGACAAAATTAGGGTTTTAATTGAAAGCAGTTACATCAATGGAGGTACTTACAATTCGGTGTCATGCCGAAATGGTTATATGCAAGTTATTTGTCAAGTATGTGCACAGTTGAAAAAGCAGCTAAAGAAAAAAATCGCATATTCGAAGTAGTATACTACGACCTTCTGAGTTATTTCAACAATTCTAAAGAATACGCCGGTACTGAAACATCCAGATCGTGCAGTCAAACAGTTTGGAGAGTAGAGAAAGCAGTCCAATGCGCATGCTCGTTGGTGACATGGGCGGGGGATGGTTAAGTCAAATGAAGATTGAGTAAGCCAATGAAATTTAACTCCGTTCACGAGTTTTTTTAACTGGTTAAAACGAGCGGACAATAGTCACTAAACAACCAAAACTTTCAAAGAAGTAATGTGCAGATTGGAGCTTTACAACGCAGTCATTTTGAATAGATTAATATCAACTCGAGTTTTTGACTTCTTGAAATTTCAGCACAAATCTTATATTGCTTTGTAGAGACGAATCAAAGACTTCATAGCAAAAAAGAGCTGAAGGTTACATAAAAAATATCTGCAAAGAAACATATGTTTGTCTTGTTACATGTCACGCTTTCAAAACTCAGGTCCACCAAAGATTGTTGTTTGTGTTACCCTACTTTCTAAGAACCAAAATCATTTTTCTAGCAAAAATGAAATATCACTGTGGCAAAGTGTTAATTCTGTAAGGTGTGACATGCTTAATTTGAAGGGACCAAATTACCACAATGAACAGATCACTATGCATTAACAAAACTCAGGGGGTTATATTTACTCCCTTCCTCATATTTCAAATCTTTGTCAAACATGATAACAATATTGAGCAGCAGTTACCACAAATAGCAAAAACAGCTACAATCTGAGAAAAGGTTTTCTAGATGTTATGAATAAAATGTACAAGATTTATAACCTAAAATATGTAAGAACAAAAAACAAACTATGAATCAACATATCTTAAAGCATACAAGACAATAAAGAATTTACTTGATTTTTGTTGTCAAGATATTCTTCCTTAAAGCTGTTGTCACATTGTTTATAGTAGAAAAATAAACATAAAATAAAAATGCAAATATTTACATTTCTAGTTTGGTTCTTTACCTTGTAATTGACTAAAAAATGTTGATTCAGGCAAAAAGCAGCTTTGTAAACAAATAATTAATTATATTTTCATTTAGTTGTATACAGGTGTAAAAACATCAGTCTGTGAACACTATTTCAAACAACCTCTACATACATGCCTGGAAAAATTAAAACCCTAAACTTAACAAAAGAAAACTTTGCAGAAAACTTTTGCAGATGTCTTGCAGCTACATACATTACACAAAAATAAGATTCTGTTAGAAATTTCAGAAACATCAATTTGAAAAAAGATTTCTGTAATTCTAACATTATAAATCATCTTATAATAAAAATAACAATAATAATAATAAATCTTCCATCTATTTGAAAATATTGGCCCGAGAAGCATGAGAGGTAGGGAAACAGTAACAAATTATCTAAATTTGACTGGTAAATAAATAGAAAACAGCAACATTGAATAAAAACAGCAAAGAGCTGTTCTAACAAAGCTTAAAGATGTCAACTTTGTCTCAAAGAAAAATTTCCATTGTCAATTTCAACAGGAATTCTGAAAAATCTGAATGAATGAAAGCTGACATAAAATTTAATTCCAGTTGAATAAATACCAGTTATTAAATATATAGTTACTTCAGAGTTAGCATCTGAAAGAAATTGAAATTCCTTAAACCACCAGGAACATAACACCAAATATTTGAAATTAATAATAAACAAACTTCTCAAGAAGACTTTAAGCCAAGTTTACATCAGGACACGTGTTAAAATCTAAAATCCAGAATAAAGATCTGTCTTATAGAGAATAACACCTTCAAAGTGTAATTTAACAGATACCTGATGAGTGCATCCACAGATAATTTTATCCCAGTTGACAGTAATGGGTAGTTGAGATGAAGGAGGCTCAGCTGGAACCCATTAAAAATTGTGCATCCAGGGAAGAAATGAAATGTTCAGATTTATCTTATTATTTGTAACACCCTTATTTTGCAATTATTTGTAACAGTGCTAGGTCAAAACCTTGACCTGCCTTTTCAATAAGTTGTCTCTAAACCTTTCAAGAGAGGCTGACTCAGCCTAGATTCCAGGTAGAAGCTGTTTGTAAATTCTTGCCATAAAAATTATCATTAATAGTATACACAGGCCTTAACTAGTGGTAACAAATAAGACTGTCCATCAAGATGGGAGCATGGTTAGAGCTGTTGACACCCAAGAGCTCTGTTAACTGGGACAAAAAGATTGTTGATGACTGCTGAGCAAGAAATTCAGAATTGCAACTTTGAATCATCTCTACCATTTGGTTTATTTTCAAAGAATCGATTTGATTACTTGTTTCCATTTAATTTTGGCATTCTACTCCAATTCAACTAATTTGTTGTTGTTTTTGTTTGTTAGTTTCACTTTATTTTGCTGACTGGTTTTCATTAGTTTTACTTTATTGTTGCCTTGTAATTCCTTGATGGTTGAAATGTCTTATGTTTCTATTCCTATATCTAGAAAGTCTTATGTCTCTAATCTCTTAAGCATGGTTGATAAAAACTAGATTAAAGAATTTTGTAATTAAGAAAAATGCATTCTGCTCTTATGTGTCATTCTTGGGTAAAAAATCACTTAACTTCATTCTCCAAAGTCTTTTTACGGAAAAAAATCTTTATCTGGTTTTGAGGCAAGTTACAATATAATTTCTAGAGATTTTTAAGATACATTGATCAAGCTATAGTCGACTTGGCTTAAAGTTACTCCACTAAATATCACACTACTGGCTACAGTCAGCTATTAAATTTGGCACTGTTTACAGTCACAGCTTTTCAAGCAACATTTTGTGAGACTATAACCTACCAGATTCTAATGTATTTTGCATGCCTCTGACCACAGTCATTACAATCAGCCCACTAGCAGTAGTGAAAATGATCCTTCCTTGAATAGCTAATAAATTTTATAATGAATGCACATAGAATGCAAAATGCAGTTTTTGAATTGTAACATATGCAGTGCCTAATCTAAGCATGTTTTCCCCACATATAGTCCAGACTGGCAACTTTGCTTCTTGTGCAGACAAGTCTACTTCGAAAATTTAAGACTGGGTGCCTGAAATCATACATTATTTGCTTTTTTAAAGTTAATAATGGTACATATCATTATCTAGGGATTTTGTCAATGTTCAAAAGCAAGCAGAGGTTTTCAGTATAGTCTGTTGGAATTTGAAAGTGGTCAGAGAAAAGCAAAATAAATGGGAAATAAGAAGAAATTATACTGTAGCTCTTTAAAGCCACAATAATCAAAGCCAAATAATTGACAGCTACGTATTGCTTATTTTCCCTAGAAAATACAATTCTCAAATAGGTTCCCCTCCCCTCTCTCTTCTCCCTTCTACTTCTTCGCAATTAATACTTGAAGCTGCCCATGTAAAACGTGATTTGTTGATTTCCCAGAAACAAATTAGGTTTAAAGCTTGACATTTGTTCAGTGTCTTGTTTCCTTGCTTAATTTAGCTATTTTTGGATCAAGTTAGTTTTATTTAAGAATATCTTACGAAGTCGTGGTGTCATTCTAAGCCAATCTAAAGGGCATGGCATGGCCACAAAAAATTTTCCTTGATCAAAATAGAATTTTATTGTTCTTGGAAATTACCCTTTGATTGGGCACTGTACTAGAATTTACCAAAATTTCAATTAGTATCATTTGTGAATATTTATCAGAGGAAGGAAGGTCAGTTTACCTTTAATTATTCGCTTTTTGAGATGTAATTCTTAACCATCGTATTGTAAAAGTTCACTTGGCGCCAAAGGTCTCCTTTCTATTCCCGAAACGAGGCAGCTTAAAAATAGCGCCCATTTCAGTCTTGCGGAGGAGCAGTTGAAAGATAGATCTGTTCATTTATTCATTCGAACGACCTTGATATTTATTATTTTTTATCGACAAGAGTTAAAAACTTCACAAAGTCTAAATGTTTAAGGCATTGCGTGTGAAAAATATTGGAAAGAGTGGCTCGCTGGCAGCTAAGCATGGTTGGTTTTGCGTTTCATCGCTCTCACGGGAGCAATATTGAGATCCTTGAAAACAGACGTGTTGCAAGACGGTTTCGCAGTTTTGCAAATGCTATCGCATTTTCTCATCGACCTTTGGCTCCGGGAGAAACTTTTTTATTCGAAATAGAGGAACAAGAGGTTGGATGGGCAGGACATGTTCGGTGTGGGGTGACCGCTCACGATCCAAAAAAGCTGGATTCCTTGCCTCAATATCTGCTGCCTGATTTTGCCCAAATGAATGAGGGAAAAGGCTGTTCATGGGTATTTGCTATCAAACCATCAGAAGATATGCCTTTTGGAGATGATGCTTGTGGTGTCCCTGCTGCTTGTAAGAGTACTGACCCTAAATTTATCAAGAATTCGAAACTTAATTACAGGCTATTACGAGCAGGCGATGATGTTAAGCCTACTGATATAGGCAGCAGGATTGGAATTCATGTCACTTCAAGTGGATCTCTTTACTTTTTTGTAAATGGAACTCAATTTGGACCATTTGCTTCGGAAATCCCCGTGGAATATGGGGAAGTTTTTGCTGTTGTTGACCTTTATGGAATCACAAAACAAATTAGAGTTATTCAGGTTGAAGGTGAGCAGCTTTTGTGGATAAATTGAAATTATGTAAAATATGTAAATATCAATTTTTTGAAACAAAGCAACATGTTATATGGTCATTTCAAATGTTTTGAACCTGAATGGTTTGGTGTAATTAAGTTAACACTATTAATAACATTCACATTCCTTGAAATATCACCACAATATGGCTGAAAAGATAAAAGGGTTTTCCTTCATGTACCGTTATCAAAGTGTGCAATTATGCTTGACTTATATAAAACTAAATAGTTTTATCTAAGAATCCAAACCTTATGATGTGTGGAACCTGGCAATGGCAATGTCCACAGAGTGATGCAAAATTTGCCAAGCTCAGGAATTTTTTCTGGTAGGTAATACACATGTAAGCAAGTCAATGGGTAGGGTGTAGCTAGCAACAAGAGAGGATGGACGCCCTGAGTACTTCATGAGTTGGTGGTTAATCTTCAGCAAAATGGTCCACAAAATCCTTAGTTTATCGGTAAAATCATCAATCAGTAGGTGAAATAGCACCGAAGTTTTCTTTTATCTGGTAAAATTGTTGACCCTCCATCCCCCTTATCTTGAATGTTAAGTGAAGCCAATGTTGATGAGTTGTCATATTGATTAGCTTTCTTGTGAACCATATGATTAAAAAAATACCAATGGAAATTATTTACACAAATGCACCCATGTTCATGCTAAGAAAAACATTGATAAAAAAATATGGACTTATAAATGGCCAGTTTTGGCAATTTCGGCATGCCAACCACAAGTGGTAACAAGTTGACAACAGAAGAGCGATCCAAGTGACAATTTTTCATACTGCAGAATGCTGACTGAAAATAAGATGGTGTAATTTCCTGATAGAATATTACTTCATTAATTTGATATAAAAATCACCTAATTGACACCCTGGTATTTGACGCCCCCTCCTTAAATTGTGTTTATAGAATTGATCAACAAATTTTAATAAAATAAATAGTCCTAATCCCATATGTACTTAATTTTCCTGTATTGAGAAAATAGCACATTTTTGGTCATTTCTTATAGAATTAATTAGCAGTGCAGACAAAATCATGTCAGTATTTTATGAAATTTTTGTAACTTCAATGAGACTTTCTTCATTATTCTTTCTGAAACCAAAATTTTTTTTAACCTTTTTTTGCAAAGATAAATAGATTAAAAGCCATAGTTACCAAGTCTTGTGAATCTGCCATGAGACTCATAGATTTCAAAGCCCTTTCACGTTCTTTCTTTTTAAATTGGATTGCTTGTTAGCAGTTAGGCACTTGTTTTTTAAACCTAAAATCCTTTAAGTTAGAAAAATCAGGGAAGCTTTATGTAAAATATTTCCATCTAGGGATACCTTTTTCCGATAACAGAGACCTAAATTCTCATTTAACATACTTCAAAAAGTTGGCAACTATGAAAAACTGAATAAACTCAATTGACAACATTTTGTAAATTATGTTTTTGCAGTTCATGTGTTTGTATTATTGCTTTTTTTTATTATTTTTGTCTGCTGTTGTTGTTTTTATTGTGATGGTCATTATAGTTAATAGTATAAACTATTTAAAACTGGTGGTGTAGTTGTGAGGTTTTAGGAAGAATGGCACAAAAGTTCAACACAACCAGCACTTTTTTCTCTTCAGAAATACAAAATCTATACCATACAAGTATTGAAGAATAAACATTACTTCTGTTTTACGGACTTGAAGTCATCAACATTAAGACCCTCAAAGTAATAATGCCCTACTAAAAAAAGGATATCTTTATATGACTTTCACAAATTTCATTCTTAATCAAACCTTTGATGAGACATATCTTGAAAATCACATCAATTTAGTTGTAGAATAAGCTTGATGTCTAGAATTATGCTAATTTTTAAGAAACAAATGCCACTATTCATTTGAGATATTAGTGTAATGCTCCACTGTTTAAAACTGAAATTGAGTTCTGTTGGAAAATATATTAAGGTGAAGCACAATAAGAGTGAAATGTAGTTTCATAGGAAATTGATATTGACTTTTGACTCCTGTACTATCCAGTGCCATAATTTCCATGTTTTGAAAACTGCTAGAGACGAATTTAACCTAGATTCTCATTATTAGTTCTGATGAATGTAACAAGTGTTGGCTTGTTTTTTAAAGATAAATTTGTGATTTTTTTGCAGTCCCCACATTAGAAGAATTTTCCAGTGCTGTTATCAAAGAGCATATGACAGAGGAAGAGATAAAAAAATTGGATATTCCTGGGAGAATTCTTGAGAAATTGCAGTCTTACTAACATGTGTCTGGGGGTGAACCTCACTCTCTAACCCAAAATATCTTTGGATGCTTCTTTCTAATGCTCCTTTTAAAATGTTAAAGCAAAAAGTTGTAATAATTGTTAGACAAATTATCACCACCAAACTCGTAAGTTTGAAATTTAGCAAATTTACCATATATTATTAATGCAGCAAACCAGTGAACCAGTTTTAGAAAAAAGAACTAGACATTATAATACAAAGTTGAGAAATTAATTTTTGAAACTGGAAGTAGGCATCAAACACTAGGAGTATGTCATCAACTTTTCAATTTTAATACCACTTGCCAGCTTGTGCCAAATAAATTCAATTGTTTGAATTGGCATTTGCATGGCAATAAATTTTCTGTACAAAGTAACTATATCAAACCATTGATATTCAAATATAGTTTGCTGAACAAACGAAGAACTTTAAAATGTCATCAAATTAAAGTTAAGACATTTACACAAGCCACATTCTTAACTGTTCAACACAAGAAGAACTTTGTATAGCAATAATTTTTGTTGTTAAATGACATTTAGTTCTAAGATGGCTTGACAATTATATCTCACATGAGAATATTCTAAGTTGAGCTTTTTTCAATGTAATCAACATTTTCGTCAATGATTCAAGCCCATTCCTTCAAAGTTCCAGAAAAAGAAATATTTTTTCGTCACTGATGTCACCAACCCTGTTTTTCACAGTTCCTGGACAGAAAAACTTTTTGCGCCAGACAAAAGTTCCACTTTCAAAGCAGTCAACAATTGCAGCTGCAATACCTCAATAACTTTTCTAGGTATTCCAATAAGAAATAGCTTTCTATCTTCAGCAACTTCTTGCAAGTTTTTTTTAAAACTCAAAAGTTGATGTTTCAAAAACCTACAAAATTTTTACAGTTGATGTTTTTGGGCTACTTCCAGTCTTCAAAGTATGAATAATACCTTTTTAGAATTTTGTGGAAATATGTGCTGTTTAGTTTTTAGTGATTAAAAGCCTTGCAAAGTTCATTGCGTAAAAAATTTGAATTTTTTATGACCTATACTTCAATACTTTTTGAAAACACAGGTTCTTTTGGAATTTAGTAAGCTGTGAAACAATTGACATTATTTATAAAACTTGTTGAACTTGTGTTTAGGTTACAATAGACATTAAAACTATTTTCTTACATATAATGATTAATGTCATTCTTTGTTCAATACATGATAATTTGTTCAGACTGTTGGCTTGTAGTAATGATCACGGTCGATGCTTTAAATGTTAAGATTACAAGATGACAAAAAGTGAACAGGGCATTATTTGAATTGAAATAGTTTCATTCCATATCCTTAAGACTAACGAGTTGTTATTTCTAAAGGTTAAATGTTAGGAAAAGAACATATTTTCGTAGAATGCAGCCTTAAAATACAGCTAAATTGGCATCCTATGCGACCTAGGAATGAATAAAAAATGAACGTAAGGCCTTAATTGAAAAGGTCATGGTGAGCTTTGGAAACACTTTTAGAATGAAGTTACAGTAGTTTCTTCTTAACATTATGCAGTTAGGTCAGAGAGACCTTGTGTATATTCGTATTTACATCCGTTTTCTCCTTACTGGCTGTTTCCACTATTAGATTTTCTGCTCAGATATGTTGACGCCATTCCCTAAATGGACTGTAGTGTAATTTTACTAATTTATGCTTTTCCTTTTGTCCGTTCGTATATAATCAAATAGAGTCTTTACATAATCTGCCAGTTATCGATCTCGATTGGAGTATATTTCTGTCCATTTCCTATCATTTCAGGACAACTCGCGGCAGTGAATTTTTCAGGAAGTTTCAGTCCTATTGTAATAGCACCACATTACGTATTTACGGCAAATTTGCAGGGTTTGAATTTTTATCCGTTAGACAATTTTGTGAATATTGAGGCTAAAAATTGCTAAAACTTACGATAACTTGTTTGCAAAAAAGTACGATGTATAGGCATGGCTCCTTAAGATCTAAGCAGAATATCTATTAAGGTAACATGGTTAATCTATAGAGAACTGTGTGAAAGAAAATGTATAAACGTCTTCAACTGCTCAGATAATCTTTTACAATCCTCATAATTATTATTGATTCACAAGAAAAGTCATTCACAAGAAAAGCCATTCACAAGAAAAGCCATTCACAAGAAAAGCCATTCACAAGAAAAGTCATTCACAAAAAAACATCCGTGCGGAGCCAGATTCGGAAGATTGTCTGAGACAAGGCCCTTCAGAGCATCACAAGACCTTTGTCAAGTAGTTATCCCATATGGTAAGAAACCTTTTGCTTACAATTGGTACGCAAATTTTACCCAAAGGACGGACATTAATTGGCGCTTATTCCTGTTTTTACCGAGTGTATATGATGAGTGAAGGAATCTCGCACATCCCTTCGATGTACTTACTGTTTGATGGACGAAGCCCCCCCAATAAATGTCAAACTGTGTTGTATTTCCATAATACAATGGGCAGCCCTCTTCCCCCTAATATGGATTCCATTCCGACGGCACTGCTTGGAGATATTCACTGGACATAATTGCTGGAGATGATGAAATGGGTTTAATTTCTATATGATACCAGTTCCTCTTTGTCGGCCTGTTAAATACTGATTGCAAAGAGCGATAAAGCTTGACAGCTCTATTATTTGCCTAAAATCGATATTTCATTTTCCACTGCTTATTTTCAGCTGTTTACTATGTTGATCGTTACATTCGAACTGACAGGCAGAATGTAAAGAAAACCAAGGCAGGCGCCATTTGTGCTGCTTTATTTGGACTCGTACCAGTCTCTCATTGAAACGGGCAGCTGAACTGCACACTTGAAGCCGTACTTAACAGGAATGGTTAATAATGCATGGGCGCAATTCTGCGCTTGTAGATAGAATAATGTGAAAAGACTTATAATGAATAGTTTTACCAAGGTAGCCACTGACTTGGATATACCACCTGTTCGTAGCGGTTGCTACCTGCTTATTTCTCATGCAAATAATGTTGGTGCGATCTGATAACGAAAATATTTAAAAGACACAATTCCAAAGTCGCTCAAAATTAGCTGGCTGAAAACAAACTCAGGGAAAATCACATGAACTTATGTAGACCTTGTTGACCCGCAGAATGTTTTTGAATGAAAGAGCTTTTGGACATATAGAAGGTTTATAGTTCACGCGTTAATGACGAAGTTGATGAAGTTGAGAATATCAGCCCAAAGTGAAGAGGCAAACAGCAATTAAATCGTGCCTATCGCAGCGATACAGAAAGTCAGGAGTTGGCAGCAAATTTTATTGTTTTTTGAAATGCGTTCGGCATTATTTGAGGTAAGTGAAATGAATGTAGGTGCAAATATACTGCCAGTCTAAATTTTAATCTTCTTTGTAGATGATCCGAATAGCACACAGTTGATGTTTTTCTCAAGTCGCTACAAATCCTTGCTCTAAAGATCAGGATGCCATAAATAACGAAATAGGAATGATTTTTGTGTCAAGTTAAGTTTCTGCTTGTTTCTCCCAAAGATTGCACCATCAAAATTGTTTGTTTTGATGGTATTCCCATATTTTAAAATTGAAATAATGTGTTAAGATACAAAGCGTTGATATATGCAAAAGTACTACACACATTTCTTCCTTAGAAAAAGGCTAGTCGGTTTGATTTTGTCACAACATAGCATCTTAGAACGCAAACTAGCTTAAATGGGACAAATTGAATATATTTGGGAATATTTTATGATATATACCTCCACAGTGAAACAGGTCCTTTTAATGGAATCTTCTAGAAAGCTGCTGCAATTTTCTGCAAATTGAACTTGCAATAGTTCTGCTTCCCTGTGGTTTACTTTAAGCAGATGTTGTCAAACGTTCTGAAGACAATTTCATCTGTTGATGCTTTCGTCTTTCTTCAGGAATTTTGATTAATTGTTCTAAATTCAAGGGTTCTTAATTCATTTAGACAAAAAAATTTTAATGGTTTTCACTCGGCCTTTACATTCAGAGATATCCTCAGTATACCTTTAACTATGCTACCTCATTAGAATTTAACGGCTTTCGTGAATTAAATTACACGATTCTCCGTCAACAGAAGCTGCAAGTGAATGAAAGTAAAGCTTAATCTCGTTTGAGCATCTAAACGTCTGACCTCCGTTGGCTAAGTACTTTATAAGCTTCTTTTTGCGACTGAATACTCATCCGATACTCGCTCTTAAAAGATACAGGCTTTGATGAAAAGTAAATTCATCTCTGGAGTTCTTACGATGCAAAGAATAACCTTTCTTTATGAAACAGGAAAATAGACTCCAGATGTTATTGGAGATGTTCTGCTATTAGTGTTTTTCTTATTTTTTCAATGCAATGATTGAAAAAAGCTCAGTGAAAGCGTTGACTGAACATAACTGAATTAAGTACACCAGTAATTAAAACTTTAGCTGTACAAAGCATTAGACACAACTCCTATTCGCATTCCCAAAGAGCTCTTCGAATGACATATCAATCTTGAAATGATGAATACCTATAATGTGTTTGGTTGCTTGAGTGCTTTCGAAGATAATCAAGCCATTGCAGCTTAGAATCGATAGATCCATGTCAATATTTACAATAGTTTGCTAATAGTTTATAGATGCACAATGCTATCTGTTCCACATTTCTACCGATTAAACAAACATGGCGACACATTTTGACTTTAGTGATGCTGCTGCACGAGTTGCGAGTTGTGAGGTTTTCGCTAAGTCAGTTCCATCATTGTTTTTATTTGTTGATGGCTTATTCTCGAATTAGCCACAAATGTTCCATCCAGAGAATATTTTATGGAAGATAGAAAAAAGGTCATCGATTTTTGCTGCAAATGTGCATATGATGCAACATTCTGAATGCCGAAAGACCTTGGAATAAATGCTTGTTCATTTTCCCAATAAAAACGTTGCATATATTCTTTGAAACATTTTCTTATGCTTAATGAATTCTTGTAACATTTTATGCTTGGCACATGAATCTTTCTTAAATGAGGATTCATAATGATGGCCTCATTCATGAGGCTGGACAAATATTTGGTGATGAACTTTGGGGTTTAAAATCCAAAGCAGATAAAGGCTAGAGTTTGGAAGGCAGTCTATTTAATATGGTATTTTCGCAAAAATCCTTTGATTTGCTATTTGATTGGATTAGATTTAAACTTCTCTGTCTCTAGTCTTGTTATCTTATTTATTGCCAAAGCCACTTGATTTATAGTATTATGTCATTTAAACTATCTCAAGAAAAATTGCCATTTAATCAGAAACTGTCTGACTGGAAATGGGCTGACCCACAGAAACTTATAATTTTGATCGTAAGAAAGTTGAAAGGCCTTATAAACATACTGACCAGGGTCGGTGTAATCGCCTCTTTATCCCCGTTTTTCCTCTTTTTGATGTAACAATGGCTCATCTACTCTGCTGATTTCGTTAGGAGAAGGCTGTGAGAAATTGTCATCTAGTTTAATTCGTTTAATAGTAGATCTTCGGAAATCATTTGCAAAGCAGGTCAGAGCAGACCAGAAAACCACTACCGCGCAATGATTTTGCACCATGACTTTGGTAATAAACTGACGATGGAAAGAGTAATTAAATTTAAATCATATTTTAGAAATGGCTCAATTTTTCTATGTCCGGGGTGTGTAATTTACAGTCTTTTTTAGTCTTTTTAGTCTTTCTACCACAACTTTGGTCAACGCAGTCAACGATCTCTAAGCAAGACTCTATTTTTGCTGGCCCTTTTTCCAGTGCTTTGGTAGTTTGAAAAATAACCATCTGTCATTCTTAAGAATCACATGCCTTTCTTTATAATTAGAGCAATGTCCTAGAAAAGTTATTAACATTTTCACTGTCAATCTTAGCCATGACGAAGTTCAAAGATAAAGAAAACGAAGCAAAAATCGAATTTAAATGTTAATAGAGATGGGTCTGTAGTCCGCGCTTCTCTTTAACAATGCCTCCTTCCACTATGTGATGGAACCGATGGAACATCGTATCGTATTTCTTTCTTTTATCTCCTGTTCTGTTGCTTGCTGTTTATAATACTGAGATATTGATACAGGAAATGCATAATTCATCACGGCATACTGCATATTGATGCAATTGTATGAATGTGAAAGGAAGACCATTTGGTTCTTAGTTTTTGATTGAATCCATCTCCAACTCTTACTATAATTCTTCTCTGTTATAATAGTATCTTCGAATATCTTTACATTTCTTCCGATCAGTGCTGCCTACATTTTAGCTATTTTAGACAAAAAATAAAGATATCAAGACCTTGATTCCTTTTTGGTTTATCATGACTCTACCTAACATATTTTGTACTAAACGACATATTACTGCTTGATATCATCGTAAGGTCACAGATTAAGCAAATACAATTACACAACTTTTAACAAAATATCTAATTTTTTGCTGAGCCTCCATATTCTTAATTTTTTAATTTGAGCCTTCTTTTAAATTGTTCTTACGCAACACAACACAGGGGCGGATACAGAATAAAAGATTGTGGTAAACATGATTGCCTTATTTCAATGTCTGAAGACTAAAACTAAATTCTGAAAACCTGACGGTCTTCCGTGCGACCTGTGCGACACCCTGAATCCGCCCCTGACACAAAATGTAACTGAGTCGCATTATATGGCTCCAAGGCCGGATACGTCTATTTCAATCAAGTAGCGTGAAACTCGCATTTGTCTTGAACAAGCAAAATATTTGATTCTGACAAGGCTTGAGCTTTGCATTATTCTTAAATTTCAGAAATTTTCAGCCTTAACATTCCTATATTCTTACATAAAGTGTGTTTTCAAAGCCTTTTCTAAATTTTGTGCCACAAAAAAAATTGTTTGCAAAAACGATTAATTAATATTGTCCGATATTGTAATTGCAAGAAACTATAACTATTCTTGATAAGACATATCAACAGAAAACTCTTTTTCAAAATGAAGGTAACTTAATTGTTATGCATGCTAAAAGTACATATCCATAAAGTCTTCAGCAGGCCTGCTTGTGATCTTCACATTCGACGAAATGTTACTTGAATAGGAACCCATTTGTTCAACAGTAATTTATATGGCAAACAATTCTAATGCAACAACACTGGCAAACAACAATATACTTTATTTGATAATTAAGAAATTTCAAGCAAACCTGTAGAAACCAAGTCAGTTTTACATTGAAAAGACGTAGCATCTGCTCCTATGATTGCAAGAGCGAAACTTTTCCTGCTCTTTAAAAATAAATGTAAATTAGGGAAATGAAAAGACCCGGCAATGGGCCCAAGCGTCACTGAATGTTTAGCTTGTAAGTTGTTTATAAATGTCAGAATCGTGTATTTATTCCTGGGCTTTAAGCGGGCCATTAGTGGTTACTGTATACTGTGGATGGTACACGAAACACCAGTCACATCAATAGGCAATAAATCATTTATTCTGTAATTGCCATTCGATAGAATTGTGGTAAGGCCGAAACATCCAATCAGGAGCCCCACTGGTCAGTCTTAAGCTGTTATAGATGTAGGACTTTGTCGACCTCGCAGTCAAAGGTTTTTTCAATCTACTTTTCTTTGTGATGTTGTTAAGCATTGAAATCAATCTATTGAAAGCTTTAATAATTTAAAAAAGTCATTATGGAACATTATAGAAAACATAAACAAAGTTTACAAGCTATCTCAAACACAATCTAGATCCACCTGCTATGCCAACGTTTGAAAGAAAATAACAGTCATTGGTGAGTAGGATACAGTTGAAACATCGGCAGCTCGCAAAGAGACGGCAAAGAGACGGCAAAGAGACGGCAAAGAGAACACACACGTATTAGCACATGAATAAACCTAAACATCGTTAGCGGAGAAGACTTGGCAATCGAATGCGCAATGCTAGCGAGTTGACATTACATCGAATTGCCTTGTTAGAACTAAGTATTTTTGAATTGATTTCTGGCTGCGTTGATATCGACAGAAGAGAAATCTAACAAAGGCTTTGAGTTGAAAGGAGGCTCTTCAAGGAATCACTTTGAAGACGTGTATGTATCAAGTATGCTTGATATTATTCAGATTTTATAGATTTTTTGGAAGTAAATGACAAACACAATGAAATCCCTTTTTCACAAGCACCTTCTGCAACCCGTCAGTCGCAACTCAGAAAAATGGCCTCGGTACAAAAGCTAGATAGCACTATGCAGCACAGGAAAGCAGCTGGTCTTGAATTCAAAACTGTTTACAGAACTTTCCGACCAGGAATTTGGCAACAATTTCTCTTATAAAAAGAGTTCTTTTATATCAAAATTTCTTCTACGTTCTTACTTCAATAGTAATTGCAAATGATATCGTTGAGAGGCTGTGGCTGTGTATGCTTGAATTATGAAGAATAAATATCAAGAACTTCTTGTTTCTTGCTAATTTAATTCAGAACTGAAGAGGCTTCTTAACCTAAAGATGTAATTCAAAAAGTCAGCTGTCATTCCAGATCGACTGTCAACATTCGATTGTTGTCGCTTTCACCTGATGAACTAGAAAGCGTATGTTGAAGATATTTATAAATACGTCGAGCGAATCCCCTTGATTGACATAAATACTCATCCATGGAAAGAGAGAGTGAAGACTAAATCTTTCATGGACAGTATGACGTTTTTATATACAATTTGATCATTACCGTAAATGATTATAGCAAGATTTTAAAACATCGAAGAACTTTGCATTAGGGAATGCAACATTTGTTCTGTTACAACTTTTAAATAAAATCATGAATCCGATGAGGATAAAACGTATGCTTAGATATGCTAAAATATTCATAACACGATGTATGAATAATAAAGCTGTGTGAAAGTACCAACTGACTCTTGCATAATTTACAGATTCCGTAGTAAAAATGACAGCCTTCCTGGGGACCAATGCAGAGTAACAACCCCTTTTTTATCATGAATGAATGAGACATTTTTCTTCTTATCAACAGCTAAGAAGGCAATAATGATACATTGCTAGCGTGGTCAAAATATCCAATTTGATCCAAAATATTAAAAAGAGCTGATTCGGTTAAATAGATATATCATGAATATTTCAAATTTGATATCTTGAAAACATTCAAATTATGCTGCATAGCGATGCTATAAGAGTCATCCAAATCTAGAACATTTCTTCTGTACTGTCACAAAATGCAACCGTCGACGGACAAATATGATGGGAGTTTGGGGTCAATTATTGCTTTTCTTCAAATCAGCATCAATTGTTTAAGAAATCGCTTATATTTAAAACAACAAGAAAGAACAAGTTTTTTGGGGCCAAAAGAGATAACTAACCTTCTGCCTTTGCTACCAGTATGGCGAAATGGCGCGAAAAGACTGAAGCGTGACGCATACGCCTAGTCCCGACACTCCTAAGGATATAAAAGACCTGGTAATGCTCAAAATTGTATTATTTCTGTAAATGCAAAGGAGAAACAAGACTTTTGGCTACTTGAAAAAAATTAAGATTTATTATAGACAATGAACATAGCTGCAGCTCTATTGTACTTTAACATTATGTGAACCCCCGGTTGTTTTTGACTACCGGATTTGACTCACTGGAACCTTGTCACCTCAAAAAGGCTAGGATATAGTCGATTGATAGTTATCAAATGACAAGTTTCTAGAATTTTGCGACAAAATTTTCTTTATCATACTTCATTCAACAGAAACTATTCTTTTTGCCTAAGTGCAGTGTTTTGGTTTAAGAGATCCTAAAGATATAGAAGAAGGATATAGAAGAAGGATATAGAAGAAGGACACAGAAGAAGGATATAGAAGAAGGATATAGAAGAAGGACACAGAAGAAGGATTATAAAGATGAATTGAGAACATGCTGCAACATGAATTCAACATCAAAGTAGAAAAAGCGAAAACAATGTCAAAGTGAACCTGTTGTGGCTGACAGTTGGTTCCAAACAATGTTATTGTGCTCACGTAGCCGACTTTAATTTACGCGCTCTAGGTTCACCTAATAGAACCACAAGTTGGCCGTTTTCAAGCGCAATTCTGTGCTTCCAGCGGATAATTAGGTATTTTATTAAAAGACAGCGAATCTGAAACTAAAGCCCAGCTTAATTAAAACTGAAGATGGACGATTTTGAAAGGAATGAAAAAAGATTGAAGCAATAAGCATAGTTGAGGATTTGAAAGAAATTCAAAACAACAGTTCTTTTCTTAGTTGGACCAAAGAGTAATAAAGTTTCCAATTTGAAAAACAATGAAATAAGATTGTGTAACATCTTTCTATAGAAATTCGAATCCCTAAATTACATGATACAGTAGCACAAAAATCTACAGGCTGTATTGCCATCGTTACTGTAATAGGCAGAGACAAAAGACCCTGCCGCGTTCAGTATGATCAAGACTAGGGATAATTAGTTTCATTTGAGCTTTTTTAGAATCACAGCCAATATGGTAGACCATAATTGATATGTATACTTCACGGGAGTCTTTAAAATAAGCATATACACAAGTATACACATGGACTCGGTTTTGTAAATATATCTCGGTTTTGAAATACAGCTTCACTTCTTTTTAAGAAATGCGATTTGAAGAGGGTTGACAACAGAACAACCGAACTTTTAAGTATTCAACCTGGCTACATTTCTTTGCCTCGTTTGCTAAAGTTGATAATCTCTTACCTCACTGACCTTAATGCTTTTAACGCCAGGGTTAAATTTTTCTGAGTTTATATATATAATTATATACTTCACTCCTTTGAAGTATAAATTTGAAGAAGTATACGGATTTGCTCGAAATATCCAATGCATGATATTTAAAGAAGTATACATTTCATGTCTCAAGACAATGTGATATCATGGGCAGTACATTAAGCAATTTCACAGGTAGTCAAAAGCCATTTATTTTGAACATCATTCAATGGTCTGATCATTAAAAGAATTATAGCAATATTCTTCAAAGAGCATATCTGTCCACGTGAAGCATTCAACGTGCAACATTCAACGTGCAACATTCAACGTGAAACAGTCAACGTGCAACATTCAACGTGAAACAGTCAACGTGCAACAGTCAACGTGAACCTATTTGGAGACTATCATTTATCAGCTTAAATGGTACAAGGCAAATAGTATTTTCAAGCAAAAATTCTTTCTTGTACCTGATTTCACTTTCCAGATCTTTCATGATCTCAGAATCATTGTGGCCTTGTTCAGTACTTGTCTAGGAAAGATTTTCATAACTTGTCGAGTTACCGAGTGGAAAAGATAGCGAAAATTTGGCAAGTGAAAACTTGTAACTAACGTATAGGAACATGAACTCCGGCATACAGTACCACTCTAAATCGCAAGATCCCAAGAATCGGAAGACAGCCTACATTTTCACGGGCTTTTCTGAAGGCCCCCACTTCTTAATTTCCATGGACAACTCTTATTCCACTGATTGCCTCATCCAAAAGTAACAAAGATATAAAGTTGATGCATCGCACGTTAAAATAACGTTATTCATTACGTAATGTTTAGGTTGAGCTTCTAACCATTTGTTGAATGTAACACAATGGCTTTTTCCTCCTAGATTTTGAAATAACGCAAACTATCAGATAGTATTATAGAGAAGACAGGAACATGAGTCAACACAGAGGGTACGTTTTTGATATTTAATAATTCTCCTGCAATAATGATTCTGGGTCATACAATCAAAAGTATTTTCAGCATTATTAAGTCGGTCATATGAGACACTAGGCCCAGCTGATTGTCTAAAAATACTGTATCTATGATATCAGAAATATATCAAAGCATTCTTTTCAATAAGATAAAAGGCACTAGAGAAAGGTATGCAATAGTAAGTGCACAAGTTCACAGATTATCACAAAATAAAAAGACTGGGTATACGAACTATAAAGGATGCTTTAGAAAACAATACAAAATGGTTTTATAGAAGAGATGGTATATATTGGCATGACTTAATTTGCATTATGAGTTAAGACACAGTATGCAATGACGATTTCATATGAATGCGATTTGGTGTGAAGGACATGGAAGCCTTGGGTGGCTTATCCACTTTTCACGCTGAATTTAATCATCAGAAACGCTTAATGCATTTACTGGCTCCCTCTTCATTGATACATGATGTTGAACAAATTCTTCTCTGCCCTTACTTACAATGTGAAGATATTCTGAGCTTGATAACGTAGCAAATATATAAACAGCTTCACGACTGACAATAATTCAAACACATTTTTATTATGGCTTATTCTAAAGGTTTTTATAGTAGCTTTGTTGTCTCTTCTCATCTATAGTAGCTTTAGATTAGTGGCAAAGCAAGACGTTCTGAATTGTATCAGATAAGTTTGAAGTTTAATATATAAACACAACAATGCTAAGTTTGCAAACGGCGATAAAGAGTTACAGCTGACGCCACATCCTTGTTTTGCAGGACTGATTTTGAACTGACGGAGCCATACCAACAAAACGATGTTGAGTTTGAGTACCAATCTGTTCCTTTTGATCTCCAAAGCACAGATATCCCTCCAAACTCGACTAGCACCTCAGCTGGTACGAACACAACCGACTGCAATTTTTCATCTGACGGTGAAGGGTCGGCGAACGGTCAACATGACGCCATGTACGATCAATCACCAATTAACGAGTGCCACAGTGCGACCAGTTATGCAAGACCGCGATGGACTGGAAGGGCGGATTTTCTATTGACTTTAATAGGCTATACAATTGGACTAGGAAATGTCTGGAAGTTTCCTTCATTGTGTCAGCAGAATGGTGGAGGTAAAGTATCGAAAGTCTTTTTTCGAATTATGTAGCAAGAATTTTTTACACTAAGCGATATTTTGCTTTTGGATGAATTACGAAGTTTGAAAGTTTTATTCTCGTAAATGATTACATTTTGAATCAAGAATAAAATAAGGGGAGGTTCACAGAACTTATTTGCTTGTAAGGAACAACATGTCATCGAAGCTGGCAGTATTGGATCAACTAATGACAAACTATATATCAGCATCAACATATTTCTTTGGCAAGTTGTCCGCCATCATTACTTAGATTGGCTGAATAAATTTCAGCAAGATTTAAGCAATGATGACAGTTTCATTTCGTTTTCAGCCTCGTTTTTGATCCCCTACTTCATAATGCTCATAGCAGAAGGGATTCCATTGTACTACATGGAATTGTGCATTGGACAGCGCCTGCGCAAAGGCTCTACTGGAGTGTGGCATGCGATTTCTCCTTACCTCGATGGTGTTGGGGTTGCCTCGGCAATTGTTTGTTTTCTAGTCTGCTTGTATTACAACGTGATTCTTGCTTGGTGCCTCATATACTTTGTCAATTCTTTCAAAGACCCGTTGCCCTGGTCGCAGTGCCCCAATCAAACAGTGCGCAGAGGTACGTTTCACTAATAAATAGACACCATTGTTAACCAAGTGCCTGTTTATTCGCAAGAGCACTTCGAAATACAGCCCTACCTAGTAGTTTCCTAATGGCAGCCTGATTCAAAATATTGCTATTAGTATCCTGACTGTTCTTGAACCTGCAGGCGAGGGTGAATCTAGTGAATGGTAGTGTTTCGGTCAAAAGTGGTGGTGGGTCCGCCAAATGTGAAAACTGCAGAGCCACTGACTGTATAAGAAGGTCATTAAAACAAAGTATATTTAGCAACCGCATCAATGTGACGCCCTATTTTGGCTTTTTAAGGATATTTTGGATGATTTAGTTCCAAGGCCGGAGAAAGGTTAACGCTATCTGAGCTTCAGTGTAAACTTTTTTTAGCATAGAACTATGTATATGGCATATTTCCCTACAAATCATCATTCCTTGGTCTCGAAATTGGTCTCGCACTGGTTATTTTGTTGTTGCCCCCTTTATCCATTAATTATCTCACTGATATTTCCACCTAACATGACTCGCTAGCTAAACATCAATGTTGAACTAAGCACCTTGCAAAATGATAAAAGTATGGACAAAGGATGAAATTTTGTACATGTGATAAAATTATGGGCCTTTTTGCAGGAAATGAAACTCTCCAAGAAGTGGTGGAAGAATGTGAAAAAAGCAGTCCAACACTGTATTTTTGGTATCGATCCACACTCGACATCTCGAGTTCAATCGATGACGCAGGCAAAATGAACTGGACTGTTAGTTTGAGTCTGTTAGCTGTGTGGTTTTTGTGTTGGTTTTGCATGATTCGCGGCATAAAGTCAACTGGAAAGGTATTACAATATTTAATCAAAAACAGTGTGTTATCATTATCATTCGAAACCAAAAATAAAAATTTGGATTCTAACTAGATTTATAAGTTTTGTTTTTTAGCATTAAGTGTTTCAGGCTTTAAAAATACCAAACTGTTTAACCGATGTCCAAGTAGTTCACCAAAGAAAGTCCTTCTTAACCTCTAAATGCAATTGAAATTAAAAATCTTTTTAAAAAAAAATACCTCGCAGCTTCTCAGCAAAATAAGATCTTGTTAAAAATTGCATGTTATTGAAAATTCCTGCTCTAGATCATGTTCTATCGTAGCAGTTTTCTAGCACAGTCATCTACTTCATTTCTTTTTATCCAGGTTGTCTACGTCACTGCAATTTTGCCGTTGTTTATTTTGGCAATAATGTTCTTCCGAGGAGTTCATTTAAAAGGATTTCAAGAGGGTCTCACTCTACTCTTCATCCCAGAAGTAAGAATTTATCCTTAACCTTCAACATTCAATATTATATATTGAATTGGTATTATATTAGATAATAAATAAAACTTCATATCACCATTTCTTGCAAAAAGGCTAGCCAAAAAATTGATAGAGCCTTCATAATATCACAGTTTTGGTACTGTTCTCGAATTAGGATGAATCGTGACAGAAACACGAATAGAAAGATTAAACGCATACATAATAAGGCTCTACAATAATGTATAGGAGTAGTCTTCAGATTTCGATACTTCAGTGCATAAGAACGCTTCAGTACCTATATATGTACAGAGCCTGCAATTCCTAATGACAGAAAAGAACTAAGCTATAAAAAATAAAACAAAAGCATATGGCATAGAAACAGTCTCATTTTATGGTGTAAATTATGGAATACTATACCCCACGAATAGAAAAGCTCTCGAACTATAAATTAATTCAAAAGAAAGTTAAAGGAAATGGACAGACGCACATGCAATCGAAGGATTTTAGAAGTTATGTAGCAACTGTTGGTTTTATTGATTAATAACTGTAATATTTTATATCACCAAACAAACAAAAAATTGTATAGAATTATCTTTATTATGTCATTCTATAGCTTTATTTGAATCAAGTAGGCTTAAATTGGCTTTTAGCTTTTGCTGTTATACATTTTTCCTGCCTTCTGTGAATAAATTCATAATAATAGTAATCATAAAAATAATTGGAAGCTAAAACGCGCGTCTGTTTATCTTCAATGTTTATAATTTGTAAATGACAATATTTTCACAAAGTTTTAAAGCTAGTAATCGCTTATTGACACAAGAAATGTTTCAGTACTACGTTCATGAGTAGATATAGAATTGTGAAAATAGCAGAAAAAATCATTGTGTGATTACGAGAAATAAATATGTTAATGTCGAGAGACGCTAATTTAGGATATTAAGTACGTTTATACAATTTGATTTGCCACCAGATTTAACTGATTGCTACATTTATTACAGTTTTCGAGGCTACAAGAGCCTGAGGTATGGCTTTCGGCAGCCTCCCAGACATTCTACTCCCTCGGGGTGGCCTATGGTTCTCTAATCTGCTTTGCAAGTTACAATTCATTGAAGAACGACACAACCAGAGACGCCATACTCATCTGCGTCATCGACGCCGGAGTGAGCATCTACGCAAGCGTCGTCATATTTTGTTTCATTGGGTATCGAGCGCAAATCAAAGTCGATGAATGCCTAGCGGGACAAAAACAGACGTTGCAGTTGCTTTTGAACGAGTCAAATTACCGTTTCGGGACTTCTTACACCTACGAAAATTACGAGTTTGCAGAGATGGACACTAGTTGGGTAGACGTCAACATGACAAGGCTCCTTAACGTAACTATAGCTAACTGTGATAAAAAGAAGTTTCTTAAAACGAAGGTCAGTATCCATAGCTAATTCTTTTGACATTCACTAATTCATAAATTCCTAATAACCAACAATTCATACAGTCAACAACCTGTACTTATTAACCTTAACTGTTTTGCCTTGTTATGTATGCAAATAAACCTTAAACATCAAAATGTCAAATACATTGCTAAGGTTTCAAAAATATACCTAGAAGGAGAAAAAAGGGAAGACAGAAAATTTTAAGCATATAGAAAAATAGACGACATCCGATAAAGGAAAAATGTTAGCAAAAGTCTTTCTTTGCTGCTCTTCATCATCCTTTTTTGTTCTTTATTGTTGTTTAGATCAAGACTTTTTCCTTTTTATTCTTTCTTAAGTTGTTCTCGGAATTTTTTACGTCTTAAAACGTCCCTATGGTATCTATCATGTTTTGAAAATAATTCGACGTATTTGGTAAACAGACTCTGCAAGGAATTGTTGTATCAATGCTTATGAGCAACTTCAACAGCCGCATTGCTGCCTAGATACTTTAGCTCTTAGTTACATTGTTTGCCGAGAACAACGTTATTAGCATGCACCTCTTCCTAAACTGTCCCTTATTGTTGGCCGACTCAGTATTCTCTATCATCTGACTTCTTCAAAATTTTTATGTTTCTATTTCAGACCTCACCAGCACTTACTGGCTTGGCATTCATCACATTTACTGAGGCCATAAATACAATGCCGAATGCTCAAATCTGGTCCATACTGTTCTTTTTAATGCTAATAACACTGGGCATTGACACACAGTTTGGAATGCTTGAAGGCGTCGTCACTCCTATTTTGGATGCTAAGTGGTTTCCGAATTTGCGAATTGAAGTTCTAACTGGTGCGTCTTCTTGATTCCTTCCTCGTCCCAACCAAACATAATACAAATAAACTTAATCTTTTTCTTCTGATGTGATTTTAATTTGAATTTGCAAAACTTACGAGTTGAATATTATCATATAATATGAGTTGTTAACAGCAATAGCAGCTGTCAGCCGATTCGGTACCAGTCCACTTTAACGTTGCCTTCCTTTAATAGTCGATCTATTTCTCTGAAGCTGCATTTTTTCTGGGTGACTTTAAAAGCTTTCCAGAAAATGCATTGTTTTAATCTAAAGGGAAATAAAATTAACCTTTCATAAAAATATCCGAGCGTGGGGCAAAACAGAGAAATTTCGCAACATACTTTTGGTGTCTGACATAACGTACTTTCCAGTATAGCGCAAAGTTTCCAAGTTTTCATGCCAATCTCTGGCAAAAAGGAAGTTGAATCTCCGGTCAAGTGAAGTAGAAGTTGCCATATGCAATAGTGTAACATTAAAATGATTCATTTTCTTCTTTTGAAGTTTCTAAATGCAGTTTTTATCATTTCAGGTATCATATGCTTGATTTTGTATATTCTCGGATTTAGTATGGTGCAGAATTCTGGTAATTACTGGCTGCAACTGATCGACAATCACTGCAGTGGAATACCATTGCTAGTTATTGCCCTGGTAGAATGCCTCTCGTTGTCGTATATTTACGGAATGGCAAGGTTTGTCCCCAGTTTCATTTTCTTTTTCAAGCAGAAGAGAGGTGTTATTAGCCATTTTTCTCTTTCTAACTATAAGAGCATTTCATAAAAAGGCTTGTTCTCTGTTTAGTAATGATGGTGGCCGACTGATGATAAAGATAGATGATTTTTGGTGATTTGTTTGATTGATAGGAATTGATTGAAGACGATTGTTTGATGATGGGAATGACTGATAGATAATGAATGAAAGATATGATTAATTGTTGATCATTGCTGAGGATGACGATAGTTGATGATGGGAAATTTATCCAGACAAATACGAAAGATTGGTCACCGTAATCACTGATGACAGTGGTGTTGATGCGAAAGCCGAGTAAGGATTACATAAAAGCAGCGGGTCAACAAACGATTAACCTTTCTTACCGCAATTAGTTGTCAATTCGTAGGGAAAAATGTTTCTTTCAAAAACACAAGCAAGAATGCTATTGCTAGCTGCCTTGAGGTTATAAACCTTAAGCTTTCTTCTTAGCTTCTACAGAGACGTGGTTTTTTTGTCCCAAATGTTTGCAAACAATCAAATGTTTTCAAATCGTTATCCAAAAACATTTGTGATCGGCAACATTTTCTACTAAAACAATTTTCCTCCATCTCAATCTGCCAAAATTGATAATTATGTTTGAATGTTTTTATCATCGTCTTGCTCTAATGTAAAAATCGAGGAGCTAGTACCGAGTCATGTAGGAGGTGTGTGTCAATTGAATTTCGTAGATGGCACGGGAACTAAGGTGGCTCATCCAGCGGAGCCTCTTATGCAAGACATCCAGCGGAGCCTCTTATGCAAGACGTCCCTCAAACCATACTGACATGTCTTTGTTTCAGTAACCATTTCTCAATCTGTAGCGATTACACCGAATCACATTTCCCTCTTTCCCTCAAATAAGAAAATTCTAATCAGTTTTGCTTGTTTTAAACGACTTACAACAAACTTTCAACAGCGATGTGGTTGCAAAATGAAAACGTAATTTTTGTGTTATTGAAGGTTTTGCGATGACATCGAGTACATGACTAACAAGAGGCCTCGAGTAATTTGGATGTGGTGCTGGAAGGTCATTTCACCCTTGACCATTATAATCGTGCTTCTGTTCAGCATCTTGTCGCTGTCAAAACATAAACCTACCTATGAAGTTTGGGACAAAAACGAGGTGAGCTTCTTACCTAAAATGTCCCATTTCTTTCAAAGTTGACCCAGTTGACTATTTTTGCCTATTTAAATAAGTTTTGTAGTGAAAGAAGCAAACTTCGTGTGACTGACTCTCTTGCTTCTTCACAGGGAGTCATGAAGCACAAGCCATACCCACCGTGGGCCGTTTTCATTGGTGCCATGTTAACGCTGGTTTCAATTGCATTCATACCGTTACTTGCATTGTTACGCTATTTCAAACTTTTGCCTATTGACACACGGAAAATGACACTTTTGTGCCCAGCAAAAAGAACTTACAAAAGACAGCGTGGAGGCCTCAAGGTTTACTTTGCTACATCTAGAGAAAGTTATACGGAAAGGAGTCAGCCAATTTCCAATGGACGTTATGTATAACAGACAGTGGGAATATATTCAGCTTCCAAAGCAGCCAACAGAGATCTTCAATTAAAATTAATTGTCTCTGTTCACATTTGGAAGCTTGACCATAAAGAAGATATAAAAAAGGAGCTTGACCACAGAAAATAGCAATTTCTCAACACTTCATATGGAGCGTGGGGCAAAGATGTTACAAGATCTCTAATGGCGGTAGGGAATGGCCGCACACTTGGTTGGCAGTTAACTAATATCAAGGGACAAAAACAAAATTAAAAGCTATTTGCTTGAAATTAATAAAATCGTCAGGGTTATGGGAAGCTTTTCCAAGGCTCAACACCAAACAACTACAGTCCATCCTTCTATGACAGGTGCATTCGTAATACACCGGCATATCTAAAACTTCTACCAATTACACACCTTGCTAGTTCCCTTTTATATCCGTTGCATTACCCCCACTCAAACTCGGGGCACTATACCAAATGCAGGTATTACCCCAATGTCATCTATAAATAAAAACCAGCTAATACTAAAATACTTTGTGCTATGAGACTGCTGAACCTATCGAAAATCACGTTTTTCAATCATTCTATTGTTTGTTGGGCAGACCCTTGGGAGTAAATATGCCAGGAGAGACACTTTCATATAAAACATGCTGTCACGAAACAAACGAGCCAAATTGGTACCCAGACCCCTAGCTTACAATCGCAAGTTTGCAACCTGCGTACATCCTCGATTATGTCCCTGCCTTCCTTATTAAAATCACAAGGACAGTTGAGGCTGATTCCTTAATACTTCGGCCAAATTCAAAAGAAATTGGCCTCAAACATCGAGGAGCACCTGGGCAAATAGTTATATTATGTGGATTAAATATGTCGAAAACTGAACATTTATTTTGCATTTAGTGAGATTAAATCTCGTAGTTGCATTAGACCTTTAAGGTCCATTATTGTTTTTAATATTTTGTTTTTTCCTAAAGAATACAGTTGATCAATTATTTGTTATTTGGTTAAAAAAGAGAATTGGCTTAGCGAAAACTTATCTCTTCTTTTTACATTGGTGTACACTGTACTGTAGTGAAGACTTAAAACAATGGATCGGGGATATAAAAATGTCTACAAATTTGAATTAAAAAATTGTATTTTTTGCAGCAGTGGCACAATGCAAATCATTTTGACAGTCATATCCCCAAGCTATAGCCAAGGTTGGTCAGTTTCTATAAAGGGACAACTCTCTGAAAATCAATCAATCAATCAATCAAAAACTTTATTAATGTGTCAAAAAATATTTAGCTTACAAGCTAATTGGGGACACAAAGACGCATTTGTCTTGTAACGGGTCATCTTATATATTTCTATAGAAATGCAATAGGAATTTTTGTTCAAAAGCCAACTGCAAATGCCTTCTTCTGCCTTTACCCAAGAGAAATCCGACTGGCCGCCCAGTTTTCTTTAACAACTGACGAATCTGAAACTGAGGTAAATGAATCCCACTGTCCTCTTTATCGAGCGAATAAAACAGGCATTACAATATCAACATATGAACAGGGCCGTCGCTAAGCACTGTCACTTGGGGGGAGGGGGTACCATTTACCAATTTTCCGACAAAATAGGGCGTGGTCTAAGATATATCAATTTCTAGGTGTGGCATTTTGATGCAATTGATTTTGTTTATCAAAAGGTATGTTCTCGTTAGTCAATCATCGCTTCGATTTTCGAGTAACTGAGGGTAATTTCTTTGATTTCATAGAAGTCAGGTTCTGAGCAATGAGATACCCTTGTTAATTCAAATAGTTCGGCACGTTGATCTTACTGGCAGGACCGCCGAGAGGCTTCGGAGGCCTTGCAGCAAAACTGAAAGACGGGGCCCTTTGCGAGGGAAAATTTTTGCGACCTCGCCTTTTAGATTGTCTTAGGCCCTGTTCACATGATACGAATGAATCCCAGTGGCGGATCCAGCCAATAATCTGACTACCGCCGAAATGAGATAGAGGATCGACCACACCCATTTCCTGGTCACACCCTGTTTTGTAAAATGATTATTATTTACTATAATTTCTTATGTAGACCATTTTCAAGACATAAGCCGTGCTCTAGTGAAATTTCAAGTATCCTTACAACAACCTTGAGAAGCAACAAATAATCTAATTCAATATTCTGAGGATGGATATTCTAAAAATATTTACGGCATTTAGCCGAGGAACACCATAGAATAAGAAAAAAAGATACATTTGGCAGAGTTTTGAAATGTCGCCTAAAACTCGCATTAAGTCGCACAATTACTTATGTAAATCAGACCTGTTGGAAATTATAAGTTTAAAAAGCCAGATAAAATTTGCAATTATTGAGAGCAACTTTTGTTAAACAAAGAATAATACTTCTGGCGAACTTTGTGGGCCTGACTTTTAGTCCTGATGCCTTCTTAAATTTTTGAATATTTGAGTCATAATATTCTTATAAAATATTTTCCTACCAATATTTGTGTATTGTACAAAAAAATTGGTTAACTCGGCTTTGAAGTTACAATTTGCCCACTTGCAGAATATGTAGGCATCCCCCAACCTTTCTGTAACGTTTGAGCCGTGTTGAGCGGCAGTACTACTCAACCCCCCATCTGAGCGGTAGTCAACTCGGTTGTTCATTGGTTGTCAAAAAAATTTCTATGCATCCCCCAGGTTGGCTGTAATTTCTGATGATTTGATTGGTCTAGGCAGGCTGACTACCGCTCAGTTCAGCTCGAATCCGCTCTACACCGACTCAACCCTCCTAGCTAGCAAGACATTATTTCATCATCCACCCATGCTAGCTTTTTATTTGCAAGCACGTGACTCGGTCAATTGGCACGCAATTTCCATAGCGATAAGGATTAAAAAGTATTTCTGTCTCTGTGGCAATTTCAGGCATGTTTCTAGAAAGGAATGCTTGGTTTGCAGCGCGATCAAATATTTTCAATTTTTAACTATGGTTTATTTGAAGTAGTAGGATAAACATGAAAATGATCCTTGTTTTTGATTCCTTGAATAATCTGACTACTGCTCGAACGGTAATGGCGGTAGTCTGGATCTGCCACTGACACGGTTTCGCTCCGGAACCTCTGTTTCGAAAAGGCAGCTTCGTTTTCGGGGTTTTTGAAAACAGTTTGGCACTCTTTTCAAGACACAAAATGACAGTGGATCGCAGTTAAACAATAAATATTCTTTTTGCGCTGATAATGACCTTCACAAGATTAATGCAAAGGAAAATTAGGAAAATGTTTGCTCATGAATGGCAATATTCGCCGACATATCACAGGATTTTCCGACATATCACAGGATTTTCCAACATATCAAAGGATTTTCCGACGGTATACAAGATTTACCGACGGTAGACCAGGTTTGCCGACGGTAGACCAGATTTGCCGACAATATTTTTTCCAGGGGGGATGTGACGCCCCCCACCCCTACGGGCCTGCATATGAAGATCAAACCTCAACACATATTTGCTGCAATCTGTAGCATACTGTTACAAGATCTGGAGAAACTCTAACAGTAAAATAAACTTAGAGAGCAAGCAGAATTTGATTCATCTCAATTCAATATATAAAAGCACAATATGACAAATCTGTCTATTATCTTTTACTTCTCGTCAGTTAATACCGGTAGAAGCTTGGTTTGAATGGCCCGTCAACAGGCACGCCAAGGTAGTTTGATTGATCTTCTCTAAGCTGAGTCAAGCGAACACCAAGGTGGTCCAAATGCAAAGCGGCTACTTGCTCATCCAACTGCAAAAAACGATACTATTGGTTTGCATTCCAAATAACTTATTTTCAGTATATTTTATGTAATATATTTCAGTATTGTAGCTACTCGAAAGTTCATAACCGGAGACATTTACCGTCCAGCATTTTTGAGACAGTCCAGCTCAATAATGATCTAAATATGGTTTTGATTGGCAGTATGAAGGATAAAATATTTATTCAAATAGAACAAAGTAAAAGGTTTGAATACATTGACTGTTATAAGCCTTATCATTGTGAAAAAATAATTTCAAAAATCCATGCAATGGAATTAAGCCATATCCAAGGTCTGATAACAAAAAGACAGTTTCATTCTGATCAATTGCCTATTCGTAGATGCAAAATTAACCATTTACAGATTCTCTCCAATACACTGACCTTTTTAGGCAACATTACTACGTCGATCTTGTATTCGTCGGTCTTCGTCCAAAGTTCTAGCTGTGCCATGACTTGATTTGTGAAGGAACTACTCATCACAAAACTTGGGTGACCGTGGGCACAACCAAGATTGACCAAACGCCCTTCAGCCAGCAAAATAACATGGCGACCGTTTGGGAGTGTGTATCTGTCAACCTTCAAAAGCAGACAATCAGTTAGAAGGTCTTCCCACAACAATCGGCATTGAAATTGATAGCTTTCAGGAATCATTATACAATAATATTAACGAAGAATGCTTTGAAAAGAGTTTCTTAATCATGATTTTCGTCGTCCTATTGAATGACCAGCCAAACGTTTGCCCAATGAAAATCAAAACCTTGCCTTTAAAATATAGACAATTAGAAAAGGCATAAGAACCTGTGGCTTGACTTCCTCTTTCTTGCAATTATCGTTGAGCCACTGAACATCAAGTTCGCAGTCAAAATGGCCAATGTTACATACAATGGCATCCTCCCTCATTTTCATGAAATGTTCACCCTTGATTATCCCACTGCATCCAGTAGCAGTTACAAAGATCTGAGCCTTGTCCACTACATCATCGATTGTTGCTATTTCATAGCCTGCAAAGCGAATCAGATAAAAATAACTACAAAAATGATCTAAAGGAAATTTCATCTCAATATTTTCAAACTTGAATTCGACAAAGATTTGGGTAAAAGCTAAAAGATTAAGGGTACAACCTCGAAGTTCTTACGTACGGCACGAAATTCTCAATCACATTATTTATAACCATTCAAAATCAAGTAAAGAATCAATCAAGCAAATATTCAAAATTCGAGGTTCTTATAAAAAGAACCAAAACTTGCTAAACAAGAAATGACGCATTAGAGCAAAGTTTTGAGCAAAGATTCACACATGTGGGCTTAATAAAAATGTCATCTTTATCAAGAGCACACCGCACCTTCCATAGCAGCCTGCAAAGCATTGATTGGGTCGATCTCTGCAATGATGACTCTGGCTCCGAACCCACGCAGGGCCTGGACACACCCTTTTCCGACATCACCGTAACCAGCAACAAAGCATACTTTGCCTGCAATCATGACGTCAGTGGCCCTCTTAATCCCATCTATCAGCGATTCACGACAGCCGTAGAGATTGTCAAACTTGCTTTTTGTCACAGAATCGTTGACATTAATCGCTGGTACTTTCAATGTTCCAGCCTTCATTCGCTTATAAAGGTTGTGCACACCAGTTGTAGTTTCTTCTGAAAGCCCACGGATACCTTAAGGAAAAGACACGTCTCAAGATTAATAGAACAAATTACAAATTCTTTCCTTCCTGATCTTTTGCTGATCCTCATTCCAAATTTCATCGCTTTTACCATTGAAATTATTCTGGAAATACTATAGGCATCAAATAATGATTACTGTACTTATAAAGCAAATAGAAAGGGTCGCTACTTCTGTGTTAAATTTCCGACTAATAGATATAATTATATCCGAATACAAATATCCTTTATGTTAAACATAAATTATGATAATAAATGATTGATTGTACCAGCAAGTAAGTCTGGATACTTGTCATGCACAAGATTGGTCAAATCACCACCATCATCGAGAATCATATTCAAAGGATGTCCATCTTTGAAGTGAAGGGTCTGCTCGATGCACCACAAGTACTCCTCGTCAGTTTCTCCTTTCCATGCATAGACGGGAACACCGGTCACTGCGATGGCGGCTGCTGCAAAGTCTTGTGTTGAGAAAATATTGCAAGAAGACCATTGGACCTTTCCGAAAGGAAAAGTTGCTAAGAAAATCTCATTGGAAAACCTGGGAGCACATTAACAGTCTCAAAAGAAAGGTCAAATCTCTAATTGCAACGATGAGCTTCTAGTAATGTGATTCGCAATAATATATATGAGGCAAAATTGAAAAAATATTGAACAGTATTTTACCAGTTGTGGAGGATAAAAAATAACACTGAGCATGGATTTCATTAACAAACAGACAAAATGATAACATCTACATACCGATATAATTAATATTGATAGAATGGCAATTGTAACTTATGATGGCAAATAGAGATCACGTTACACAGAACTTACCTCTGCACCCAGCTCAGTCAGTGTCTCAATGAGAACAGCAGTTTGCACAGTCATGTGGAGACAACCAGCAATGCGAGCACCTTTCAGTGGCTTTTCTTTTCCATATCGTTTCCTCATCATCATGAGTCCTGGCATTTCATTTTCTGCTATTGCTATCGACTTTCGTCCCATTTCAGCGAGGGATAAATCAGCTTAAAGGCAATAGAAATAACTTAGTTTTGTAGCTACAAGCATCTCTTCGAGAAAATCTAAATCAAAAACACAATTCAACTCTATACCCATAGCTACCTCTTCATACAAATACATGTTCCTTCCTAAATCCAGAAAGAATCAATAATGAAGGAGGGACCAAAACATGTTTGTTTCAGACCACGGTGATCAATCAAATTAATCACTTTTTAAGTTGCAGGTAATTAACCAGTAAAAGCTTATTTCATGGACTGAAATTGCATCCACAAACAACAAATGGTAATGTATCCTTGATTTAAACTTTTTGGCTACATCTAGCTCCTAAATCTTTTACTCTATTGTTTCTTTCAATATTTGCTATATAGTTCATGCGGTTTAGTTGCAACATATGTACTGGTAAAGTTCATTTGTCTGCAATGAACTCTTAAAAAGGTCCCAAATCAAACTTTATTGCATATTCAAAAAATAGTCATTGATGAAGTGCTGAAAAATTCTCACGATAATGAAATCCTTTGCTTAAAGACTCATTGCTAACAATGAGCCTTTGCGAGCGGGCCTTTGCCAACGTCCATGAGGAATTATACAATTATGCCCAAGAGTGGGTGACTCCTAAACGGAGCACAAGACTTTTACGCTGTGTTATTTTTTTTCTAAATTTCTGAATTAACATGAAAGCTCTCCTATTTTGGCAATAGCCAATGTTACAAAAAAACATGTCTGTACCCTTTTTATTCCTTTTGCCCCCCCCCCTCCTCTTCTGCTCAAACCTGCGTCTGGCGGCCCTGAAAATTTTCGCCTGATAGTGATTGAGGGGTCTTTTGAGGCAGAATTTAAGGCCCCAATTAGTTAAAAGAAAAACATTTTAAAAAACCTTTCAACTTCCAGGTGTCAATCAATGTTTCAATTATAACAGGATGATGCAATAGTTGCATAACCATAAGCAATGCAGGAGGAAACAATCAACTGATTTTCATAAGAAACTTAAACAATCGTTGTACTGAAGTTTCAGAGAAATCATGTGAACTTATTTGGTTTTGTGTGTCTCTGTACCCAAAAGTTTAAACCAATATTTGTCTATGTTTCACTCATTAACTGAATTCTAAAGTTTTTCACAATGAGTTATTTGTGTAGGTAGTTATAATAATAGAAACAGGGACTTTAAAATTTAAATTAATGGTTATTTTGTTTTTTAGGATTTATACTTAGCTAGAGTATTTGAATGCAAATGAATTCTTGTCCTTAAGGTTCAGAAAAATGTTTTAAATGTTGTTTATGAATGGAAATTTATGAAAACAATATGTATGCTGCGTGTTCTACAACTAAAAAGGAGTAATGTTACTGTGTGAGAATCGCGAATTTTCCCAAAAAACTTCCCTCAAAAAGTCATTTCAGATTTATTGTTCAGCTTCAGACAGCCATTAAAATTGAGATTTTGACCTAAATTTTTTTGCTGATTTTGTAAGGGTCTGAGTTTTGAAAAAAAACGATACCTTTAAACCCATCTGATGACATTGAAAAATCCCCCCTTTTCCACCCCTGGGCAAACTGTGCATGGTCTGGATGAGATTCATTGATTATGTTTTCTTTATCTGGACAAAGAGAAGCTCAAGACCATCATCAATTTTCTTAACAGTAGCCAAGAGACCATTAAGTTTACAGGGGGGCACTCTAGGGAGAGTATAAGTTTTCTAGATGTTAAAGTAAGTGTAAGTAAGGGGGAAGTCCTAGCGACAGACTTGTTTTTTTAAACCTACTGATACAAATCAGTATTTAAATAAGGAGTCTTGTCATCCATGGTACACCAAGAAGACGATACCCTAAAGTCAGTCTTTGAGGATACCTAGGATTTGTTGGGACGATCGCCAGTTACGGGATAGATTAGGGGACTTAGCTGGATGGTTAAAGGGAAGGGGGTATTAAGAATCAGTTATCACAGAACAGATAGATAAGGCATGTAAGCATGATATTGTCACACTTTTGGATAAGGTTAATGGAAAATATGATAACAATGGGAATGGGCAGGTTCTGTTTGTTACCACATACCATCTAGTTTTGAATAATTTGGGCAAGGTGGCCAGGAGAATTCATTCTATGCTTACAGTATCAGAAGAGCAAAGGAAGGTGTTTCCTCTGCCACCTTTGATATCATTTAAGAGATGTAAAAATCTTAAAGATATACCAGTTAAAGCTTAACTTTATAGTGAGGTGGCATGGGTTTCGCATAACAAGGTTTGTACTCATGTGCCAAGTCTCTATTTCAAGTGTGTAATGTTATGCGTGACACTGATACTTCTACTTCCCATTTAACTGATAAGGAATATAAGATAAATTTTATGTTAAACTGTGATTCTTCCAATGTTGTGTACCTTATGGAATGTTAAAGTATGGGGTGTACAGTATGTGGGTAGCACAGTATGTGTTTAGGCTTAGGTTTAATGACTACAAGGCGTGCAATTGTAAGTTTATTGGTGGCTCTTTTGGTATACCTCAGGCTGATTCCTTCCAGCAGTTTGCAGGAAAGTATCATCATGGGTTTCTCAAAGATATTAAAGTTTTTGAATTGAATTTTGTGTTTAATATTTGTCTAGTTTGTATTTCATGGTAGGGACAGAGAGCATTCACCCTTTCTCTTTCCTGTGCATTACTGGGTAGTTCACCATCTACCTTCACCTTCTCACTTTCTTCTCTTTAGCCCTTTACATCCAAAAAAATTGAGTTCTCTATGGGCTGAACTGATGCTTCTACTGGTTCTTCATCAATTATTGCAATTAATACTTTCTAATAATCCAGCATTTTCAATTTGGGGGTCTAAATCTTTAAATCACAATTGATTAGAATTTCTAATTCCCTTGTTGGGATCGGTGATAAAAATAATTGCACTGTTAATGCTTCCAAGTAATTTTTACTCCATGATTGGTTATAAGTTATAAATAAAAAGGCCTCCTTTAAAAAGGACTTTATGATATTCTTGCATACCCTTTAGTTCCATTTATTGGGTAAATGTCAAAATATCAGATTTTTATAACATTTATGATTGCATTCCTCATCAAAATCATCATTCTTTTCTCATCAAAATTTCTGTTTACCAAAATTTTTCCAAGACTCACTCAAATGTAAACTGCATTGTCAGAAATATGACACAATTTTTTTTTCTACTGAAAAATACTCTGTGGTTTTGTTTCCTGGATTTTTTCAAAAGGCCCTTGGAGTATTTTATCTTTAAATTTTCCGCCAAGGTTTGACAAGGCCAAAGTACCTATCGCTTCCAATTCAATAATCAATCAAGGAAGTTAATCAAACAACCTCAGAGAACTACAGCCCTTACTGATGTATCAAATCAAACTAAAAAGCATTCCCGCGGCTACAAGTTTATTTAGAGCAAGAAAAGGCGTATTTTCTAGATTCCATTTTGTCTGTTTTACTGCTGGCCATAAAATTGTTTGAATCAAGTTTGCAAAATATAGTTCAAATGTAATGACATGACCCAGAATGAAGAGACCTTTGACAGTCTTGTTTTACATATTCATGTATGCTGCAATCTTCTTGAAGAAACCTTCTAAAAGGCATTATTGAAACGTTCAGTGAAGATTGGATGCTATGCTACATGTCTGTCTTATAGGGTGTCACAAAGAGGTAAGAGGTCAGGTGGCTGAGTATAACAATCATTGGTGCTATCTCACAAGAAACCCAAAATTAGAACTGCACTATTTTCTTTGTCTGTACTGGAGCTGGATTTCGTAATACTTTAAAATCTACTCTGCCCTCTGTTACATAATATAAAGACATATATAGATACAATAGCAAACACACAAAGAAAAATGATCGAAAACCAAAGATTAACCACAATGGAAGGTCGCAATTTGATATTTTCATGGAAATTCTTCAGCGGTAATTTCAGCTAATTGAAAATATGTTCCTATTGTTATCGTTGTTTCCTTGCAGCTGTATTACATCAGACTAAGTTAGAGAGAGTCATGAAAACTTCAGATAAATTATTATGGTAGTTCTTCCAAGCAATGTGCTTGATCAGGGAAGCACATTGATAGCAACCCCGATAGCAAGTATGGTGCCTTGCCTGCACACGCGAATTTACAAGGTAACAATGCCAGTCATTAAGAGAGGCTACAGAAAAGGAGGTGTGGAGGAGAGAATTTACATACACCTCGAAAATTGGCCTAGTTTTCCTAATTTGCTAACATTGAACTTTGAATTTCTTGGTTTGGTCACTACCCTGAATAACTCAGTAAAGCCGTGGTCCTAATTACAGCTCCAAAAGTCAAAGTCATCTCACGCCTGTCTGAACCGGTCAAATACACTTGACAGAACCGAAATCAACTTACCAACTTTGTACGGTGGCTTGCTTGGGTTTGCAGACATCTTTGCCGAGTGTTAATTGCTACTTATAGGAAACTTTCAGGGTTTTGGCTTGCGACAGTGCTCACGTTGCACCTTCAACTTCAAAGAGGAGATTTCCATATGATCCCCTCAACCACATTGATCATGCGACTAGTGCCAGGCCCCACGAGAAAAGAACAAACCCATCGCACAGACTGGAAAAGAAAATGTTCTCTAAAAAATCAAACTCAAACTTGGTTACTTAGTAATTAGGATCACATGATATGAATCATAACCAACAGATTTTTGAATTTGATTTTGTAGTGAACATCGGCCATGAGTTATATTTTGTAGTGAACTTGAGGAGAGGCTTTAGAATACTCCCATGAATCCTCGTATAACGTATAATCTCCAGATTAAGATAGTCATAGCGACAAAGCAAAGAAAGAGTATAAAGCTGCATAAAATCGTCAGCAAAGGGACCGCGTTCAGGCTTCTTGCATTATCATATAATTGGGCTTTCTAACATATCAATATGATGATCGCACCATTAACTTTTTAAGTTTGCAATGTTGGGGAGGGGCTTTGAGCTGGCAGCAGCTGTCTCTTCGACCAAGAATGGACAGTGTCGCGACTTCTCCGTTGGACAGGTAAGTTTTGCACTGCTCTGAAGGACCAATGTTTCTCAGGAAATTATTGGCTGCTTCAAAAACTGATCTTGTCATCAACCTTATCGTGAGTTCATTCCTGAAAATGCCAAGCAAAGATTCCCACAAACAGTGGCGGACACTTGGGGGGGGGGCGATCGCCCCCCAATACTTTAGAGAACATTGGTCTTTTGTTCTAAAACAATGGGAAATGTGACGTCATCTTATTAAAACAATAGGCTTGCCCCCCCAATATTTGACCAAGTGTCCGCCCCTGCCCACAAAGCTCAGCTATGGGATCAAATCTGTTTGGTAAGCATGTTGACCACTTGCCGGATATACTGTGTGCCACTTGAAGTTTATCAATGTATATAGATAATTACATCGGAAATATGATTGTCCAGAATGCCATTGGCAAATGGTGTCGCTGAAATAGTTAAAGATATGTCCAGCCACTACTCTGAAAAGAAGGACATTAATAAACTTTCATTGCCTACAATATTGTCTACTTTTTGTGGTACAAAACATAAATATGACTTTATAAGACTCGTCAGAGTATAACAAATCAGATCATAGATCGGAACTCTAAATAAGGAAAAATATATACCCAGTTGTTGATCGATTTCTCTGCAACGGATAGGTGAGGCTACCCAATCTATGTCACTTGCCTGCAGATGATATTAGCAATGGAGTCAAACGAACTTTATTTTGCGCTCAAAGCCGTTTTGCATTTTAAGTGCATTTTTTTGAAACCTTTTCAAAGCATTAATGCTTTACTATTAAGATCAAACTAAAAATTTTAAGCATCATTTTAAGCATATAATTTTAAGCATATAATTTTAAGCATATAATTTTAAGCATATGATTTTAAGCTAGGAAATATGTGAAAAAGTTTCGACATGTCCCCTTTCCATGGGTCCTTCTATTCGAAAAACCTTTCTCGTCATCATTTTCTGAACTAGAATAGGACAAATTTATCATGTAAAACATAAATTTTTGAAATTCTACAAAACATTTTGGCACAAATTAGCCTTACCTCTCCCCCCAAAACAATGCTGGCACAGCCTCTAAGAGATAGGGGAGGACCAGTTATTCTGTCCGGGATTGTGGCTTAAAGAAAATTAATTCAGTTTTAGTTTCAGTTATTAATTCTTATAGATACAGCAGCAAACAGAAAATAGATGTACAATTATAACAAAGCCAAGGATTACACGTCTAGGAATTCTCTCGAGGAAGATTTCTCTCAAAATCCACTACTCGATGAGAGAGCACTCCACTTTTTCAAATTAGAAAAAGAAAGTAAATTGGCTTCTCTCATTTCCGTTAATGCAGTTTGGGAGTGAGTACTGTTATAAAAACTGCTAATTAGCTTTGAAAGAAGCAGATTTAGATTATACGATAAAAGCAAACTCGAAAAGTACTGAAGTATTTTATCAACTAGAATTTCCGCTGCTAGAATGTTTGACATTTCTAGACAAGAAATGTCAAATTAAAGGAATTCCTATCCCAACTGTTTTTTTTCTAAAGAAATCTTTGTCTTCAATCTTAAACAACAATCTTTTCAGTACTTATTTTTTATAAATTTTCATCAAACATTTCTGTATTAGATTTTGCTGAGCTTCAAAGATTAAATTTTTGAAAACTTTTTGCAGTTGTATATGTCATCGAAATGTCCCTGAGAATGGATTTTCATTAGAATGCATCTTTAAAAAGAATTGTTTCATTTCATAAACATTTTAGGAAACTTTTCTTGCCTTTATATCCGTATCTTAAATCACATTATGACACAAAGGATCGATTTATATATATGTATATATTTATGGGTTCCCCTCGACCCACCACGTAGTGTATTCATTCTTCGTACACAACTACGTCAGGTTGTTGCCTTCCTGGCTCACTTTCCGGAACCTTTTTGTGGATTAGCAAGAGAGCTTTCCGCTATTTTTCTCAGCATCAGGGCCGCCAAGAGGTTTCAGAGGCCTTGAGGCAAAACCGAAAGACGAGACGAAAATTTTTTTGTCCATGCCCTTCAGATTAGCTTGAAATCCATTTCAGAATTTTTCTTGCAGTCAATTTTTGCAATCGATTATGTAAAACGTTTAACTATTTTCAGACCTACTTTTGCTGCGTTTGATTAATTCCATTCTTAAAAAAAATTCATTAATTTATGAGCGCCCCTTTAGACCTCGAGGCAAAAACAATTTTTAGGCTTAGTCATGCAATCACTTTGCTTCAATATTTTTTTAAATACCTTTTTTCGTAATCCGTATACTATTGACAAACAGATTAAGATGTGTTTAACTTCAAAATGAATTTTTTGTTAATTCATCCCCGATCTTTCAATCTCAATAAACTCTTGTTCGATTTTCGGCTGTTTTCTTCGTTTCTTAGATTAAGAAGTTTAATACGTTCGAAGAAACACGACAATTTCATTTACACCCAATCGTTATTTCGGCTTTTTCGGAGTACTCCTTTCTTCATTCGGATCTCTCCCTGTTCATTTCCTTTCACTGGTTGATCAACTCCATTACCGTTACTGTTTCGCGTGCTTTCATTGAGGTAAAGTCTTTTTATTTGATAGCGTCTTCGTATGAAGTCAATGCCTTTAAGTAATACAAATTTTATTAACAAAACGGTAACGGCAAGTGCAGCAAATGCGATAAGAATAATCTCCAGTACAGAGAGGTCCCGCCCTTCACCAGTGTTGTCTATGTACTGAAAAGGGGAATCCTTTCCTTTGCGCTGTAGAAGGGACATTGTTGTATTGAAATTGTCACTAACTGGCCGTCTTGTGCTTTGCGCACCTGCATTACCCCCCTGGTCTATTCTTGTCCTCTCTTTTGTCGGGTTGTTGTTTGGTGTAAGGTTGATCGTTGCAGTGAATGTCGTGGGGGTAACAGTATTCACTTCTTTTGCCTGCTCCTGGCCCTCGAAAACATTCGGTTCCTCTGGGTGATCCTCCTCCACAGGCGTGTTCCACACGAACTGCGTTTCGTTTGCAGTCATGTAGTTCTTCATGGCTACAGACATGCAAACCTGAGACAGAATTTCACTCGGCGGTCGTTCGGCACCCTCGTCCACTTCCCTGGGGCCGAAACATTCTAAAGGTCCTAGGGTGACATACCCAAACCCACGATGAATTCCGGTAAAATGCATTCGAGTAATGGGCAGAAGGTCTTTGTCCTCGACATAGCCTGAGTCTTCAACCCACCTGTTATTCAGTGAATCGCAGTTGCAAAGCTTATCTCTACGCAAACAGCTTCTTGTTAGGCCGCACTTGCAGCCCCGTCCTCCGTCAGGAACTCCTCCCCAGTAGCTTTTCACATCACCAGTTCTTGTTTGCCACATGTAAGTTGTAAGTTTTGCACTGCTCTGAAGGACCAATGTTTCTCAGGAAATTATTGGCTGCTTCAAAAACTGATCTTGTCATCAACCTTATCGTGAGTTCATTCCTGAAAATGCCAAGCAAAGATTCCCACAAACAGTGGCGGACACTTGGGGGGGGGGCGATCGCCCCCCAATACTTTAGAGAACATTGGTCTTTTGTTCTAAAACAATGGGAAATGTGACGTCATCTTATTAAAACAATAGGCTTGCCCCCCCAATATTTGACCAAGTGTCCGCCCCTGCCCACAAAGCTCAGCTATGGGATCAAATCTGTTTGGTAAGCATGTTGACCACTTGCCGGATATACTGTGTGCCACTTGAAGTTTATCAATGTATATAGATAATTACATCGGAAATATGATTGTCCAGAATGCCATTGGCAAATGGTGTCGCTGAAATAGTTAAAGATATGTCCAGCCACTACTCTGAAAAGAAGGACATTAATAAACTTTCATTGCCTACAATATTGTCTACTTTTTGTGGTACAAAACATAAATATGACTTTATAAGACTCGTCAGAGTATAACAAATCAGATCATAGATCGGAACTCTAAATAAGGAAAAATATATACCCAGTTGTTGATCGATTTCTCTGCAACGGATAGGTGAGGCTACCCAATCTATGTCACTTGCCTGCAGATGATATTAGCAATGGAGTCAAACGAACTTTATTTTGCGCTCAAAGCCGTTTTGCATTTTAAGTGCATTTTTTTGAAACCTTTTCAAAGCATTAATGCTTTACTATTAAGATCAAACTAAAAATTTTAAGCATCATTTTAAGCATATAATTTTAAGCATATAATTTTAAGCATATAATTTTAAGCATATGATTTTAAGCTAGGAAATATGTGAAAAAGTTTCGACATGTCCCCTTTCCATGGGTCCTTCTATTCGAAAAACCTTTCTCGTCATCATTTTCTGAACTAGAATAGGACAAATTTATCATGTAAAACATAAATTTTTGAAATTCTACAAAACATTTTGGCACAAATTAGCCTTACCTCTCCCCCCAAAACAATGCTGGCACAGCCTCTAAGAGATAGGGGAGGACCAGTTATTCTGTCCGGGATTGTGGCTTAAAGAAAATTAATTCAGTTTTAGTTTCAGTTATTAATTCTTATAGATACAGCAGCAAACAGAAAATAGATGTACAATTATAACAAAGCCAAGGATTACACGTCTAGGAATTCTCTCGAGGAAGATTTCTCTCAAAATCCACTACTCGATGAGAGAGCACTCCACTTTTTCAAATTAGAAAAAGAAAGTAAATTGGCTTCTCTCATTTCCGTTAATGCAGTTTGGGAGTGAGTACTGTTATAAAAACTGCTAATTAGCTTTGAAAGAAGCAGATTTAGATTATACGATAAAAGCAAACTCGAAAAGTACTGAAGTATTTTATCAACTAGAATTTCCGCTGCTAGAATGTTTGACATTTCTAGACAAGAAATGTCAAATTAAAGGAATTCCTATCCCAACTGTTTTTTTTCTAAAGAAATCTTTGTCTTCAATCTTAAACAACAATCTTTTCAGTACTTATTTTTTATAAATTTTCATCAAACATTTCTGTATTAGATTTTGCTGAGCTTCAAAGATTAAATTTTTGAAAACTTTTTGCAGTTGTATATGTCATCGAAATGTCCCTGAGAATGGATTTTCATTAGAATGCATCTTTAAAAAGAATTGTTTCATTTCATAAACATTTTAGGAAAGTTAGCGAGCATTGTACCCAGAAGTACTTTCAAACACCTCTACTTTTTCAACATTCAACAATTTTTCTTTTTCTTTAAAATGACAAACAATAATGAAAAAAACATTCTTCTGATTTAATTGAGTGTCATTTTTCACTGAATGTTCTTATTACAAATGTTCTAGGTTCGTGCTCGCTCTACACAAAATAGAACGGAATTTCGAAACAGCCCATTTACATTATGGAATATATTTTTAGACCCTATTTACAGGAGAGAAAATGGAGCGGTTCCAAATGGAACTAGCCCAAATAGACGTTGCGTTTACAAGAGAACTGCTGGAACCGCTCCATTTGGGACCTGCTATCCGTTCTCATTTGGCTCCGCAACAAAAGTAGTTCCATTTGAAACCGTTCCACATGGCTACCGTGTAAACGGACAGAGCCGCTTGGAATGGAACCAAGACATATGAGAACGCTTAGGAAACAAGGCTATTATGCACTGATATATAGGCTAATATGAAATGATCTCTTTGTTTATTCAGTCTCAGTTTCAGTTTAGACCAAAAATTTTGTAGGTTTATTGTTTCTAGCTTCTGTTTCTGTGTATTCTTGTCGAAAATAAAAATGAGCCATGCGATTATCTGATTTACTGATTTTGGCGCCAGAAACTGCTCATGTGACTCCTCCCTTGTAACAATGCTGGGGCCCAATGTTCTCCTGTAAACGCAAGCATGAAATATTTGGAACCGTTCCATTCCGAACCGTCCGAAATGGAACCGTTCCATTTTCTCTCGTGTCAACAATGTCTTAGTTTATAGCAGCAGACCTTACAGGCTCATTTAGAATCAAATTGGACCACTTACGCAGAACCTTTAATCACTTGAGAAACAATCTTATTCAAATGGCAGAGCTTCAATTTGTATTGCATTGGTTTCTTGATTAAGCACATCGATGTGGCATTGTATGTGAATTGGTAAAAATTGTCTAGCAACTATTCTAGGTAAGCATTGGGTATTTTTAAACTTTGCTGGGCATTTTAGACTTCGGTAAAATTTGCTTCATCAATGCCACGTAAATGTTTAGTAAATTTAGTTTTAGTTAGAGCTGGTCTGCAGGGAAAAGTCCACTATTCTTGATGAAGTGTTACCAACTTAACTTTTTACTTCGCTTCATTAGAAAATTTATTATGTAAACACCATTTGAACTTCGGACTCATTTAACCGTATAAAAAGGTAGATATCCTGCCGCTGTGTACGAAGAATACTGGTACACTTAGGATGCTGTTGTAGCTTTTTGTTTTTTATGTATACTTGAGTTGCTGTTTCGAATTTGAAACCATTATTAAGTATTTACCTTTTTGCAAAACGTTTAACCCCTAAAGTTAATAACAAAGTGCGACGGCTGCACAAGTGACGAACACTGCTTCATTATCAGGTCCGTCTAGATTCAATAGAAAGGATTCCTCCTAGTTATAAATGGGATTTTTCTATTTGATTTTGGAGTCGTAACTCTTGTCTCAGGGCACTGCACTGATCTACAGATCAGTTCTAAAGAGGCCACCACTGAAACAAAAGTGCACCTTTCTTAAGAAGCACCTTGATTCCGTTATTCCGTACCCCTGCCGTTCATGTGCTGCAGACGATCTTCTTTTCAGCCAAGAAACTGTTTATTTTTCAGTTGGGTAAGCTTTTGGCCACAGATCCAGACCCCTGATCCTTTGCAGGGCCTTTTTTAGAAATGGAAACCATTAAAAGTGATAATGCCTGGATACATTCTCGCTCTTGCTTTCAGTATATAGAATGCACGCGAAGGCAATTCTAATAAAAGCTTCAAGGTAGGACCACAGGGCCCTGATACGCCAAGTTAAACAATGATAAAATAGACAATAGCAGAACAGACCATTCTAAATTTTTCCAATCAAAACTTTTCTTGCCTTTATATCCGTATCTTAAATCACATTATGACACAAAGGATCGATTTATATATATGTATATATTTATGGGTTCCCCTCGACCCACCACGTAGTGTATTCATTCTTCGTACACAACTACGTCAGGTTGTTGCCTTCCTGGCTCACTTTCCGGAACCTTTTTGTGGATTAGCAAGAGAGCTTTCCGCTATTTTTCTCAGCATCAGGGCCGCCAAGAGGTTTCAGAGGCCTTGAGGCAAAACCGAAAGACGAGACGAAAATTTTTTTGTCCATGCCCTTCAGATTAGCTTGAAATCCATTTCAGAATTTTTCTTGCAGTCAATTTTTGCAATCGATTATGTAAAACGTTTAACTATTTTCAGACCTACTTTTGCTGCGTTTGATTAATTCCATTCTTAAAAAAAATTCATTAATTTATGAGCGCCCCTTTAGACCTCGAGGCAAAAACAATTTTTAGGCTTAGTCATGCAATCACTTTGCTTCAATATTTTTTTAAATACCTTTTTTCGTAATCCGTATACTATTGACAAACAGATTAAGATGTGTTTAACTTCAAAATGAATTTTTTGTTAATTCATCCCCGATCTTTCAATCTCAATAAACTCTTGTTCGATTTTCGGCTGTTTTCTTCGTTTCTTAGATTAAGAAGTTTAATACGTTCGAAGAAACACGACAATTTCATTTACACCCAATCGTTATTTCGGCTTTTTCGGAGTACTCCTTTCTTCATTCGGATCTCTCCCTGTTCATTTCCTTTCACTGGTTGATCAACTCCATTACCGTTACTGTTTCGCGTGCTTTCATTGAGGTAAAGTCTTTTTATTTGATAGCGTCTTCGTATGAAGTCAATGCCTTTAAGTAATACAAATTTTATTAACAAAACGGTAACGGCAAGTGCAGCAAATGCGATAAGAATAATCTCCAGTACAGAGAGGTCCCGCCCTTCACCAGTGTTGTCTATGTACTGAAAAGGGGAATCCTTTCCTTTGCGCTGTAGAAGGGACATTGTTGTATTGAAATTGTCACTAACTGGCCGTCTTGTGCTTTGCGCACCTGCATTACCCCCCTGGTCTATTCTTGTCCTCTCTTTTGTCGGGTTGTTGTTTGGTGTAAGGTTGATCGTTGCAGTGAATGTCGTGGGGGTAACAGTATTCACTTCTTTTGCCTGCTCCTGGCCCTCGAAAACATTCGGTTCCTCTGGGTGATCCTCCTCCACAGGCGTGTTCCACACGAACTGCGTTTCGTTTGCAGTCATGTAGTTCTTCATGGCTACAGACATGCAAACCTGAGACAGAATTTCACTCGGCGGTCGTTCGGCACCCTCGTCCACTTCCCTGGGGCCGAAACATTCTAAAGGTCCTAGGGTGACATACCCAAACCCACGATGAATTCCGGTAAAATGCATTCGAGTAATGGGCAGAAGGTCTTTGTCCTCGACATAGCCTGAGTCTTCAACCCACCTGTTATTCAGTGAATCGCAGTTGCAAAGCTTATCTCTACGCAAACAGCTTCTTGTTAGGCCGCACTTGCAGCCCCGTCCTCCGTCAGGAACTCCTCCCCAGTAGCTTTTCACATCACCAGTTCTTGTTTGCCACATTGCATTAGGAGGTCCTTTCGGTGAATTCAAAAGGGCAGCATTGTAACAATCGAATCGTAGATGTTGCCTACATTTTACACTGCTTTTTATCAGGGCCTCTATCTTCTCCATTGGTAGATCATAGTTAACCAAATGGAAGAAAGAGCCACGAATCATGTCAGCTCCATCAGTGACATTGACTGTCTTTTCCCGGCTGTGATGGACCACAGTTGCAATTTCGCCATCATCTTTGACGTTGCATGATATTGTGTACGGTGTCAGCCTGCCTGTGCCGTCTGAATCCAGAATACAATTGGAATCTTTCTCTAAGCCTATCGCTTTGTATCCTGTGCAGGTCGCTTTGTAAATTGGTATGTTACAGTGTTTCCCGTAAAATGTTGTTTTCGAACAATCACACCCATAGCTGTGCCAAGATTGAAAGCATTTCCCACCATTGCGACAAGGCGATGGGAAGCACTTGTCTTTTATTTTGCAGCCTCGTTTTATTGATCCCTTCAAGCTGACCTCTCTACTGTCAAAGGCATGTATCGTCCTACTGTTGACATTGATCTCATTTAGGCACCCGACAAAACCTCTCTTCATCTTCCTTTTTGCTCCTCCGCCGATCAAAAACTTTGTTGGGATGCTGCATTGATAACCATTGGTAGTTTTCAGAAGCGATGCACTGATCTGCGCGCTATTGCCAACTTGAAGTGAAATGGCTGTTTGAGTGATGGTTGCTCGTACTCGATGCCAAAGGCCATCGTTTACATCGCCCTGTACTTCAACTCTGGCTGGAAGTACATCGTCTTGCTTGAGTTCTAAGTAAATCTAGAAAAGTATGTTAACGAAACGTTGAGTTACCATTAGAAAACATCCTTTAATACAAACACCCCATCGTCACGAAAGAAAGCCCACTTTCTTACAATATAAAGAAAGATATATTCAAAACAAGATGTGATTTCAATTTCCACTTTTCTCATTAGAAATATCAACTTGGAGAAAATTAGCTGCACAGTTCAGGTATGCATTTGCTTATAGTCTTCTGGAAGATTGAGTTTCGTTTTTGTTTTCTTTTACTGTAAAAAGACAAATCTTTTGGACTATGCTTTGCATGTGAAAATTTTGTATTGGCTCAACTCTACCTTGCATTCAATGATATTACCTACCAATTCAACAACAATTTGGCTTAGATAATTAAATCCATCTTTTCATTTTATCTTTTCATGCCTTTTTGAGCAACATAAAGCCGTCCACTGCTAGGGGAATAGAATTTCACGCAAATGCTGGCTATTGCTTGCACACACCGGTTTGCTCCCTCTTTAAGATGTATTCTATAATTAGGTTTGGAAATTTCTTCACGTAATGTGTAGGTAAAACTTTAGAATTTTGGGGGTTCTTGGCTATCTTGAAGCCTGTCGATGATTTGGCATTTTGAATTGCCTTCCGATGGATATAAATTCGATGGCCTTCAATGTTATTTCGTCAATTAGTGATCGAAGAGACTCTCCAAGAATATCAAAATATCAAAACTTCTACTAAGAACTAAAATCACTTTGAGAAATAATCTTATTCAAATCGCAGAGCTTTAATTTGCAATTCATTTGTTTTTTAATTAGGCATATCGATGTGGCATTGTGTGTGAATTTGTAACAATTTTCTATCAACTATTCTAGGTAAGCATTGTTAAGTATCTTTAATGCTATAGATAAGTTTGATTTTGGAGAGAAAACCTTATCAATTAGATAAGGTTTTCTCCCAAAATCAAAATGGAAGCTGATATGATAATCATCAAAATTTCATTGATAGGATGAAGATAAGTTTAGAAAAATCAGAATATCAGATTTGAAGTTAAAAGATTAATCCAGCATTTACTTATTGCTAAATTTCAAAACAACGGGCTATTGTTGCTAGGAAAATCTTCAAAGACATTAATAATTATGGAGAGATTTAAAATCGGATTTCGCAGCCGCTGGGAAATTTTGAAGCTGTTCGGTTGAAAGAGGTGTTTAGTTAATTGTATGTAAATGATTCATAGCTAGTATGTTAACGTTTTTGACATTACAGTCTTAAAATGCTTGCTGGCTCTCAGCTTTGCCGTTGAAACAAGCTCCTTAAGTGGCAATTTGTTTGTAAAAGTGCACCAAGATAATCCAGCGAAACATCTCTTTAAGCGTTACAGGCCTTGCCACTTGCGCTGCAACTCAAAATGCGCCTTAAACTTGCATCTTCATAAAATTGTTTGTATGGACGAACCATTTTGAAACGTTCCGAAAAAAATTGACAGGTGTTTGAAGAGAAGTAAGATTTGTTTTTGGAGCTCATTTAACTTTAGCTGGGCGATTGTTATATAACCAAATTAACGCCATTGAACTTCGAAGCGTCTCAGAGATTGCATCAAGATCAGCGTTGACCCGATCATTACAAACAATCCAATTTTCGATAGGAATTTAAAATTTACTTATAATTGTTGATGATTTGTTGTTGTTGTTGATGAATTGATATGGAATAGAACTCTCGAACATTGCATTGGGCGTCAAAATAGGAGTTTCTTAACTTAAAACCGTCCTGTTCTTCACACCAAAAGATGTAGAGCTCTGGCTTTACAACTTTTGGTGTGAAGACCGGTTACTAGTGATTTTCCTAATATTGATAAATGATTGAAAGTTTATCTCGAAGTCTAAATCTTGGTTATTTTTACTTCACTTTGTGTGTTAGTATTTGATATTTCGCAAACAACTGTTTGTCACTTTTGCCGAACTGCTGTTTCAACTAGTTGCATAAAACTTTAAAGCTGAATGAATTTTAAAAAGAAATTGCATTGACCTGTTTCTTTTGAACGCCTAGAATGAAATGACACCGCTTTCCTTCTGCAAACACAATAGTCCCTTCAGAGTCGAATGTTCTAAATTTAAGCTTGATGTCCATTTCCCTCTCCACTAAAGATGAAGGGATACGAACGAGGTCAACCAGCGATTGGGGATTTGGGAACTGAATTGGATTGAATTCACTCGCATGGCATGGACGAGTGACCACTCCGTAGATCACAAGGTTCTTATTGCGCCTGCTCAGGGCCACCAACGGCTCTTTGTTATCAATGATGATATTTCGTAAGCATCCTCTAAAGGGAATCTTTTTCTTGTAATCCAACTTGGTTTTGGTGGTTATCTTTCCTTCAGGCGTCATGTGTTGTTTTCCAATGCCTCCTATATAGAGAATTCTGTTCAAATTCAGATCAGTTGCAAATCCTGGAATTAGGATGTTCCGCTCAGCCTCGCTATCCAGTTTGATATTCAAAAGCCGCGTGATTCTCAGTATGGAAATGCTGTGCCACATGTTGTCATCGAGTTTTCTACCAATCATCACTTCACTCACGGTCTTCTGGTTCTTTATCAATCTCAGTCTAGAAACAATGGAAATAAGGTAAAGTTTTAAAAAATTGTTGTTACTCATAGGATACAAGAAATATTCAAAAAGAGACAAACCTGTTCTATTTCACTTTTTCTTGAAGTGAAGAAATATCAAATATCAAATATCAAAGAAATATCAAAGAGAAGAAGTTAATTTGTCAACAGAAAATCTAGGCAAGGAAGTCTCTCTTATTGCGTGCTTTTAGTTGCTCCCAATAAACGCGTTTTCATTAGTGAAACCCGGGTTGTTGCAAGACATAATTGCAAACCCAATGACGCATGATGTACCCCAAACAACAACACAAATTGAGTCATGCAATATTTGTTGCACGATTCTGCACTGAGATGAAAGAAGACTCAGACCTCAGAGAAATGAACCATACATTTGATTAGAAGTTCGATTCAGCTTTGTTTTCAAATCAGTGGAAAATTGTTGCACGAGATGTTCTGTCGATTTGCTAACCACTGTAATTCTGTGCGCATATTCAAGAAACACATTTCGCATCAAATTTTGCACAAATTCGCCTGGGTTTTATTGAAAGACAATCAAGAAGTTATTGATCAAATCAATTATTCGGACATTACATTGATAATACGTGCTCTTATGGATTGAATTGGTAGCAAGAGTAGCCTGAATGCGGTAGAAAAATTGACACGAATGGGAATGGCGTTGATACAATGACACTCCCTTTTATCACCACCAAGAGAAACGTCAACTGAAGAAATATGTGGCATTCATTAAAAACAAAGGCAGTGCCTCCTTGACCAAAGGTTTACACAAAATGCACCTGCGTCTTCTGTTGCCTTAATACCTTCTTAGCAAATACTTTTATTAGGTCCCCGTTTCAAAGAAAAGCATCAACAAAATCTACTCTCGGTTTTGCAAAATTTACGCACCAGTTTTCGACTTGTCTAGGATTTAAGCAATGATGAATGATTTATAGAGAAGTAATTTTCAGTGCGGTAAGAAAATTATCAAACTTTTCTCGTGCAGATATTAGAAAGTATTAGCCAATCATGTAACTCGAGAATAAGATATTGCAAATGTGAAGTGTCATCAACAGCGTTGACAATAATAATAACAAGAACATCATAAATATCAAGAAATATCGATAACAAGAACAGCAGGAAATAATTCATTCTTGTTTTTCACCTCTTTAATACGACCAAATTTTTTGGAAGAAATTGCAGAGGGAATTCTATGTGTCATTTTTAGCACTCTCGAGATCATTCTACACTGGGGCCTCAAAACAGGAAACCAATCATTAAATTTTCTTAAAACCGAAAGTCGAAGGAATGACAAATGCATTTTTCAGCCATAACCTATCGTTTCCAAACCCCTCCACCTCATAATTCTGATTTTGAAATTTGTTGGCTTAGGCCCGTGGTCACTGTGATCCGCCATTTTGACCTACCGTTTCCATACTTTTGCGACCCCAGTGTACTTGCATCACCTCTAATGTGTTGATTCAAATTTGCAAAGCAGCAAAATTGACTAAACAAGAATCTTTTTAGCTCATTATTCCGTGGATATATTTTCGTTAAGATTACTTCAACTTTTTCAATTAATATTGTATGCCTTTTTTTCTTAAATGGATTTAATATCCTCTATAAAAGAATGGTAAACATATGCTTTAGATAAAGATTCAAGTTTCATTAAAAATTCCATTTGAGAAGTTATTACGTGAAATCTTAAGGCTAAATAACAACATCGAATTACTAACCCTATTGCCAATCTCAATAATTCTGTTCATTAATGCTCCAGTTTTGATTTCAACAAGCAGTTACTTACATATATCTGTTTACTTTTGTGATTTAATTGATTTTGCAGGCGTCATAGTTCAGTTGTTTGTTTTGTTTGCATGTCCTTCTAGAGATTTTACGGGCATTTAAATCAATCTCAAGTACTACATTTTTTATGTCACTTCTGGTAGAACGTATTTAGTCACATATTATAGTCGCTTTGGTAAAATAAATTTCGCTTGAATTAACTAGTCACAGGTCGTTTTTAATTGATATACATACCCCAATAGCAGTCATCTAGAATGATTTGGTAAACGTCTAGAAGTCAACATTCTGTTTTAAAAGAACCTGAACAACAAGACAAGAACCTGAACGACAAGACAAGAATCTGAACGACAAGACAAGAGCCTGGACGACAAGACAAGAACCTGAACGACAAGACAAGAGCCTGGACGACAAGACAAGAACCTGAACGACAAGACAAGAATCTGGACGACAAGACAAGAACCTGGACGACAAGACAAGAGCCTGAACGACAAGACAAGAATCTGGACGACAAGACAAGAACCTGAACGACAAGACAAGAATCTGAACGACAAGACAAGAACCTGAACGACAAGACAAGAACCTGAACGACAAGACAAGAACCTGAACGACAAGACAAGAATCTGAACGACAAGACAAGAACCTGAACGACAAGACAGGAACCTGAACGATTAGCTTGCAGCTTACTTTAAGAAATTGTTACTTTTGACAATCTGAACAAAATTTGAAAATACTTTATTTGGGCTTTTTTGATTTATTTTTTACCACAAAAGCAGCCGGATCTAACTTACTGAAATTAAGTGGAAAATTTTAAGAATATTGTCAGATTACTTAGATGCAAGATTAAAACAGCTTTAGATGACTAAAACATCCGATTTTGTCATTCTGCTCATAACAGTAGACGAGGCTACTTGAGTAAGCCTATGCCAATTAAAATGATAAATCCGAGGACTAAAATATTTAATGTTAGAGCTCTTCATATTAAAGGAAAATATTTAATCAACATCATCAATGAAACTCTAAAACTCTGATAATGAAAGGAATATCAACTAAATGGAACGTCGCAAAATTTCCATTCACAAATGTATTATTACAAAGCACAATCTCAATCAGTCAATGAGGCTAAAAAAAACAGTTATCGACTTATTGCTGAATCAGCCATGAAGGCCAACTGTTTTATTGAATTGTAATATTTTTAATCAACATTATTCCACTCGATTGATTAAGATTATTTTGTTATTTAATTCGGAAGAATAATTGACACTATCGATTTTCAACTATCACTGTTAAAAAAATTGCAACAAAATTCATATCTCTTTGTCTATTTTTCACAACTCTATCCTTTGCTTATACTTTCTCTATTTTTTGTGCGAATTTCATCAAAGATATTCACTTGAGATGAAAACTATTTCTTCTATCAATCATTCAGTGATGTGATCTTAATATGATAATTTAGCCAATGAATGAAACTCAGTTTATCAACTTTCGGCATCATGAAAGCTCTGCTGCACATGGGTGTTGTCATGGATGATCTGCTTTAAGCGAGAAATACATGTTTTATCATCGTTTGAAACCTTAAAACTACGATAATTACGTAGACCATGTCAGGTATTAGAACTGAAAATGGCTTAGTCATTTCTGAATCATCAACACATTTTGAAATCTTGAGTTAAATTTTAGTACATAGAAAACGACTTATATAATGTAAATAGAGGGCACTGCATAAACAACAATCTTTATTGATAAGTCATCAGGTGTGTCGCACTGGGCAGGCAAGCTAAGAATCAACCGTTGCAGCGTTTTAACCACAATGCAGTTGCTAATAACATCCCTTTTCTTTATTAAAAAATCTAGCTAAGGACTGATAGCTTACATAAAACGAAAATGAAGCAACTTTTATGCATGTACATATACCTTTTTAAATAGGCAAATATTCTTCATTGTTAGTTAATCTGAGGGAATCATGCCTTTGTTGCTAACACTGGGCTAATACACAACAATGACTGTGCTGGCTAAACATCCTCTTTCCATTTTTGCCAACAAAAGCATGCCTGGGTTAAGAAGGTTTTGTGCTTTTTCCACACAGAAATTTGTCTTCACGAAGTTTAAAAATAAAAAGATGCCAATCAAAATGTTGCAAAATTTATGGCCATTCAATGGAAACTATGGTTTTGCATGTAAACCAATATTAAGATCTTCTTAATTTCAACACAATCTCAGTGATGTTTCTTCGCAGACAATGTGCCTATGATTTTTATAAACAAGCAAAGCAATTGAAAATCACCGTTTGAATGCGTTTCCTGTGGGCTTTTGCATTGCTCAACGTAGGAAAATTGAAGAGCAATTGAAAAAACTATGAATTTTTTTTATTAATTCTTTCACTATTTTCAAATTTTAATCAGATGTGGCAGCTTGCTATCAACAAAAATCTTTAACAACTATTGCGACAGTTGATTTTTTGCAAGTTTAAGTAGAATGAAAGTCAGGTTTCCAATTGAAAACGAAATAGATAAAACAATGTTTGCAAAACCCTTCACTGTGTTCGTTTAAACAGCTGTGATTTTACCAAACAAATTTACTTGCTGTTAAGGTTTTTGACTTGCTGAAAATAAGGGGATACTCGAGCAATTTTTTTATTTCTTTGATTTTTGTCAAAAAAGCCAAAATTTAAAAAAAATGACTTTTTTGAAAGCATGGACGAGGTTCCAGAAATGCAACCATATCAAAATTACTAAAAATAGGTATTACCAGTCATTGTTCATAACGCTGTTCATCATTGTGAAATCTTTGCAAGTTTCTATAGCGCAACAAATAAAGCAAAATGGAGAATTTCCCATCCTTCCTATCAAAATATGCCTAATCATTGCTTTATTTTTTCACGCAACTCTAGTGTCTAGAAAGAATTATGGCAAGTTTAGTCGATGAAAGAAGAGAGCGAAACTAACCTCAGCGTGCCTTGAGCGAGGTCTAAGTGGAGCAGATCCCTGCCACTGCCAATCAAGTATACGATAGCTCCTGAGGGATGAGTTGTTCTAAATTCAACGTTGATTCTGTTCACATTCGGATTGTACGGCTTACTTCGAATATCGTAACGTAGGTAGCCATCACCATTCAGCGAGATTGCTGCTTTTGCGTCATGTGTATATTGGAAGAAGAACAGAAGATGAACGAAGTAAAACCAAGAAGACATTTTCACGAGGCAGCCGATGACCGCTGTGTTGCTCGTAGCAAATGACAAGGGATACTGTGGCGAGTATCAATATCTCTCAAATATTACAACACTCGTGGTTGTGTTTGATTAAATATGCTGCCTAATAGCACCCTGCGGAGCTAGGAAACGCGGTTCAACCAGTGCGATGGTGACATGACTATGTTGGAGAGTGCGAAGTCATTAGACGTACGGTGATGCCATGGCCACATCAAGCTGACTAAAACGACTTACATGGATACTTGATTGAGAAATAATAGTCTTTGTCACTCTCGCGCACTTACTTCTGCTTGACTTCTATAGAATTTCAGCTTACTAGTCAAACATTTGAAGCTTTTCATTATAAACCTTTATCAAGGGTTAACCGCAGAAAGCAACGGGAAAATAGAAGGGATACAAACATCTGCCATCAGAAAGACTTATCAAGCTTTAATAATGGATGAAGGCAGCATTTTGCAAGGCCAACATCACTGGTTAATTCTTCACTTGATTTAGAAAGGATTTAATTGCAAAACTGGTTTTGTTTTCGTAAACCAACAAAAACAAAAAGCTTACTCACTTTTACAGTCTAAAGACAGCTTATTGAAGCAGCTTGAGCCCCTTTTCATTTCTTAACACTGGATGGTCAAAAAGTTACGGAAAAAATTTGATCAAGTCATATTTGATATTTGCTACTTGAAAAGTTTACTAAAATCCTCATTCTAGCCAAAAGTTTGTTTCGATTTTGGGAAATACCTTCTAAAGTAGTTTTGAGTCAGCAAAGAATACTACCTCAATTCTTCCTCTTTCCGAAGAAATTATCTAGCCACAAGGATTCAACACCAATGTTTAAGAAAGCCTAAAATTATATAATGTTTAATTTCTTTCAGAATTTGATTTTGAATCACCTTTCGAATACCAAATGTTGTTTTCAAAAAATGTTTAAAACACTGAACCCGATTCCAGCTATTACAATGCGTAAAACAAACATGTTGAAGGAATAAAATGCCTAGAATCACAGTTGGCATTTGATTTTTAATTTATTGATTTTGTTAATTAGACATCAATCAAAAGTAGCAAGAAAAATCTTAGTTGTCTTTGTAGCTTAAGAATTTATTCATCAAGTGTGAAAGGTTCATGCTGCTAAAAAATGTGGCCATTTTGATAAGAAGTGAAATGGACGAATAGCAGCAGTCCTGCCTGATCAAATGTTATGTTGAAGCAGTTATTGTGAGGTTAGGCTGACCTCTCAGGTGAATGTCCTCTTTGTATTATGCCTTGGTTATATGTCACTTACAAAAGCAACAGTAGATTTAATAAAGATCAATTTCTATCTAAAAGAAGAGATTTCTCTACATGATTTTCGGTTGTTTGGCAGCAACTGTGAAGCAATTGCAAGCGCCGTTGTTCTAAGATTTAATACCGTCACATCTTGCTTTCAATGCGGCAAACATTACTCTTCATTTTAAACAAATCCTTTGTGAAAGCCGGAGTCTACATAAACAATAAAAAAGACTTTATTTGCATTTATCTACCGGGTTTAGTTCAAATGAAAATCATGTTTGGCTTTTTCTAGTTTTGATTCTGCAATAATTTACAACAATGTTAGAACATATCCATTCTTATTTCAAATGCTTGTGTTCTGAAGACCATTCAGAAAAGTTGAAAGAAGCAATCTATCTACAGTAACGGGAATTAACTGCTGCAATTTGGTCTAAATGTTGTGCTTTGTACAAAAGCCTAGTATTAATTACTTTGATAAAATCACCATCGTGATATGAAAAACGTACTTTAGTAGCAGAAAGTATTCTGTGCAAAAGAGACATTCGCTTTCAGTGCAAAAAAGACTTATTATTGAAAATAAATTTTTGGTAATGCAAAATTTGAAGATGGCAGGTATACGATTACCGATGCATGATTTTCTCTGTGAATCAGAAAACTATCCATCCTTTGCAGCGTCAACAATCAATTTGGTACGAACATGAACCGGCCCCTCAAAGAGCTCTACTAGGAAAAGAAGTGTAACAAATATAGCAGATTGTGTTTGCTTCAAACAAAGTGGTTGAATGTCATTACTTGCGTGATTAACCCAATGTAGAAAATATTGGGTTAATTTAGGTTTTTTAGGCCCGGATGATTTAGGTTTTGTTTTGATCAAACAGAACCCAATAATTTAGCGTTATACAATTGTTAAGTAGCTTTTTACGTTCTAATCAAATCAAGTTGGAACAATCAACTAGTCAATCAATCGATCGATTACTCATATTTCAAATTCATAGTTCATTTTATCAATAAAATTCTTTCTATTGTTTGCCGTGACCAAGATTTCCACCATGCAAGGTTTAACTCCACAAAACAAGATAAATCTCTAAGCTTGCATTTATCTTTCATAGAACAAAATTTGTGACGTATGTCAGTGTCAACTGGTTGACTTATGACTTTTAAGGTTTTCTGTTGAATTTAAAAACTGTACCAGGGTCCTTCACCCAGATGAGAAAATATGGCGGCAAACAACTTAAAGAAAGACCAATACAAACAGAGGAACTAAATTGGAATGCCAAAACCTCATTTTCAATATATTTCTTCCGAAACTGAGAGTATTGTCCGAAGGAAAAATGAAGACTATTCTGGGCTGTAATTGACACTTCAACAAAGTCAGATAAAAGGGACATCCACACAAATAACAGAAGCCCTAAAAAGAATGGAGATAGAAAAAGAGGAAGGAAATTATTTCATTGTTATTAGCTGTTTATAGTTAATGGGAACTAATATTCAAACTTATTTTGGAATCTAAGAGGTAAAAGTAATAACGATGTTCCTAGTAATACAAGGAAGCAATATCCGTTGCAAAAATCAAGCAAAACAAGTGCCGTGTATCCCGCATTTAACCAGATTTCATTGTTCTTATGACAATGCGTCTCATTTTGTGATCAATACCTTATATTCTTTTGTGTCTTTGGCCTTCATTTTCATTAAAAGTCTATCTTCACTTGCTTTTAACCAATTGTACCGTCCAGAAAGATCATGCCACAAAAGCACCACAGCATTGCTAAAGGCATTTCAAAAATTCACCCTTAAGAACGCATATTGTACTGCACTGCAAGCAAAAGATGCAGTTTTTCGCATATTTATATTTCATTTTGACGACTTTTGCACGAAATCATTTCTAAGCTAATTATAACTCAATCAAAATATACATTTTGCATGGCAGGTGATTTTTATTTGAACCTCTGGTTTGCGCGGAATGTCCTAGTCAACATGAAGAATCAATGAAATATTCTGGAAAGAAAATGTTGGCACCGAATCACTTAAATCTTGTAGCTAATACAAACGAGAATCAATCAAGTGAAGTCAGATTAAACCCTTGAGTATTGCAACGGCAAGCATAGACTAAAAATAATGAAAGCTGAATGGAGTATCATCCAGCTTAATGGGTCAAATGAATTATCAAAAAGGATAATAACAATCTAATGCAATTATAAATTGCACCTTTAGAAAATCAAAACTGCAAAGTAGGGAGAAGGAAAATGAGATATTTCATCACGTGAGCAGATTATCATCCACAAGAGACTATGTACTTGTGAGGTCAATCAATTGCCGTATGCAATCTAATATCTATCTATATTAGCAAAAAGCACTTAACATTTTCAAATATTTTTAAAATGTTTTGCCTTTAGTAGATACGTAAAGTGGCCAAAAAACCTGCAAAACTTTTTCCAAAATTACTTGAGAAAATTTGTGAGAAAATTGGTGGGAAAATTGGTGAGAAAAATGGGGAGAAAATTGGTGAGATAATTATTGTGAAGAAATCTCATGCTCTCATAAGATCTGATATTAAACAAATTAATCCCTTTAGCGATATTAAACAGCAGGAGAAATATTGTTTAAATATATCCAGCAAGAGTGTAAGAAAATTTTCCAAACAAAGCAAACAAAATGTCTTAGAATGACAGGCATGTGTTCAGACACAGCAAGGTCAGAAGAATGAGTGATTAATGAAACTACCAAGTACATTGACGTACAGGTATCAACCCGCAGAGTCAGTGAACCCTTCATTGCAAATTAAAGTAAGCCACCTTGACATTGAAACAGAGTCAGGATTTCGTCAAACAGGTCTTGATTAGGCCTAAACTTCTGTGTTATTGTTAATCCTACCAATTATTACAGGACATTGTAATTATTAATGACGGGAACTAAGGACACATATGTAGTATAAAAATGCAGTTCTTATTCGAATCCTGCATGTTGCTGCTCGTTGTCAATGGTATTAACTGTGGGAGCAAAGAATTTCAAAGAGCAGTCTTGGATGAACACAATAAACACAGAGGCACACATAATGCTCCTCCTCTAGCCCTGGATGACAAACTTTCAAAAAACGCAACTTTAACAGCACAAAAGGCGGCAGAAAGTGGAAGCTTTGAAAGCATTTCACCGGGACAGAGTGTTTTTGTTTCCTGTGCTACATTCAAACGTGAAGTAACAGGGAAAGAAGTGACCGATGCATGGTAAATATATCATCCAATTGCAGAAAGGAAAAACTGTTTTGTCTTCTACAAAACATTTATCTGATCACGACCGCAAAGTTGTAAGCAAATTGAATAAAAACCTGGTGAAAAATATTGAATTTTTTTGACAGTCCAATATTTAAATACTCCGTATAAGCTTCTGAAGTGTTTTCGAATTTCGGTTTTTGAAATATTGCGATCATAGCAATAATGATATTGACGTTTAATAACAAATTCTCCTTGTCAATTTAATGCTCCGCAAGGCGACGGTTTTATTTGGAAAAATTAACAACCACATTTTTGAACCAAACATGCACTGGTGCCAAGCAACCAAATGTTAATCGTTGCAAATCCCAGCTTAGCTGCATAAGTAATTTCTTTAGTATCAAATTAATTCTTCTGGATGTTTTTCAGTACTCTTTCATGACAACCCTTATTGCATTTCGGCAATGCCTGAAATGTCATATATGAAAAGTACGCATTTCAACTCCTCAAATGCTGCGTGGGGTAGAAAAAGCTAGTGCAATTTTTCCTTGTTTACCTGCATCTTCTGTCCTGTGGTCTTTTCAGCTTCCTATAGTTATTCTGCTGTTTCACTACTAGCCATACCCTGTTTACAATGACAGTCTACAATTTTCAAACAGCAATCTATACCTTAACATATTTTTCTTGATCTAATCATTTAGGTATGGTGAAGTTTGCAGTCCATCTTTCGATTTCAAAAGCCCAGACAATGAAAAGGCGAGGGGCTTTACTCAACTAATCTGGAAAGATACAACGAGATTAGGGGTCGGAAAAGCGTCAGGACACGGAAAAGACGGCGAAATTTGTGTTTACATTGTTGGCGTATATAGGCCTCCTGGAAATCTAGTTGGGTTCTTCGAAGACAATATCGATATTGGAACATTCGAAAAAGAAGATTATTGTAAAAATGACGATGAAGATGAGGAAGGTGATAGTCAGGAAGAGGATGAGGAAGAGGACAGTGATGAGAAAGATAAAAAGGATGTTAAAAAGAAAGGCAAGAAAGGAAGTAAAGTTTAGGTACTTTTGAGAGCTGAAGGAAATAAAGACAAATGGAATGACAGAAAATGAAATGAATACAGATAAACACGCTGTCTTAGGTGCTTGAGTGAGTTTCTACCGGTTTAGGTGGAAGAGGGAGTCTCGCCTACGTCCAGTCTCTATGAGCCGCTGTTGGTCTTTTTAAGCAAATATTGCTACTTTTCTTCAAATCCTCAGAATAAATCTCTCTCTTCTCCTGCTAACAGTAATGCCTTTTAGAATAGAATTTCGCATGTGAAGACAACGGTTGAAAATGCTCAGAAAGGTATACAAAATATATATTTGCAAAGAATATATTTGAAATCTTTTTATGAAAATAAATCACGTATATATAGCCTGTTATCATTTACTTAACATTAGAATGCTTTCGTGGCAATTGGGGAAGCCAGGTATCGTATGGCAAGTGCATGTAATGCCCTTTTAATGTCACTATTCTTTAGCTGTGAACTGCATCTTTATTAAAAGCATTGAGTCATGGTAAATAGGCCTTCTCTATAAGGGGTCATTCAGTTCTAGTGCGCTTGCTGCAGTTTCATGTGATATCGGCATCCGTTGTTGACAACTTGCTATTGATGGAAACCGTTTTGTTAATCAGTAAATGTTGAGCTCATGTGACAAGTTCCAGGTTCACCAATAGCACCGCAGCATTACAATCATGACTCAGCGATTTCGGGTACGTTTGGGTATACTGTCTCCTTTTATCGTGACTAAATGCCTTTAATTATTTGATCTTGAAATGCCTTTTTCAAGAGAATGTATGAAATGTAGTTGAATGCACGGAAAGGATAGGTACCTGTTGTCAACTAGAGTGACTAAATTTTTTTTGTTCAACCATAAATAAAGTTTTTAAAATCATTTACCTAGAATTAGAGACTCTGCACTTTGCACGGTGATAATGAAAATCACCACATAAAAATTAGCAATAAAGAAAAAATTAGCAATAAAGAAAGAATTAGCAGTAAAGAAAGAATTTGCAATGAAGAAGCATTTTGATTTAGCCTCTAAATCATATTTGTTTACAATTGCATTTGAAATAAATTTAAACTCAGCTTATATTGATACAGCGATAGTTTGCTTTGGCAATCGATCAAACGTATCTAAAAACCTTTTTAATCATAATTAAAGCGATATACACTAAATTACAGTCTCCTTGACGCATGCCTTTTAAGTTTAATTCAAAAATTGCTTCCTTTATTATTATGCGTATTGAAGCTAGCATTCCTGAACGAGATCAATTAATTGTCATACTTAGAATATTCATGTATGCTGTCCAATCAATAAACAATCTTTCCACAGTTTGATATTTTTTTGTTTACTTACCTCCAGGATTGGCAACATTTCTAAAACTTTAGAAAAATTAAAATTCTACTCAAACTCATCTGTACAGATAACTACAATAGATAAATTTGTAACACAAAAGCAAAGGACAATTTGAGATCGTTTCTTTTGATCGCAAAAAATCAATGCACATTTTTACATTGCAAGTACTCTGAGAGATTATAAATTATTCTGGAAAATCTGACGAGGAAAAGGGAAAACTTAGAGTTCTACAGGTATCTTCATCGGATAACTTGGTCAGATTGTGGATCTAAATAAACCAAAATGCCAGCCTCTCAGGAAAACGAATTTGATAACAAAAATTTACACAAAAAAACGATAAATCTGTTATTTACCCTAGAATATAAATATATACTTAACAGTTTATAATCTTTTTCAAATTACTATAACTGGCAATTAGTTTGGAAAATATAACTTTTGCTGAACTCAGGTGGACACAGTTGGAAATACGAAATTGACATGTATTTAGAGCCTTCTGCATAATACCAAATTTACCACAGGATTTTTACACACTTGCTGCCATGAAATATTAACGGCAAGAAAATGATACATGCATAGAATCTTAGTGTTTAACAAGATTAGGTCTCTTTGCATACTTTCAAATGTATCTTTCGGGATCTTTTAAGAATTGCTTCTTATTAAATCAAAATCGAAAAATTCTGCAAAGCTTTACTGTCTTTCAGTAATAGGACTAAACTTTCCTCTGTTATTACCACTCTGAGCTTTACAGAAAAAAACGTTTCAGTTCCCGCGCCAAAAGCAATCAATTAAGTGATCACTTGGCTGGTAATCAAAAATGCGTTTATTCCGTACCATTGAAAAGTGAAACTCTATTTTAAACGGATGTAGGTTGCTAATCAAATTAAGAAATAGGTCATCCAGCTTTGGCAGGAACCCAGGATCTGCAGCGGATCTGCAGCAATTTCAATTTTTTGATTCACTGCTGCTTCTCGTATCCCTCAGCCATTAACACTAAGCATGACAGTCCCATTTTGACAAGTGACGCTATATGCTTTTCGCTATCTAATTTTTGTACAACAGACTTTGAACGGGTAAAAGTAATCTCCTTATATCGTCAGCTATACACTTCATTGCCCTAGCGTACACATCGTACATAAAAGTTATCGGTGACGTCAACCACAACGGTGAGCTTTGCCTTACACAATCACAAATGACAATATGTCATTTCCCAATCGCGTCACCGTATTCACGGATTCATGCTTTGTCACCAAATCCGTCAAAATTACGAACAGAAATACGCACTACTGTTCTTTTTCTTTTTCGCACGTGCGTAGTCAAGGGTAATATGTGTCGTTATTGGCTGCCTGAACCCGGTGTGCTGCGTGTACTCCAACGCAGGGGTAGGGACGCTGTCATAGGAGTCGTAAGAATCCCTTCGCAGTTCTATTGTAGGCCTTGGTGGCTCCCTTTTCGAATGCCTGAAAAGAATGCACATTTCTGTTCCTTCTTCAGCATCTTCAGTCTCCATGTCTTGTCTGTTTCCCCTCTGTGAATCACGTTTCTTTCGACGTACAATTACTATAACTGCGATGATTGCCCATACAAGCACAATAGCTGCCGATATTACAATTACTGCTAAAATGCTCATGGATATTGTCACACCGTCATGTGTCTTGCTCATATTTTTTACGGCGCTTGTCGAACGGTTGCCGTCATCTTTAACTAAATTGGTTTTCACCGTCTTGGTAATAGGACTAATGTCTTTTGATGAGAAAGAGGATCTCATTATATTTACTCCGACTGTTGACCTTTTTGTGACAATTTTTTCCGTTTGTCGAAGAACTTCAGTCACTTTGGTCGAAGGTTTTGAAGTAGTAGATGCTCTTGCATTGAAAGGTCGACAAGCTCTTTGCAAAACAACGTTGGTATTTGGCGTGGAAGATGTTGCTCGAGCTGACGCTGTTGTCGTTGTCATTGGGGTTGTTTTTTGTGGTGCAAAGCATTCTAAGTCACCAACAGTAGAATATGAGTCAGAGGAGTGTCTATCGAAGTAAATTGCAGACACCGGGAGTGCATCTTTATCTGTGAGAAAACCTAGTAAAAATGCAGTTGTGTTGTCAAAACTGAGGTGGATGTTCACACACAAAGGCTTAAATTTATTGAAAATGCAGATCGCTACAAATGGTCACACTTAGGCCTAGTGCAAAATTAACATAAGTGTTGCCTCGTACTAATGTTTGCTCGTCGTCTCCTTTATAAGTGGAGGAAAAACTTTCTAGCAAACCACAATGAAGAAAAAATAACAAATGAATTTCTTTAAAAAAATTTATTTTGAAAACAGATTTCCTAAGTGAACGAGCTACTTGTCTTTGAAAATGATCGTTAACTTTTAAAACCATTCTTTTCAGTCTTATGTAAAATGAATATTTGACTATTGAAAAAAAATATTCAATAAAATGTTAATTGTATCACTCACCCGAATCTTCTCGCCAGAATTTATCCCCAATGTCACAGTTGCAATATTTGGTTGCGTCAGCACAATTCCTCTTCACTCCGCAGGCGCACTTGTCACTTCCTTTGGGTGCTCCTCCCCAGTAATTTTCCATTGATCCTTGGCGATTTATCCAGCTGACGGAGGGTGGGCCTCTGGGTGAGTTGAGCAATGGGCTGTTTTTGCATTCATACCTCACAAATTGCTTGCATTCTGAGCTCTCTTTAATTATTGCCTCGATTTGTGAAATTGACAAGTCGTATTTCATGCGTTGGTAATACTTTATGCCCTGAAGTGGCTGACTATCGACCTTCGTCCGCTTCATACCACTACTCAGTTTTACAACTGCGACCGCTCTTGATTCTTTGGTCATGTTACAAAGCACCTCAAATGACTCTACTGGACCAGATCCGTCCGGATCAATAAAACAACGGGAATCTTCTTTAAGACCAAGCGATTTATATTCCTGGCACGACTTTTGAACGATTGGATCTTCACACGTGTTTCCTGAAATTTGCAGAAAGAGTGAATTGATCGGGTGGTTGTGGCAATGTGATGGGCTGCTGTGCAGCAATGTCTTAAAAAGATGCAACGAAAATACGTGCCATTCCGTTTTGGTCATTTTCAACTGATTTTGAGAAATGGCAGCGCTTGCTCTATTCGTTATTGAAAAAGCAGTGCATCATCAGTGCTTTTTAAAGTACATCACATACTTTCGCATTGTTCCAGAGCTATTATCCTTTTTTAACATTGAAAAGTTTTCATGCATTTGCCTTTTTAATTCTGACAGAGGATTTTGAAAGCATAGCGGAGCTCCCTATTCATATTCCTGAATAGTCGGCAAAGGGATAGCCGACTATTCAGGAAGAGGAAAGTATCGTGTTATTGACGTTAAATACATGGAAATATTCTGAACTTATCACAGTTATATTTACTTTACTTCATAAACAAGACAAGTTTTAAGGCAGCTGTGACTGAGTTGCGTTTTAAAGAGATTTTATTGAAACGAAATTTGGTAAACGCTCTTAGGTCAGTTCGCTTGCACATTTACAACGAAAGGTGTTCTAGTGACGTCTGAATCTTTTATGTTTGGTATTTCATCTTGTTTTATTGTAACTTATAAGAAGAGGGATTCATGTCATGTCCACGAGGGCTTCATTGAGAACGTATCTTTTTCATTATGTTGTAATATTATCTTGTAAAATCATTTTTTGCATCATTAGATAAACATATCTTACAAGATTTATTGGAAGAAAGAAATTCCATAAAAATCAATTTTTTCCTAACTTACCAATATACAGAGTTTTTTGACAGTCACATAACGATATTTCACCATCCATTTTGCATTCTCCGCCATTTTTACATGGATTTGGCCAGCACTTGTTGATGACGTGGCACTTCCCTGGCAATGCTCCCTTGATTGCTTTTGGGTCCAGAACTCTGGCATCGATAGAAGTGCCGTCCACTCTAATGCGGTAGAGACACCCAACCATCCCCTTCAGAATGTTGTCAGCGCCCCCACCAAAGGTCACGTGCTTTGCGTCATACGTGATCTGCTTTAAAGCAGGATTTTTGTATACTAAAGGTTTCTCGGTGTCCAGTTTCAAAGATACCTCTTCTCCATTCACAACGCATTCAATATCATGCCAGTTGCCATCATTCAAGTTTTTCCCCATTTCAAGTTTTATTGGGGTAATTTTTGTCGATTCAACACGTAAACACAATTTCCCATCACGTATCTCTACAAATATTCTTCCATCGGCTGAAATCTTTGACACAATCATGCTGCTTGGAATATATGTTCGAAAACTCAAAGTAAGGGAGAGACTCTTTTGAATGTCACTTTCTGTTTCAATGGTAGCCTTGTAATCAGGAAATGTAACTGGAGAATACGCAATATCATGACACTTGTAGGAAACATCTCCAAAGGCGCGAAAATCTTTGTCGTTGTACTTTGCCTTGTAAAGTATGCTCATTTCGTCAAACAAAAGGTTATCCAAACAGCCTATGTAATTCCTTGACATCAAATTTGCTGACGAATCAAATATTGTGTCTTTGGACACCCCACCGACAAAAATTTTGTCATCGAGGTTCAGCGTCGTAAACGAGGCAGAGGGTAAAAGGGATTTTTTGGTCTTCCCATCAACTGAGATGTTAACGGCATTGCGGCTACGAGTTATGTCTACGCTGTGCCATTTATTGTTGTCAAGATCCGTGCCAACAATCAACTCTTGTCTTGATGTTGTTTCTGATGCACTTCCTAAGTCAGCTTGATAACTGTAAAAAATGAAACTAAATTAATGGCAGTACTTCATATGATGCAAAAAACCTATATCAGTTGCAAGAAAATATTTTATTAAAAATGGAACAGAAAGTGACTTATCGTTTAATGTCCTAAGCTAGTATTCTGCCACTAAAAATCTGCCTATGAAAGATATTTGGTCTCTGTCGTATTCTCGATCCCTATCGGAGGAATAAACCTAAGTTTCCTTCTCAATTTGCAGCTCTCTGCTGGACATTTTCGAATCAATATCGAGTTCATTATATGATCCTGTTGCAAATGAATCAAGAAGGCTAATTTCCACAGTGATGAAGACTGAAGACTGTTAAGTGCTAGGCAAATTATAATCGATGCAAAATGTATTTTGCTGCAACAAAATTGAATGTTTCACTGCAACTAAAATCTAGTTTTTTGTTGTTTCAACACTCTTGATCCATCGAGATTCTTGAAAGATATTGTACCTGTACCTGAAAGCAAGCTGTTTCCTGTTACGTTTTATTATATATTCATATGTTTTTGACAAGGCTTTTTTGAAAATATCTGTGATCTCCAGGAAAGGTCAACTTTTTACTCCTGTAATGCTGTCTAAAAACACCATTTCCAGGAGCTGGTTCTGAAACAAGATAGCTGGTGAGTCCGAGTCGTGAGTATGAGTCCAGAGACAGAATTTGATATACTGCCAGTATGCATTCAGTGCTGCTCCAGTGCCATTCTAACTGTAATCTTTAAGCGCTGAATCACATTTAAAGGGAAATGGACACTTCAGATAATCAATATTGGGTTTACCAATACGCAAGCAGATTTGGAAATAGCAAGCATCATAACGACGCATGATTCTGAGGCCAAGCAGAATGGATGTTTATGAATTCAACATTGTAAAGCCTGATAACACTAAAACTGAAGTAATCAAAAATAATAATAAGTTGTTATTACAAGCAGTTGTTTAGAGGAAGTTGTTCAGTTTCTATGGAAGGAGATGCACATCCACCAAGTATGCGCCTGGCCCCTGCGTGACCCAATGTTGCTAAGTAACATTAAGTCGTATTCTAACTTTCTATAAATACATGTAAATTCTTTGAATAATAATTCAACTCAAGTTATGAAAATCAATCAGAACTCAAGTCCGAACTTCAATCAACAAAATCTATTTTCTCTTCTTTTCACGTCATTGAAATTGCTTGCCTCTTTATGGCTTCCCTACTGATTCTTATTGAAAATATTCTTAGAGACAAACAACTGAAATTCAATACTGCTGTCTCTAGATTCAATTCTTATATTAAAAATTTTGGGATACTATTCTTGAAAATTTTATTCTTTAATGTTGAAAACAAACATATGCTTTTGAAAAACAAAACAAACATAGTTGTTTATATTAAACGTATTATATTAAAACTCATTTGAAAGATGAAGTTGCTGTGTAGTAAATTCATAATTTGACCAAACGGAATGAAAACTGGACATGGATCTTGTTTCAATAACACAAATTATGTTATTAGTTTATTAACCTAAAGCATCCCTTTTGCGCTGTTATACTTGGTTATGTTTGTTGCCTCAAGCCTTTCCAGCTTCACATTCAAACTTCCGTTTTTGGACTAGGCAATCCATCATTTATACCTTATTTAGAAAACTACAAGAAAATTAGATGATTTGTTTGTAATCTTATTTTAAATCGAATATATTTAATTTTTAGCTACATTTATTCGATCTTCTCCATAGATCTAGCCAAGGAGAAGAACCACACTAAAGGGCAGTAGTTAAAGTTAAAGAAGACAAAGCTTTGGACCTTTTTCTCATCAAAGCCAATGAAATACTTACGTCTTTTAAGCACATTCAGCTGGGTTGCTGCCTTTTTACAAAGTAGGTACCCCTGATAAAACAGATTGAAAATCACTGTAAGTATAATTTATTCGAACTGCTTGTAAGTGCCTTCTAAAATAGGAGTAAATAGGAGTAACTTTGATCAAAGCCATATGCATGAAGTTTTGCAATAAGAAGGTCATGCGGGATACAGTCGAAGGCCTTTGATAAATCAATCAGTACTGCTCCGACAAAGTAATCATTGTCCAATTTGACTTTCCAGTCTTCAAGCATTTTAATTGAGATGTTGTGTATTGTAAGCCTTCATGTAGGCAGCAACGAAAGCGGACAGGGTTTTATCGAGATGAGGACTAATTTGATCTTTTATTATTTTTTCATATATCTTGGAAAAAGTGTTAAGCACACTAACTGGACGGAAAATTCTTTACTACTGTTCGAGCAGGTTCGCCTTTGTCAAGAGGTGTGACTGCAGCCCGTTTTCCACGGTCTGGAAATCTGCCATTTTTGATACTGGCATTTATAGCTTTTGTTAGCGGAATGGATAGCTCCTTCGCAGCTAGACGGACAAGTTTAGGGGGCATTTTGTCTTCACCGGTCGATTTCTTATCATTTATTGAAAACAAGAGTTTGAAAACATCGTCTGGTTTAACTTCATAGAGAGAAAATGTACCAAACGAATTTTCTCGATTTTGAATTATGGCTAATATTCTAGGGTGATTTTGGTATCCCTGCAGAATCAGTCTAACTATGTGACTATCGTCTTGAAAGGGTGCGTTTTTCGCAATGCTGGTGGGTTTTCTTCCAGAAGATTTTTCTACGATATCATGTAATGGTGATTAAAAGCTTCGGCAAGTTCTTTATCTTCTTTAACAAGGGTAATGTCGTTATCACGTAACCCCCCTTTATTTGAGAGAAATGGTTTGAAAAGATTCAAAAAGTCTTGATTTGAAAGTAGACTGTTTTTGGTTGCATTTTTAAAGTGATTTCTGATCGCCTTCTTTCTTAGCAAAACGCACAGATTTCACTGTTTTCATACTTGATTTCATTAGACTTGTGATTTTAGACTTGATTTCATTAGGGTGCCTTTTAGATCAGTTATAAATTGTTTTCTGTAGATCCCGATTCATAAATGGGGCAGTGTTTCCCATGAGTTTCTTAGTCTTCAATGGAGCATGTTTGTCAACTAGCGTACGAAACGTTCCGGTAAGATGCTCATATGCATCATTAGCGCTTTGATAGTCATTGTCAAAGTTGGTACTTCTGACGTCAGATAAAAAGTCATTTTCATTAAAGTTTCTATAATGTCGATAAGTAATATTTTTTGCTTTAAGGCTGGGTACCTGAGCTTTCAGTAGAATAACTACAAGCCCGTGATAGTCGCTCAGTCCTGTCTCGAATACACATGTGTTTCGAAAAGACCCTGGCCTGTGTTTTGAAAAAACGTGGTTTTTTGTGATACCTGTTTCTTCCCCCCTTTTTAGGATACTGGAAACAGCAACATTTCTTACGCTTTTCTTCGCCTCTGTGGCCAATTCAATTAATTTATTTGTTTTTACTTCGGGAACTTCGGAACGTAGGTTGTTTGTTCCACATACGAGTAGTATTCCGTCTGGCTGGTTGTCTATAGTAGGCTTGATATATGATATATGATCTATTTGATCAATTGTGGCTCCGGTGAAAGTTTTTATTGATGTTTAGGCGTATGGAACTTCGGTATATAGATCTTGCTTATTGATCATTTTTTTACTATAGAGTCGCCGAGAATAGAAAAAAGCTGGCTTTCTAGGGCTTCTAGGCCTCCTTGGATCTTCATATACGGTTTAATTGGCGTGTTGCCTTGGTTCATCCATGTTTAGTTTATCAATACCCTTTCCGAGTTTATCAGCTGAGTTGCTCGTTGTTCTAGGAAACACCCGACTATCTTCAATGGCTGAATACTCTCTGTCGTTTGGGAGTTGTGTTGAACACTCTTTTATTGTTAAGGTATCCAGGCAGTTGAATCTGTTCGCTGTTTCTAGAGACTGTGTCAAAGGACAGCCCTTTCCATTAACGTTTCTCCACTCTGAGCCTTGATACTGTGATTTGGACTTTGTATGTACTTTCCATTTATCAGCTGCATGCTTCGTTTGTATGTTTGAATCAGCTATATTCCACTTGGGCGATGGTCTAACAGCGACTTCACAAATTTTGAATGACGTAATTTTCTCCTTCAACTTTGTGTTTTCGAATTTTAGGCCAGTGTTTTCATTAAGTAGAGATTTTTTTCTCAAATTCGAGTTGACTAATTCTAGAGAAAAACATGGTAAAATCAATTTTATTGATTTCTTCGGTTCTTGGATTTTTTTGGCTTTTATTTGTAATTTCTTCCATTCGCTTCTCAACTTTTTCCATTCTGTCCAAAATACGCGCAAGAGTATTTCGACTTGTCTGGTCTTCGTGTGATATAATTTGGACTACTTCATCTGAGAGAAACGGAACTCTGCCCTGGTCTTCGTGTGATACAATTTCTTCGCACCAAGTGGCGATAACCCTTCCCTGTCTTTTCCTTCACTTCTTTCGATAATATTTCTCCGCTTCTAAGTTCCTCTGCTCCATTAAATACAGGATGTATTGTCAGAGATTCACGTCCACCATGAGGGGTATTTTTTATTTTTCCTTGCTTCAGCATTCAATCCAACGATGTCTCAACCATGCTTTGATTTAGGCCATGCGTCTTGTTGAGGGCCCTGCAAATTTTTGGTGGAGTCAGCGCGTTAGTTTTTCTCGCGTAACTTTTTATTTCAGCTAATACAAGATCCTCCAAATCTTCCTAACCTATCAGAATTCCAGATTCAGTCTCATAATCAACTGTATTTAGTGCTGTCGCCATTCCAAATCTCTATTTTAATCCCAGTGCATAGAAGCGAACCTGACTGTTACACTAGATCACTGTCTGCATGAGAAATATAAACATGCTGTACCCATTGCCACTAATACTGGGTTTCAAAAAGACCAAAGCCTTGAGATTTTATGCGTCTTGCAGTTTTCTACGTAGATCAAACTAATTTTGTGAACGATTTCAACTTCTCGTAACATGCAAGAAAGTTTAGGAACACCTTTAAGTTTTTAACTTTATGGAATAAAGCAATCATTTACCTGCTAGGAAAATGTTTTGTTGCTCTAGATGGGAGCATATTATGGCTTTGAAATCTTCTTTCATGTTTCATCTTTTACAATGAATAAAGGACATGCAGCCTCGCTGTACTGTGACAAGGAATAAACTGCTTCTTGTCTACATTAGTTTCAAATTAAAGTTATATATCTTTAATTAAACTCTGCTATAATTTAAGGCAAAGAACATGTATGTTGCAACAAAATTATTTTCCTAACCAGCGAACAAGATCTTTTAACCAAGAAAGTTTGAAAATATGCATTGCTGTAGTGACAGATCAAATATAACATAATCCTTTTGACAAAACAGTTTTTTTGGTCGATGGGTTAGAGGTGATAACTAGATTTGTTCAAGATATAACTTATTCTACATAAGACTAATTTGGTTTCATTGTCAAGGATGTCATCGTTTTTAAGTCTTTCAGTAGGCAATTATACTGCTAATAGCTCCATGACATTTTCCTTTTGTCTTTGTTCAAGTTGCCTATTCCTGAATTCAAAGCTACGATAAATTATCTACCTATTCATCGTTATTTTGAAATTTTTCCTAAAGAAAGCAAGCAGACTAGTTATTCTTTATCAGCAAAGGAAACGAAAGCACTGTCTTGAAAAGTAGATGCAACCTGGACAAACAGGAAAAAGGCAGCACACCCTTAGCTCAAGAGTCGTTTTTCACCTGTATTTACAAATAAAACGATGGTTTGTAGGCTCTTTTATGTAACCACGTCAAGTTCATGAAGTCAGTGTTTGCCGAGCACAATGATCCTGATCTGAAATTTTGTTTATAAGCAGTAAGACCAGCGTAAACAAACCTGTTATATTTGCATAAGTTCATCAAAGTCTTGCATGGAACCTTCATGATTATTTTTTAATTTAATTAGACTTCAGAAAGAAATTTGAACCTTGCGTTATTAGGCACTCTTTCTTGACTCAAATCTCTGTAATTTCGAACCATTGTATTTACATTTGGCTGGAGTAGAGCAAACAAGTTCACTATTGAGAAGTAAATTAGGTAATTAAATGCTTTATAACTTGAAAGCGTTTTAAAACGGGTTTTCGCTCGTTGGCAATTTTGCATACATGTAAGCTGCACAAGACTTGGCTGAATTAATCAAATAATAAAAGCTCTATGGCTGTTATTTGAAGTCATACTGACTCTGTGTCAACAAAATTTTAGTTTTTAGTCTATCTTTAACAAAAAGCGTTTCTTGAATCAAGTATGTTTCTTTATCATTCACAAGCAACAATTCAGCTAGTTGACGACTATTTACTGTGAGCATTTTGGAAAAACTAAAATGAAAATGCATTTCATTAAAAGCAGATTTCAGAACAGCATTTTTCGATCATGCCGACAATACCCTCAAGCTATGAAATCGTCCTAGGGAAAAGAAAAAAAGAAAGCGGGATTAGGTGTGATACTTCAGCAGTTTCTTTTGTCTTTAGTTGCTTCCTGTCGATCATTGACTATGTGCCTGCAATGTTTCTTTAACTTTGACTCAAAGCATTGAAATTTCACACATTTTTCATTTGCAAGTATTAAATTTCTTTTTAACCTTTCAAAGGAAACTTTTCAAAATTGATGTAGAGATTTCTCGAAATAAACGTCATCCTCGCAGCTTGTAAAGTTTGCTCTTTCGAACTTGAATTCAATCTCATTTCTAACTTAAATCCATCCTTCATTAGGCAAAATTGTTTTTACCAAACAATGTGCTCTTTTGGTTTCTTCAATACAGTTTATGCAGTGAAGTTTCATTTCTCCTATACCGTGATAATTCTTTAACCGCGCTTGAGTCCATAACAACACTAAGATGAGCAAGGCACAGACTAACTATCCTTCTCAGAATGCGGGGTGCGATTTCCCCATATGAACGAGTCATTCGAAAGATCTTATGAGAGAGGTATAAAACTTTGCCCTAAAAATTTAGAAAATATTACTTTTTTAAAAAAGAACAAACAAAGTGCACGAATTTGAAAAGATTCTGCCTCAAGTTATTCTATTCCAGAGATTGCTGTCATCAATACACATTATCTCTATTGATTTCATGTATATATTTATATCAAAAACAAAACGTGATGAGAAATTAACAAGCTTAGTTATCACCTTGGGTTTCACATTCTTTGATGTGTAAGCATTATAAAAACAATATAAAAATGCTCTGTTATTATTGGTTATCACCGATTTTTATGTAATTTCACTTTCATAATCAGACAGAATTTTGCTAAGGTATTGAAATCAGATGCATAGAGTATAATAAAGTCTCAAACTTTATAGATAACGACTGGTAAACGAGCATGCACCAATGTTCACGCATGTGCGCAACAGTTTTATCAACATGTGAATCAGTTTACTGCCCTTTAAGATAACAACACGACTTAATGAAACGCGCCTGCTGAGCGTGAAACATTACGCAACACCTGGCCTATAAGAACAATTTCAATACTTTCACTCAAACGATTGTGATTTGGTATTATTATGATTTCTTAGCAAGGAATTCATTCTCGTGAGGTCTGTAACCATGGATTTCAACTCATAATCTACCAAAAGCCGATAACTGATACACATCTTCCCGGGGAGATAAAATTACATCTCCCATGAGTTCAGGAAACTTGAGCATATTTTGGAGAACAAGCTAAAGTCTTTTTCCTTTGGTTGAATTCTAGTGATTTTGACACTGCCTTTTTCATATTTTAATTAAGTCAGGTCCGCTGATGTCTTGGGCATCCTAGTCTCACGATACAGCCGACTCGTATAGAAAACATATAACACTAAATTTGAAAATTGCCAAGATATATTATTTTTTCAGAAGTTACTGTCCCTTCGCGAATCCAATAAGCTGCTGTACTTTTAGAATGTCTTTAAAACTTTTCTTTCTAATACGTTTTCATTCACAAATATTCAGAAAAGCACAGGATAGAATCTTTCAAATGTCGCTGCCGGCATGATTAACTTCTGAAGACATTAAACAACATCTCAATCATCCTTTTCCCCAAAGCAGAGACGATAATTAGCCTTTCTATGATTTTAACAGGCAAACCCTAGATGGCAAAAAAGCGCTAGATAATGTTATCAAATAAAAAACACTACTTTTACATATCCTTGAGTACACAGTCGGTTGAAAATTTGTTTTTGAGTCTATTTTTTGAATTTGTAATATGTGCTAAGAGTAAAGCGGAGCTTGATAAAAGCGTAATGGAAAAAGAACGAAGCCTTAAGCAAATTTTCATTCTCTTCAGAATCGAAGTCTTTGCTTTTGTCTATTCTTCAAGGCAGACACCTTACTTGTAATGTTTTAAAAGCAACTTGTGTCTACTTTAAACACTCTTGGTTTTACTGCAGAAGAGATAGCGCAGGTTAAATTCAGAGGATAGGTTTGTGTGAATTGAATTGGCACTTTACTCCAGTTAAAGCTGATTCAACATTAACATTCCGACAAAAAAAATCAAGAGCAATGCAAAGGAACTTTATTGAAAAGCTTAACATTTTAAGTTCAGATATAATTGCAAATTGATACCTCTTTACTTGCTGTATGACAGCTGAATTTTCTCAATACAATAGGCTGATACATTTTAATCAATCAGCCAATTTCAGAAGAGTATCTTTCACGAAGAAGAGACTAAATGTTGAGGCATAAGTCTGCTGTTAATCATACTGGCCGCTCAATAGCGTTCACTTAGCATTCCTTATGCACGAGAAGTATACAATATCACAGTTCATTAGCTTGATAACATTAATTTTGTGAACTAGAAATCAATCTCTAGAAAAAACTCGTGAGGTGCTAATCAAATTTGCAGGTTCAGACATCCAACGCTCAAAACTGAAGAACACGAAGGGAGTCACTGCTTGATCAAGAAATGGGTTGCTTTCTTTGAATCTAGCTAGGCTTTAGAAGTTGAAAAACACGTTATTTTGCTAATCACAGCAAAGGTATATCACAAATATTTGTGGATTAACATCGTGAAAGCAACTTTCATTTTCAGACAAATATCGTTTCTGCATTTTTTACACCCTACACCCAATTCAAACTGTTTGCTAACATGGACCAGTGAGACTTGAAACAATGAAGCATATTTTCATAAACGCATGAGCAATTTAATCTTTTCTAGTGCAATTGCAATACCAATTGCAGAATAGCTGCAAAGATAGACTGAATGCGAATATTACAGCATACATCCAGTGCATGCACCGAAAAGCTGGTTGTTGTTGATCAATGCAGGCAATTTTATGTTAGAAAACTACAAAGAAAGTCAATAGCAATGCATATATTCAATTTAGCTGCATCGCTTGAAAGGATTTGAAAATTTTTTATGTTTGTGTAGAATTCTTAAATTACTTGATGCAAAGAAATAACTGGCATCGCGGAAATCTTTACAATGAAACTGGAGGCCTTTCATCAGCTTTACCAAATAATGCTAAAAAGGTGCTTTTGCTTTCACAATTATTTTTGTCAACTGAAGTTCAACTTTCAAATCTTAACTCGAATCCTATAGCCTGTCACGTTACGTAGCTCCTTAGGTATCATGTACAAGATTCTGTTTCAGATCTTTACAGACCTATGCAAAACAGCTATTTCCTCACCACAGGCTTTCTGATTATTAAACAAGTTTTCAAAAAGCTACAAAAGCAAGAGAGTTATATGCAATTCCTATAAACATAAACAACCACAATCATTCGAAAAAAGATTGCAGCTTGAAAAGAGTCAACGTTTAAACCATGAAAGTTTTCAAGAAAGCTGTTGAACAACCCTAACCGTGCATAACTTGAAGAGAATTGAATTGGTTGTTCAAATCTCAAAGCTTTCTGTGCCAATAGTTGCTATGCCAAAACTGAAATAGTATGACCTTCAACGGCTTAAATTCGAATAATTCTGCTGCAAAGCTGAATTTTCTATTGCACAATTAGGAGTGATGTAACTGTTGATCGCATTGCGAGAAGTGGTTTCCTACCACGTGTCTAAATTACTTATGAATAGATCTCAGCCTTGATGGTGAAAAGCCGAAGCGTATTATCCAGCTAGCAAGAAAGACATCAGGTGCAAGTATTTTGCGAGAAGCTGTGATGTTATTGGCGTGCGGATGCGAGCAATATAACCGCGCATTATCAGTCAACAGGTAGCGAAATTAATTTCAAATATATTAGAAAACCATGAAACCTCAATTTAATGAGGAGCAGAAGAACAAGGATTTTCAAGGCTAGAAATACATCAGGAGGTTTATCGGGGAATTACTTGCCCATGTTTTTTGAATCAAAGCGAAAGAAAGTGTCATTGGAATGATCGAAAATTTGGCTTGATTCTATGATCCGAAAATCTTCATATCATCTCTTCTGTTGTGCATGGCCGGGTTTTTTGTTTGAAACCGCCTTATCAAAATGTAAAGTATGTCATTTGAACTTAGGTTAAGGACGGTAAGGTAAGCTGGAGCAGTAATTTATTTTCAAGAATGATATGAATGATATCAAGAAAAAAATAACTTACAAACGAAACAAGAGAGTCGTTTGTAAGTTATTTTTAGATGTTTGATTGTAGAAGACAAATTGTGACGTATTTTTCTTACTCGATCATTCCGCACCACGACATACCCCCTTCTGCATTCATAAATTATCTTATCCAACGACTTGCTACAATCGATGGTTAATGTATGTTAAAAAGGGAGGAACAAAATTGGTGCTATTACGGACTCACTTACCGCAACATCCCCTGCACGAGCTCGATAGCCAAGTAATCTCCCTGTGTGCCTTTGCTATATATGATTATCCCAAATGCATTGATTGTTTTAAATCGGAATGTAATGCGAGTGTTTTCATCGTTGATTTTTCTTTCAGTGAGGTCCACAGTAATTCGCTCCTTGCCTGCAAACTCCACAACGTGACTGCAACATTCGCGTATAATAACCAAGAAAAGAACAGTGTGGAGGCAAGTTACAAACCCAATCATGGCTTAGTATAATCACTCGTTAAGGCTTCTGAAAATTAGTGCATTCGAAAGCATAATACTTTCTGAGTTCAAATAAATAACGGTTGACAAAATGTAGTTAACTCAGATTTGTGTTGATCTTGCATGAGCTGACGATCTGCATATCACCTAGACACTTAAAAAATGCAGGCTAAAGCTAGCAGTGACCAAACATCACTTCACTTACCATTGTTACACAACAAAGGCGTGTAAGAGCCAATCGGATTGAGCAAAAGTAATGGGTGCGTGTTTGATTAAACAGGTGGTATCTGTAACCTGCACATGGTCGTAATTAAATAGTCGTTGAAGAGTTCAGGGAGCAGTTAAAACATTCTAAATCAGATCATCTCAATAAGGCGCTCAATATTGTATTTCTGTTAGAATCTCCACTTTACAATTTAGGCAGTTGTGAATAGGATCCTAACATCCACTTTGCTCTATGCCATAACAAACATATAGAACTGATCAAAATAAATTTTGATACTCATATCATTGTAAAATAGCTCGATTCTATGGTTAACTGAATTTTAATCAATAAAGGAGTATTTCATGAGCAAAAGTAATGCTGATAAAAATTTATCATGTTTAATAAAACATGTAGGTCTTTCTCTTGCATACCAGACAATGGGATTTTTATCAAATAAGCCCAAATTTTAAGCCTTGAAATGGTTTCGTTTGCATCAATGTAAAAATGGTTACAAAATATAGATGATATCATACAAAGATTTAATTAACTTTGAACTTATATTGAAAAAATAAACTTGTTGTGCCTTGAAGGACATTCCAACTTTCTTTTGTTTATATAACATCATTAGATTAATGTTGACATTCCTGCACTATTGACTTGAAAATTATCACCCAAAATAAGAGTTTGTGCTTTTGCGTATGTATCTTATCATTGCAATACCTGATAAGAATCGCGCATTGATCCAGCCATGAGTGTACGCATTACTGTGAAGCAATTCATCGATGGCATAAAAGATTTATGGCCTCAAGAAAATTTTCGGGTCATCTACCTGATATCTGCAGAAATAAGCCAAAATAGCTAGAAGGTGAGTATGAAATCGTGTCATTAGTTCGCACTGGCGTCAGTCAAGAACATCATTGTCAATTTTGATTGCTTTCCTGTGCTGATAAAGCTATCGAAAATCAAATTGCCGTCAAAAGTTTCGCAACAAAATTTTGTGGTAAAAAGTGCCGATTCAAACGACAAAGGAAGCGGCCGATTGACTTTATTTCTTGACAAAAGTCAAATTTCTATCATTTCTTGTTAGAAGCAGATACTTAGTTTTTGCCGCTCGAGACTCTATAATCATCATCATAAAGTACCTTTGATGATATGAACAGACTGTAAAATTGTTTTGATATCGCTAGAGTCAATTTGCTATGCAATGTCTTTAGTCAAAATCTAATCAGACGACATAAGGGTATGTTAATAAGAATACCAAACTGCTCATACTTTTAAGAATGAAGGCCGAAAAGTTCAAGTGAGCTAGATTTAAATTTGCTGAAAGGTTTGAAGATTTTGAGATGAACAAAAGCTCTCATCCACCTATACATGATAATTCTCTTGGAAAGCACGCATCCGTGAAACATTATGAAATTGTCTCTTTTTCAAATGACGTCTTCGAGCTTCAACCAAAACGTAAATACATGGCGCTTTTACCAAGACTACACTTCTTGATTACATTTTTTCTATCAAGCACGTGTGTTTAGAGAAAACAGTGCTTGAAAACAAATAACACAGATTTGAGAACTAAGTTAGATTGCAACTATAATTATGCACATGTTCTAAGAAGTCTCAAAGCATTTCACAACTAAATTGTTGCCTAGCAATCAGGAGGACGGTCTGTAGCATGACATTGTCTGTTTTTGATGACGCAGCAATCGTTAAACAGGCCAATCAATTGAAGATAGCTAGCAGGACTTTTGTTAAAACCGAATGTACTTTGCAGTCAGAATGCTGCATGCTCTAGCAGAGAAACTTACAGGGGATTGACAGGACAATCGTCTTATTTAAGGAAAGAAACTGGGCACAAAAATGCAACTCAAAAATTAAGAGCAAAATTTTTGACGTTTAACTAAACGAGGCCTAAGGGCAAAATCTTCTTCTTTGTGCATATTGTCAAATAACATTATTGTAAGTTATCCATCCACACCTTCACAAACCCAAGAATTTATCGAAATTTGCCTGATTTAAACTAGCACAACAAGTTCAAGGGAAAGAAACACAGCAGTGTATTAAAAAGCAATTTGTGCATAAAACGTTTCGTAATGAGGTGCATTCTTCATAAAATGGAAGTTCTGAAACCGATTACGCTTTCTCCATACAAAGTGACTGTTATACAGATGCACCACTTGTTTGTTCAATAAGTATGTCGTTTAGGAACATGTTTGGTGGGTTGCTTTCTTATTGTTTTAAAGTTGAGTTGCGCAGAAAAATCGTATTGTGGAACAAACCCTGCTGTAATTTTTTTGCTTTGCAAATAAATTAAAAAACTTCTAGGAAATTTTGGTTATTCGATTTCATGAAATTTAAAATGATTTGAATGCTGCAATGTTTAGAATCTAACAATAGAAAGAAACATAATTTAATATCTAAGGTAATGACAACATCAAATGTTTTAGATTCTTGGTAAAGATGGGTCGTTTAGGAAATCAGCTAGGTAGCTTTTGATTAGAGAGAAGCGTTTGTTATGTATGGATCTATTACAAATTGACATTCTTCACAATGATGATGTTTGTTATAATGTAATAGAAAGTGGAGATTCTAAAAAGTTGGGCTGCAAAGGACATGAATCAGAAGTGGGCTGCGGTCTTGAGGTACTTCATTACTGCGGCATTTTGGCGATTTTAACTGAATTTTACTTTTAATATCAACAAAATATTCTTTTTATGTAGACAACATGTGAACATAGAGCTTGCGGAAACAGCCCTATTTGCCTCTGTTGAGCACCTGTCTACGGTCCGGACCTAAAGTATTCGCAACCATCCAATTAAAATTTCTGTTTGCTTATTTCGTGTTGAGGTCCTCGTTATTCATCATATGCTTCAAGGATACTTAATTTTTTGCTTATTTTCAAACTTATTATCGTCGACCTGCAATTGTTGTCATAGCCATTGTTGTCATAGCCATTCAGCCTCGCATTGGGAACTCGTTATCTCTTTCGTCCCCAATGCATAGTCAGTGCAATGCAACTATGTACTTCTTTGCTTACGAGGCTATAGACATTGACTTCATCTTTGGGGTAAACGGTTTTCATGGAATCCAGATTGAAGATTCTGGTAGCACTAATGCATCAAAGGTTTTTGAAATACTTGAGCGAAAATCAGGAAAACATCTTGCCCGAGTGTCTTCTTAGGTTCTTTGAAAATCGACTCAGAGTAATACGGTCAAATCCTCTCGATTCTAGCGTAAAATATGACATAAGTCATCAAAGTATGGAACTAAGTCAGTTCTTAATCTATTGGATAAGGTAAAATTAACTGAATTATTAAAGCCCAATCTTCAAGACCAGCTGTTTGTCGTTTCAAATTTACGCGGCAAAACCACTTAAGCATATCCTTTTGCACAGAAATATACAGCAAAGGTTGATTTGATGAGCGAATTACGCGAAAGAGACTTCAAAATGACAGATGTCGAAAGCCCAAGCCATGCTATACTAATTTGCCCTCGCTGTTTTTGAAATGACAGCGATTGTATTCATATTGCACAGCGTTACTCGCCAAATATAAACTTTCACTGCAAATATAGCGAAATCACGAATAGATCAAAGATATTGGCTGGAATGGCTAAATGTACTAATTTAAGTTGAAATTTATTTTTAGATTCATTACAATCATTCTCGTAGTTCTGTAAATGAACTACAGGGTCAGTCATATGTGAGTTTAAAAGGGACTAGTTATCAGCTATTTTTTTATCTGTCGTTTCAGCGTGTTTCTTACATGTTATGACATGATGTCTCTCACATGACACGTTAGAATCAATTTACCCCACCAAGTCGAGAGACAAACAAAGTTCTCCTTCTTTCGAAATTAACGGCGATAATGTAAGAGACCCAAGCAAGATAGCAAACGCATTTAGCTCCTTGTTCGCGAACAATGTAACATCCCTGAAGAAAAAGGCCTTCCCGTTATGTAATTTCACATGGAGAAAACAACCAAACTTACCCACAAAAACAGACAAAAAGTTTGACACAGTTCAGTTCAATTTTCATTTTAAAATTCCACTACATACAAGTAAATTAAACATAAATATTAATATAAACAATTAAATGAGAAGGATGTGGAAAATACAATTAAAATTGAAGTACAATAAGTAGATGAAAACAAGAAAAACTACAAAGTATTAGGATTTAGGAAAGTTTGTATGGAAAGAGTTTCTTAAAGAAGGAAGGTAAACTAATCGAGAAGAGAGCACCCTCTTGGCTGAAAAACAAGATTTTGGAGTTCGATTAACTATGAAGAAAGATTCTATTGATAGAACATTATCAAAGTTTGAGTATAACTGCTAATTCTAGATGGCTGTAAGTTCTAGAACTGGTAGATGGAAGAGAAGAAGTGGAGCTTACGTTCATATGTAGTAAAAAACAAAATCTCTTTGAGAGATGTCAGAATTAGAAAGATTTTGAATAGTGTGGTAGTTAGAGTTAATCGTAGAAGGCAAATGCTCATCAACATCATAGTCCTGTAGATTAGGCAAGTTGGCAAGATATGAGGTGATTTCAAATGATGGCCACAAATGAAAGAAAATCATAGTAAAAAAGATTTGATAACATCTCATTGTCAACTGTACCAAAAGGAAACATCGAAGCATGATTATCTATTATGCAGTATTTGCAGAACCATGGAACACCATTAGACTGGTCATGCAGTATTTCTCACAATCCAAAACAGAGATTTCATTGCAATTAATATGCACCTTAGAATTGCATTTATTACAAAGAAGAGTTTTTTGGTTGGCATTTGCATTTTTTGACAAATTCCATGGTACTTTAAGGGATTTCATTTATCATGGCAATTTCATAAAATTGCGCCTATAATTTGAACCTTATTTGCAAATAAAAGAAACTAACAAAAATTTATTAAACACAACAAACACAATGGTTTTACTATAGTAATACTGGAAACGGCAGTGTAATAGTTATCCAAAGTTTACCCCACTGTCAAAAAAGCTGTTACTTGGTCGTGGTTTGTCACGAATTATCAATTTATCCATTATGAAGTACGCTGTTTTCCACGCTTTCTAGCATCTATTAAATCTGGAATATGATGTTTAGTTTATGCTTAGGAAGGTATCAAAACAGGAAGTTGAGCGTGAACTTCAGTCGATCAAGAGAAACAAAGCAACTGGCTTAGATAATCTGCCACCAGGTTTGATTAAAGACTCGGCCGAGTTGATATCTTCTCCCCTGTCCCATCTCATCAACATGTCACTCATGACTAGCAAATTTCCCGCGGACTGGAAGGCAGCAAAAATTATACCTACTCACAATATGTAGGTATGCTGCGACTATATTGTTGAATGACATTCGGAGAAGCGATCAGCTCGGCGATCAGCTCGAAGATCAGTTCGAAGATCAGCTCAATGGGGCAGTTTTGTTGACCTTAGTGAGGAATTTGATGCCATAAGCCACGCCATACTACTTGAAAAACTTGAACTTTACGAAATAAAAGACGGTGAATAGAATGGTTCAGCGACTGCCTGTTCTCTCGAAAGGCAGTGGTAACATTCAACAGTTGTCTCTCAAATGAGCAGGTCTTGGTAACAAGAGTACCACAAGGTTCAATACTTGGCCTTCTAATGTTTCTCATCTCTTTTAATGATGCTGTAGAAGTCATAGAGTATTCAAGCATTCTAAAATATGCGATTCAATTGAAAGCAAACTATCAAAAAACAGGGAAAATCTGTCAGAGTGCCTGAGATGCAATGAGCCCATATTGAATCTGAAGAAAGGCAAGACAGAGTCGATTCTTTTTGGAACAGCACAACAAATTCAATATCACAAGCACAATATCATAGCCAACTCCGACAGTAATTAACAATATAACAGTTTATGAATATCTTGGCGTCCAAGTGGATACCACACTCAACTTGAACTCCCATTTTGACAAAAGTTTCAAGCGTGCATCTGGAAGACTGCAACTACTGGCAAAATTAAGATCGTGCATGGACAATGCTACAGCAAGTACGATCTATCGTACCATGATTCTTCTTACATTTACTTACTGTGGTATTTTAAACATAAGCTCACAAACATGCAAATAGGCAGACATTCCTCATTCCACTCTCGATCACTGGAGAAAGTTTATGGTGATAAATCAGCAGACCAAGGACTCACGTCAGTTATAAATGCGAATAAAATGAGAGCCTGCAAACTGGTGCGAAAATGCCTTGACAAAGATATCTGTGAACATTTTCATTTTCATACTCTGAGCATGAAAAGGAAACAAGAAAAAACACTTGTACACGCGATTACCGAGTAATAAAAATAATATGCACGAAAGTCATTTCTCTACATGGGTGCTAAAGTGTACAGTGAGCTACCTTTAGACATACGTCAGACAGAGACATACAAGGAATTTGTTGAAAAATGGAAGCTTAGTCAAACATCTGACTGTGAATTCTGTCTTCTTCCAGAAACACTTCTACACGTTGTTGCTGAATGCAAAGTGTACCTTGACCAAGGCCGTTATACTTGGTGTCATAATTCTGCATTAAACTTTTTAGCTATTTTCTTTCAAGCAATAAACGGGTCTTCTCTCTATGCAGATTTACCAGGCTTTTTCCCCTTCTATCATAACTGGAGATCAACTACGCCCTGACTTACTTCTCAAAACTAAGGAAAACTGTCTGTACGTTTTAGAGCTAACCATAGGCTTTGAAACAAATCTCAACTGCAATGCTGTCAGAAAGTCAGAGAAATATGCCACCCTCGTATCTGACTTAAAACGTCAGTTTACGTCAGTCTCGTTTGTCAATCTTTCCATCAGTTCACTTGGTATTTTTGGCGACTCCTGCAGCTCATTCATCGACATGTGTGACACTTTGTCCATTGATCATCAACAGAAACGCTACCTCATCTCCAAACTTACAAGCATCTCCATTCGCACCACATACTATATATTCTGCTGTAGAAACAAAACTTGGACTAATCCAGAGCTACTCCCCTTTTAACATTTATTTTTTTTCTCATTACTACGATTTTAATAGTTTTTATTTTGTAAACACAGGCTAGCCAGTTACAAATTACCTTGTAATAGTGAGATTTGTAATTGTAGTTTTAACTGGAATTCAAAATGAAAAGTTTCCGTTATTATTATTATTAAATAGTTAAAAAGAAAAATATGTTTAAAACATCAGGCATAGATCGTAAGAGTTTGTCCAATCAAACAGCACGTAGTGATCCATGATTGCTTTTGTTAGGTCTTATTTGCAGACAAAAGGTAAGAAAAATCCAGAAGAGAGTTGTTCCAAAAGCCAATCACTTCATAGCACACAAATTTATGTATTTTGGCAAATGTGCTTTAATAGGTAATGTTTCTCTTTGACAATCACATTGTTTTTATTTCCATACAATTGGAATCAGATTTTGTTTGATGATGACCAGGGTATATTGTCTGGTTAGGCGTGTGTTATTTGTTAGGGTCGCCTAACCAACAAATGAAATGAAGGAACGAACAGGTGATCTGTGGAAAATCAATTGATATTACATTTGAATACAATTTATCGTTTAATCGATTAATGAAGATAACATATTGATAATAAAAGATACCCACTTCACAATTCTTAGACATGAAAAGAAAAGGAGTAATTATTTGAAGAGAACGCATGCTCACAATAGCGCGAACGTCTAGAAAGCTGCCAATAAAATATTACTTTAATGAAATCTTTATAACTCTCAGAATTTCAGTTAATAGTTTTTGTTTTGAAAAGATAACTCTTCTCCGAAATAAATGTTTAAGCTACATCCCGGCAATTAAACAGGATAATTTGACGGGTAAACATCAAGTTTAGTTCCCTCATTGTTTCTAGAAATCGTCTTGTCAAGCTTGGAAATAGTGTCTAGGTTTTAAGGAGCTTTGAAGTAACTGTCAATGTGCTATGCTAAAGTGCTATGTTAAGAGATACGAAGACATTTTCATTTTTCAAATTTATTGGCATTCTTTTCTTTGAGGCCTTTCTTAAGTCTCCATTGGTCAGCATATGTAACTGATGATCGAATTTATAGGCAGAATAATCAAAACATTTTTAAGTTATCCCTTGCAATGATGCGGCATTTTGCGTGAAACCTCTATCAAAGTTAAGAATGGTAACCAAAACTTAGAGTGCGAAACGCGATGTAAAGATGATCTACCGTTGTTGCCAAGACGACAAAGTTTAATTGCCTTGCCAATTCACGCTAGCATCAGTGTTCATCTCGTTAGACTGAGCTGGATATCATGACGCCGCGTGGAGGAACAGATGCTCCCTCGCATTAACCATCAAGTGTCGTCAGGCTCCCTGGATTATGTGGTTTTACTTAGCTAAAAGACTTCAGCACAATCGCTAACAGAACTGAGTGAAAAGCTTAGGAATAGAAGTCTCGCTGTTAGTTGACTTTAAATAATAAGGCTGCTGTCGTTTGGGATGAATGCAAGTTCGTCATCATGGTTTCTCTCAACAAAGCGGTCAGTAAAGCTTTTGTAGCAAAATCTTGTTGTTTGTACGTATTTGAAGATAAAAAATGAACGAAAGAAGGGAGCGTTGTGTATTGACCATGCGCAGAAAGGTTTGTTGTTGCCTAGTAATTTTGAAAGTGCAGTTTGCTAGGAACAGGAGATGAAACTGTTGGGAACTCATAGAAAATAGAGAAGCAACTCATTGTATATGTTATTGTATACATTGTTTATGTTAGTTCTTGGCCTTCTGTTTGCTTTAATCGACAGTGCCAGAAGAAATCACTGGAAAAACGAAAATTCTCCCGACTTGAGGCATTGTATCCCTCTGGACTTAACAAAAAATTTCATATCTGCAATTATCATCTTTTCATTATTATTTTTATTTGATATTTTATATAAATATATTCAAACAATCTTTTGGTGGTACAAAACATGAAAATGGCTTTGAAAAAAGCAAACATTTAGTAAACTAAAGCTTTTCACCTGACAGAAACAAACCTCGTCCCCAAAGAAAACAGCCACCTCGGCCTTGCAGATCTAAAAGTACAACTGAAACCTGCGATTCTGCTATCGGGCAGCATTTACTGGAAACCCAGATTGTGCAAAAAACTAAAATGGCGACTTGAATGTTTGCTTTTTTCAAAGCCATTTTCATGTTTTGTACCACCAAAAGATTGTTTGCACAGTTCAGTTGCTTCTATATGGTTGTGAAAGCTGGACTGTGACGGAGAAGATATGGAAGAGTATTGATGCCTTTGAAATGAAGTGCTACATAAGACTTCTTGGCGTGCCATGGAAAGAGCACAAGACAAATGATTACATCTGGGAATGGGTTGCCAGCATCTTCAATGGTAAAAGGCTTGAGCGATTAATGGAAGTAGTTCAGAGAAGGAAGCTTGGTTTTTTTGGCCATCAAGTCAGACGCGATGCATGGACGCAGGCTTTAATGCGAGGAAATTGTAAGGGTAGCAGGAATCGGGGAAGGCCGGTGCAGATATGGCAGAATGATATCAAGGATTGGAGCAACCTCAAAGGTGCAGAGTGCTACAATCTGGCTCTGGACAGAAACAAATGGTGTGCGAGTGTTAAGAATTGGGTGCACCAATGGCCTAACCGGCTACGGTCCTGATGATGATGACAGTTCAGTTATAGAATTTTTGCAACATACAACTTACTTTCTATTGATTATCGAATCAGGTTTTTTTTGTCCCTTCCTTCAGCATTTACTTTTCTGTGACACTTTTCTAAACAAATTTATTCAGTTGTCAGTAAAATAATTCCATTTACAGAAGTATTTTTAGATAAGAAAGAATGAAAGATTTTAAATTCTCAAATCAAGGATGACGACGGTTCACCTTTGAAATTTATCAAAATGTTTTGCGTGCCGCTGTTGATAAATTCTACATAACTTCTCTAAGGTGAACATGGCCAACTTTCATTGGTTTGAAAATTGGTCTTATATCTTTATTCCAATTGAGAAAGACTAATGGCGTTAACGACCATATGAACCAACTAGTGTTTTCCTTTCTAGGTAGTCACTGCGTCCCTTAAACTGCCGACATGAGATGGACTGAACTGCCTACATAAAATGGAGCGATTTTTGTCTAATGAAATTGTATGCATCAAAAAGAGTTTCTATGCTTCAGTTATAAATAATGTGATGCCTTAAGATTGGTATCCGTTGAATGAGTATTCTCATTCATGTACCTTGCAAAAGAAAAACACATGATGTTCATTAAACATCCATGAAATGTAAATTGTATTTTTGAAGCCAAGGAAAATCGGCTAACGAAGATTGTTTACCTAAAATCTTGGCCCTTAACGCCCAATACCGCCACTCATGCACTGCAAATTTTCAATCATTGAAAGCTAAAATTATCTTACATTGTCATGCAAAGGTTTGTTCTAAAGTTTTTGTTCTGAAATTTCAAAATTATTAAGCGGAAATTTTCCCACTACGAATTTTGTAGAAATGGCGAATGATTATTGTTGACTTGATAATTTGATACTGACAAACGAAACAGCTGAAATGCCTAATCAATTCCTAATCAATTTCAAATCAATTCCCGATCAATTTCCAATCATTTCCCAATCCATTCTCAATCAATTCCTAATCAATTTCCAATCAACTCCCAATCAATTTCAAATGCCAGCTGGACAAACAACCAACTGGATAATCTGAGAAACCTGAACCCTTTAACACTGGGGCTAAATTCTCTCGGTTGAATGTTTATCAAAATATTGTTTTCTCATCTTGATAAAAGTTCACCGTCAGAATCAAAAGACTTTTAATAAGATCCCTTCAGCTCATTTTAATCAAATCCGTGCTAGAAATCTTCAAATACAAAATAAGTTTTCTAATTTCTAAAAATCAACTTTTCAATTAATATAAAATCATAATTATATTATTTTTAGATTTGCTTAATCTGTGAATCATCAAACGCTTGTATTAAATGTATTAAATCAAAGAGCCACTGTCAAGCATACAAAACATTCAAAATGGAAAAAACTGGCAATGTTCGACTGAGGGGGAGGGGGGACAACATGCATCAAACTTTTCACCGAAAATGGACCTCTAGTGCAGAAGAGTAGGAGACGCGATTCGTTTCAACTGCGCACAAAGTTTGACTCACTTTCTCTATCAAGATGGCTGATTTTCTGACGAATTACAGATTGATTGCTGTGATGGACAGTTACAGAATTATTTATTGTGAAACTATATGAAAATGCCAAAGGGTTTCACTAGAGGGAGGTAAATCCAAAAGCTGGACTTGCGTGTATACACCTGAAATGAATTTAAGTGTTCGGCGAGGTGTACTGGTCAAATCAATGGAAAATTACATCAATTGCAAGACATGCAAAGTTTTCAAAGCTATCAAATAATACAGTAAACCTTGGCCAACCTTATTTTCATCACAGATCAAGGGGGATTTATCTAACATCAATGCTGGGAGCTATTTCACAAAATGATGGTTTGTGCCATCTGTCAAGTCAACTAGCCATTGCTCAAGCAATCGGTGTACACGTATTGATTGGCCAATTTTGATTGGCTGTCCCTGCTACTTTAGTGTCTGTTTATTGCCTTTATTTATGTTTTTGATAAATTTCTTGCAAAATGATTACTTACAATAAACGTACACAAGTCAGCTGCATCTTGCCAAGTAATTCAAACGGCTCCAAACTATCTTCCACCATGTTTCAAAAAATGCTTTTAAGTTTTGCCTCTATTTATAACCAGCTATTGCTGTCTCTGGTACTTGAACCTTGACCACAGCTCATAAAGCATGGCAGCTGCATGAAAGCGGTAAAAAATTATCAACGGATACGTGAAGGCGACAATTTTCGGCCAGCTGCTTCCAAATAATGCACTTCCTCCTGGGTAAGCTGTCTCTGCTTGATCTTTGATATCAATGAAAGAATCAAGTGTCCAGAAGCTTAAATTTGTAACAAGCAAGAACAATGATAATTGCCGAACATACCCAGACGATCGTATCCGTGCATCGTCTGCATTATCAGGAACAAAGCAGCGCGATCCAATAATAGTAATAGTTTGAAATAGACGTGACAAGAACAGAAGGCAAATCTGAACAAGAAGAACAATCTGTATAGTGGTATCAATCGGTTCATTTGATACATTTGGCTCAGCAGTTAATTTGCTTGCGCTATATCCAGAAAAAAGATCAAACACGAAAGTGCCGAGAAAGCCACCCAAAAGAAGGTAGTCATCTGGTTTGGCTGTATGGTTGTGACTGGACTGGTTTTGTAAATAGTGAGACAAGCAAGAGACAGCGATCAACTGGGCAAGGGCAAGGATTGCTTGGAATATATAAAAAAAAAGACGAGATCGATGATTCTGTTTCGTGGCTGTAGCTCTGACAGTTATAGCAGAGGTCAGAAAAGCTAGGCTAACAGCAATGCCAATCAAGAAGCCTGGTTGGGAACGACCAACCTGTGGTGCATTGGGCCCTGCATATCTATTCTCTGGTGCTGGTGGATCATCAACAGGTAACGATAAATCCTTCATTTGAAGCGAGATAGAATGTAGGATTCCTGTTACAATTAATGAAAATTCAAGAATAAATGGCAACATTATTTCCTCAATCTCCAGTGATCTTTCAACAATTTGATCTATGCTGGTAAACGCGGATGTCTCTAGGGTTATTAAGTTTGTTTCTTTTAATGTATATCTCATCCACACACACACGTTTACTAATACAGTGTGATATAAAACAAATTTTACCCAACCAGAAATGTTGAAAGTTGCTGCACGAAACGTTTGTATAAACGTTATTTGAGCTAGCGTGAAAATCAAGCGGAAAATGTCGTAAGCCAAGTCGACATAACAAAATCCCTCAAAAGTAGTGAGTGATGCAGGAGTTGTGTGGTTTGTATAGTTCTTTGCTGATGGAATTAAGGGGGTCATGTAGTTCACACCCGCGGCGCAGCTATGAAGAGCATCACTACCATGGAAATATATAAAAAGTCGCAGCAAAATGGTGAATGAAGTACCTGAGCCAAAAAGGTACACCCCTGTCATAAGATAACTGTTTGAGTGATGGCTCTCCAATGGTCGGAAAGATACAAACTGCTGGTAGGACCTCCCACAGCAAAGCAGAATCAATCCAAAAGTGGCAACAAATGATGCAATGATTAAAACCACATCTGGTGAAAGGTAATTGGCCAGCCCCAAGTCAGTCACGTACAATAAAAGAAAGAATATGCAGCTGCCCATTAAGATGTAGGTCACCCAGGGAATATGCGAACCAGACATTGCTCGGCGAAGAGGTAGAAACACGGTCGCTCTAGGCAGCAAAGAGCATTCTCGAAAATAACGGCGTATTCGGTTCCAACGTGTTTCCGGATATTCAGGGACTGTCCTGAATGAATCTTCCGATTCAGCGTCACTATCCACTCGCGCGGGGCGTACATTATGGTCATCTTCGGCGTCCATCAGGTTATCCTGGATGTCCAAGCCAAGTAAATGTTTAAATAAAGTTAGTAAGGCCCAGTTTATTGATCCATAAAACTATAAACTGCAACCTGTCACACATCTCCATCCAACTACATCGACTAATCGCATATATATTGTGCTACTATTCAGCGTAATTTGATATTCAGCGCAGTTTTATGGAAGGTAGTTGGATATTTACTCTTCCCTGACACACAAGCGCCGAACAAAGATTGCGGTTTTTCGTGGAAACAAATCTTCGAACTTCCTTCTATTTCAATGAAAAAAGTTCGGGGGTACCATAGCGGAGGCGGAAGTTGGTGCCTCCTCCGACAAGCTTGATGTTCTCTAGCTCTAAGACCATAAAAGATTTTAACTGAAATCTCTTGAATTTTCCTAAATAGTATTTGAGCTTGTAAAAAGCATTATTGCACACGGCACTACCTTTGTCCGAACAAATGGAAAAGGCAACATCGGATTTGCCTTTAATAAAGCCTTTAAATGGTAAAATATTTCCTTAATTTTGCTGACAAATGCAGGGACGAATACCCTGGGGGAGGGGAGTGTGAGAGGGTGTGAAACATGACACAAATGTAGTGGATTTCGCAGGGCATTCGAACATTTCGCAGGGCACCAAGAAGAATTTTATTGCAGCGTAGGGATGCCACCTCTCGCACAGATATTTGGAATGAGCTTCCCTTCTTGACATTGCATTCATCTAAACAGAAAAGGTATGTAAGGAAGAGCTCAGTTATTAACAAAACGGGAAATGTTTTTAACTGTCATGGAGGGCCTTGATGATTGATGCCAGTGGTGGCGCCAGAGGGGGGCAGGGGGCTACAGCCCCCCCGTCGGAGCTACTTAGCCCACCAGTCGGAAGATATACGAATGAAATCTATAATTTTGTCGGACAAGATTTTGCTACCGTTTGTAAAGTTTTTTAAAAAAAAGAGTAGTAACGGTTACTATTACGGAAATCCCACTGAGTTCACAGAGGTCAATTCCAAGTAATACACACATATATCGGGAAACTCAACCCTCTCTTTGGGCATACCAAAGGACAATCGGACTATCAATATAAGAAAAATTCTTAAAGATCACTGGGACATAATTTCAAAAGATAAAAACTAAAAAATATGTATGGAAACAGCCCCCTATACTAGCAGTAAAAAGACATAAATACTTTGGAGATCTAAAAACCCAAACTTTGGTGACACCCCCCCCCCCCAAGAGTTCTGAATCTTTTCTTAACTCGGCAGATTCGGCATTTTTTATGTTTACTTGGCAAACTCGGCGGTGGCATTAATTAAAAGTCAATGATTGTCGATGGTATATTTGATTGTTTTTTATTTTCATTTCGATTTGATCCTCGTCTTTCATTGGCACGTTAATATTTTAACTGTTAAATGGCAAACCAAAGCCAGTGAGAACCAAACTCCACATTACAATGTTTCAGGGTTGGGTGCGCGAATGACGAGAATAGCGTTCCGCCTGTGGGCATTATTTCTAAGAGTAAGGTTGTTTTGCAAGGTAGTAGAAATTGCTCCAATGAGACGCTTTCCAGTGAACTGGAAGCATCAAAATTAGAAAATTTCTTCACCTTCTGCGGCAACCATGGTGCCGCCTCAGGTAGTATCTTTTGTGTACTTGTTTATTGCGACACGAGCCAGGGGCGGACTGGCTAATTTTTTTGGCCCGGGCAAATTTTGATCAAACCGGCCCACAATAATAGCAAATAAAAAACTCCTTGGAAAATGCAAGTAAATGTTAGTCTGTAAGGAAAACAAGTTTTTAAATTCAGTAATTTTGTACACGGATGAATGCTGGTTAACAGAACATGGTTAACAGAACATGTTAAATATGTCATTTGGTGACTAAATAGTAAATAAATAAAAATTTTAACTCATTGGTTTGACTTTATTTCTAAATACAGTAAGTTATATGTTGATAATGTTATCGTTCTGGACGAGGGGTAGTTCACTCTTGCAAAAAGTGTGCGAGATATCCACAAAAAAAGATTTCCAGGGATTTTCTCATAAAACAATAGAATTTCCACCAAAGGTGTACGAGATTTTTATCAAGTGATTTGCCCCTCGGTTCTGGATGTCATCTAAAAGGTGCTTTTCTAAGAAAACTAACATGAAGGACTCCAGCTTTGGCTGCGAAAAATCACTACGTGATCTGTTCTTTATATATTTTAAGTGGAAAAGCTTCTATCACACTCAACTTGTGACAAATAATTTTCTAATCCTCCGAAAAACCACAATGATTTTCAGCAGCCCAATAATATCAATTTGTCAATTTCTGACCCCAAAATGAAAACATAGGCAGCCCTGCTGAAATTTTTTCGTGTAGCACTGTAGTCCTGTTGGGCGGAGGGTGCATTTATGATAGTATAGGCCTAATAAACTTACCATAACTTGTATGAGTTTATTGAAAGGAGCAAAAGCAAGACCCTGCTGTTTTTTTGTGACGTTTGTGGCTTTTGCTTGATAAAAAAAGTTTTGTATCGTAGCTGAATCCTTTTTAAGTCTCACAGCTTTTCCTCTAGAAATTTCTGTGCACCATCTTTGGTTGAAGTCTTCTTGCTCTTCCCTCGTTCTACATATGTCCTCTTCATTGCTTCACATCACAGAGCAAATCGCTTAGTGAACTCTATATTTTGGACTTTTAAATTTATTACATTTAGCAATAGCTTGTGCTTAGGCAAAAACATGACCAGCTTGAAGCAAAAGCTAAGTAAAAAGACATCAGGGCAGGTTAAAATCTTATGTATCGCATTGAAACAGGGGTGTTACAGTGTAATATGTCGCCAAAAAGGAAATACCGTCAAGAGAGAATATAACAAGAATATAATAAATATAATAATGTGTTTCCTGAAGGAGTGTGTTTGGGCTGCGGTGACAATAATGAATTCATAATTTTGATGGTTTTGGAGTTATCGCGTGAATATTTATTCTTTCCCACAAAGCCCTCTGAAAATTCAAGGCAAACAGATCAACGCGTGGGTATACTTTTTTGCCTCGCATTCACTTTTTGAGCTAATTCATTTTTTTGTACTTTAATCAGCCGGCCCTTAAACCGATCGGCCCTTCGGGCGATCGCCCGAATAGCCCGACCAGCCAGTCCGCCCCTGACACGAGCATCTGCTAGCATCATCAAAGACTTAACCTACCTAAGTAAGATTGGTCCCTTTTCTGTCGAATGATTAAATTACGTCTTTTTTCTTACCCAGAAAAGTTTAGAGTGATTATTGAAAAATCACGGAAAAAGATCTACAAGAAATTTCCTTAATATGCCTTTTTCTTTTAGGGACATTTTGTTAAAAAAGCGAGTCCTCCACAAAAAATAATATTCCCGCTCTAAAGAGCTGCTCTTTCTTGTTTGTTGAATTCATGTTCTGTAATAATCTCAATGTTTGTGCTTCTGGGATTCCATGTTTTCACTCCGATTGCCTAGCCCCTTCTGTCGGAAGGTCAAGCCCCTCCTGTCGGAAGGTCAAGCCCCTCCTGTCGGAAGGTCAAGCTGTCGGAAGGTCAAGCTCCTCCGTCGCACTAGCGCCACCACTGATTGATGCATATGTTTATAAATGCAAGGCTGAACACTTGTCAAAGATTACGTTGTGTTGGCTGTCTATAAAATGAGTCCACACACATCAGTTCAAGTTGTAAATTCTGTTTCATGGAGGCACGGCGCCATTTGGGGGGGGGCTAGGGGGCTGAAGTCTCCCACTTTTTTCCAGATGAAATTTTTTACCATTTTGAAAGTGAGATTTTTTTACCTATTACTTTTTAAACAGTGTATGAAATAAAAAGAGAGCAAACTGTTTATATAACGATTAATTTTGTTTGGCCTATTTACTAACTTATTTTCCAATATTTCTATTATTTGTCTAACTAACAAGGATTAACGAACTCATCCATATATTTTGATCCCTTCATAAAGGATTCAAAATTGGGAGCATATCATGATAAAAATATTACATCAACCAGCGGGAACAGATTTTCCACAACTTTTTGGGAGCCGTCTAGCAAGCGTGTCTTCTAAATAATTCACAGTTTGGTAGATGTAACTCCATCATCATCATCATCATTACATTTACATTTAACAACCCTTTTGGGTCATACAAATGTCTGCCCAGTCAACTACAACATTAAAATTTACTGAGGTGACTTCGACATAGGTTGTAAAAGGTATCCGAATTTGCCTGCATCACAATACTGTCTGGCAGGCTATTCCACACAGAAACGATTGAATAAAAAAATGAAAACCTAACAGCATCAACCCTTCCGAATATATCCATATTATAGTTTAATCACGAAATTATTCGATTAAGAGCACTTACGAATGAAATATTCCATTTTGAACAGAAATCTTACAGCGCATCTTTGTTATTGCTAGAGCACGGATTTTGTTCCAAATGTATCAAAGTACTTACAATTCCTGTCGATATTCATTAAAATTTAAAACTGTCCACTCTCATTATAAATCAATTTTGGTCCATAAACAAACATCTAAGAAAAATTTCTACCTTGAATTTGGCAAAAGATATACTTAAGCTTTTTTTCTAATGATTGGTGTAAAATGATCACTAAGAGTAGCCTAGAGAGTCCCCTGAGAAGAATTATTCCAAATGAAAAGCAAATCTTTTAGATATAAGCGGAGTAGCTCTTTCAGTAGTGCTCATTCCTATATGCGAAATTCATGGGAAGCGAAATACATGAATATATATTTTGCTTTATGAGCACGAATTCGCATGAACCATATTTAGAAAGATGGTGAATCCTCTCAGAATAAGGTGATATGAGAAAAATTTAAAATCAGATATTAAAGACAAATTTCTTTAGATATCTGAATATCTGTAATGTTGCTATTACTAAAGTTCCCGTATTCTGATAAAAAAAATTAAACGTCACTTTAGCTCACTATTGGAACAAAAATTGGTCATGGGCGCTCCCTTGGGATGAAATGAGCATTCCTTGTTTGTAAAAGGGCATTCTCTGGAGGTAAAGGGGCGTGACCTAAATTTTTTCGCACCCTCTCCCCCAAAAAAGACTTGCAACGTCATTGATTTCTAGTTTCTATTACTGAATTTTGGTAATTTTGATTACAGCAAACTGTGAAAGTATAGTATAAACCTTTAACGGGAGATCCTTCTAGGCAGATGAAGAAATGCTCTGCTACTATCGAACATTTTTCTGTGCATCTTTTCCAATTTGTGACCCATTTTTTATTAATTGGTTAAATAACATTGCCATATACTTTAAAGTTATCAAAAGTTGTAGATGATCTTTGCGATAAGTAAAGGAATGCAGTTGCTATTCGCCTTATGGTAAAAAGCGAAATAATGCTTTTTCAAAGGTAAACAAAATGTTGACCGTCTTTTAAAACTATTTTTAAAAAAAGAGTACAGAAAAAGAACAAACTGAAATTTGCCAATTTATTTAGGTATATTTCTATTATTTGTCTATTATTTGCATCAATTCAGTAAACAACATTCTGTATAATTGCAATGTCTGCATTTTGGATGTGTAAACATGGCCTACTGAAAATGCTCAAGACAAATGCACATTTCCGTTTAGGAAGTAAAATTTTCTAAATCAATTGAACAGCTTCTTGTTATTTACATCGATGTGCACTTTGAACCAAATTCACTCTTTCTTTCTTTCCGCAACGTTTGTCATTAACGTTTTAGCATGGCTCTTTCTCTCCCAAATTTTTCCTAAAAATCAATAATTAATTATTTTTCTTAAGATTACTGATTTGTCTGTTCTGAGCGGTATAGTAATTTGTTAAATTTTTTGTCGGGAAGATGCGTTTTAGCCATTCTAGAAGGCTGAATTTTGAAAATTTTCTTCCATTTCAGACCCAACCATGATGGGTCATCCTATGTCACAAACTTGATTATCAGCCCCCCCCCCCTCCCAGGTTCAATTTCCTGGCGCCGTCCATGGTTACTCAATTATTGTAGCAAAATATTCCGCTGACTGGCAAATTCTGCTTTTAAATGGAATTCATTATTTTGTGAGGCCCCTAGAATCTAGATCCTAAAACCCTGGAGCAATTTGCCATCACAATTATCTTGGTGTCCATGAGTATGCTATGCTCAAGCTATCAAATTTCTTTTTCATAATCTTTTACATAAATGTTTGTGGAAAACGCGAATAATTTATCATCTATAAATATTAGTTTTATCATTGCAACTGCATAATTGTTCTGTTTATCAATGCTCAATCCTGTTTTGACACTGCACATATTGGTGATCCCTGTAATGAAGGTTCAAAAGTTCATTAAATTAAAAAAGAAAAGGCTTCTTTAATTCATAAGTTTGCTTAGTCATTTGACATCTTTCAACATATTTTGTCATCCATGTTCTAATTTAATTATCCCTGGTTTACACTAAAAAAAGCTACTTGGACTCAACTTGGGTTGAGTTCACAGGTACTGAATTTCATGCCGCTTGCAATAAAACTTTTCATCGAAAGGTTGGAATGCAAAGACGGCATATTACCATGCATACATTAGGTTACCATCAAGGATTAATTTTAAGGTGCAGTGATGGCCAATTTGTGCAGTGATATATCGAAAATATGCATTGATAAATCGAAAAGTGTGCAGTGATGAATTACTTCACTTTGCAGTTTGAAATACTCCAAATACTACTGATTTGGATGTTTTTAGAATAAAGACAAATAAATACAAACTATCATCAAGAATCAAATGAGATAATAGAATCAACCTACGTGTGAAACCCAACTAAAACCAGCTTTAATAATAAAAATAATATACAGTTAATCACAAACGCACTTCATAATGCAAAAAAGTGTTTTTTAAGAAAATAGAAAGAATACTTGAAAAGAAATAGATAAAAAGAATAATGCAATAAATCCTGTTATTGCTAAGATTCCAAGGAATAAGCCGAGGTCTGTGGGGTCTTTTAAAGTAATTATGTAAACTTTAAGACTGGAATTTATCAATTGCAAGAAAATAACTGCTAGAAATATTTGCTTCTCATCTTTTGTATGAAACACAATACACCACAATAATTGGAGTGAATACCATTTCTATCTTTGTTTTATATTTGGATACGAATTTTTTTGGTTTGGGTATCCATAAAGCTAGCCAGGCATAGTTTTGAAAGATTAGTAGCAGTTATAGATTTGTATTATATAGACAAACCTCATATTACATAAAAAAATATGGAATATACAGTAAGGCTGTGTTATGAACAGTTCTAAGAACATTGAAATATGTAACATGATAATAGATAAAGTCTTTAAAAACAGCATTTTATGAAAAGAAACAGCTAGAAACAGTTGATTTGCCTTTTAAGGATCAATCAATAACTTACAAACACAGTAATTGCATTCCACTCCATTTCCCCTATTCACAAAGAAATACTATATTGACTCCATAGGGTGGAAAAAAAGAAAAAATTTCGTTATCAGGTTTGCTACTCTGTTTTCTTTTGGCCAGGTTTGATATGTCCTGGTAAGATTTATACGTGATCAGTGGTAGCTGTAGTCAGTGGCGGACTGACAACTATTTGAACCACTGGGAAAGCAGTCAAAAGGGCGCCAATTGGTGCTAAAGTCACATAACTTTGGGGGTTGTAAAACAGGCTCAGAAAAACTTTGCTTTAGCTGAAAATCAGTTTGTTGCAAACATTGTCAAAGGAAATGAAACGGGGGACCGGAGAATCGTTGGCCCCCAGAAATCTTTGAAATCACCCTATTTAGAATGTCGTAACATGCCCCATTTTGAGAATCAAATTTTTTATTCACAATTGGCATTGGCATGAAGAAGATTCTCCTTTGGTCAAACTGACTGTATTTGAAACATCTACACGGCTGATAAAATTTATAGGTACCAAATTGCCCTCAATTTTAGGTATCAAATGATGAATTTTCAGCTAGCGAGACACTATCATCCAAAATTTTACAAAGAAAGCAACTTCTCTGGCCTAGAAAACGAGATTCTTTTCGATTAAACTCGATCTCGAAATTTTTAGAAATTTGATGAAATACATGACTTCATTCTCAAAAATTTTCAAAAGTTTTGCAGCATGTCTTTGAAAAAAGTAAAGGGGTGCCTTAGCACCTGCTAGCCTAATGATTATGTTGCTCCTGCCTCTACGCTAAAGTTAGAGATAATTTACAAAAGATATGATGCCAGTACATCAGCGTGCGGAATTATGATCAGGTATTGAATATGTGCTTAAAACTTTAAACTTGTTCGAAAAATATCTGATAACATATCTTGGAAAAGTGGATTTTTTGAGATCCTGCTGCCATCCTTTTTGTGCAAATTGATGATTTTGCAGATTTATAGGCTCATTCTGCATGAGAAACATCGCGTAGAAATGGTAACAGGATAAAGAATTTCTTGAAAAAGGCACAGTCTCTATTCCGTAACAAACGTTTGAAGGAAGATTGGAATACTTTAATAGATAGTTGTATATTTGAAACCAGTTTTTTTCAAAACAGCTGGTTTAACTTTCCATTATGTTTTACAGAAGGTTCGTACATGAGGGCATCAATTCTCAATAAATTTCGTATAAAGTTTTTTAAAAAGTGGTCAAGATTTGGGTTCAAAAATCAGTCATAATTTCTTTTGGGTATAAAATTCCTGGTTGTAACGTACAAAAAGCATGATGCCTATGAGTTTTTAGTTGGATTGCAAAATAAGATGGCTTGCCACCAACAGAACGTTCAGAAAGTATTATCCTCTATCGTACCTAGAGCAGTTTTCACTATTAAGGGATAGTTTATAGTCCAACCCATCATTGGTTTCGTAATGTGAACGTTCCCATACCCAATTGCCAACAGATCGATGATTTTATTCCTATTATAACCATTTTGATTGGGAAGAGTACAGGGTAGTGCTCAATTTATTGTTCCAAAGTGCGAGCCCTCAGTTGTTGGATATCAGGCACTAGGAATAATTTGCATTAGTCACAAGTCAAAAACTAATTTGGTTAGTCATAAGTCATGGGTTTCACAAAATTATTAGTCACCTCAACCGATTAATTCAAGTATTACGCATTTGCTTGAAAAAATCAAAAGCTAACGAGGGTTGCAAGTGAGAATATGCTTTCTGGCTGTTGCCACAGTTACTGCTGTAAGTAAAACAAAATGTGAACAATTTTTTGGCGCTACTAAATTTAAAAATAGCTTTGAATGAAGCAAACATTTTTAACAAGCTAAAGGTTTTTTCGTCTAAACCTCTTCAGAGTATAAAACGTCAGAATAAGGGTCAGAAAGAACAAGACCAATTTTTGGATCGAATTTTCCATCTTGTTCTTTTGAACCCTTTTTCTGACGTTATATGCTCTTAAAAGTTTCAGACGAAAATAATTTGAGTATCTTTAAAATTTTTGCTTTTTTCAAAGCCATTTTCAAAACAAAATTTGTTTTTTGCAAGGTTTTCAAAAAATCTTGCAGAATTTGCTAATCAAAATTTCGTCTTTAATGAATTTTACAATAACAATGATCGGGAAACTAAACAATTAATCTTAATATTGCTCAACTTAATGGTAAAACAATACTTTTTATGAAAACCTACTTTGGACAGGAGGTCAATTAATGATTGTAATTAATTTTAGTTTTGTTCGAAGGTTAGTTGCCTTTTGAATGTTTTCAAGTTTTTGAAAAAAGTAACTTGGGGCAAAGGGCGCACCGGGAAATTTCCCGGTGTCCCGGTGGGCCAGGCCACTTCTGGCTATAGTTAGGCCAAATTACACTGAAAATGTCTCTGAAAACAATGTAAAACGTTTTTGGTCCGTCCAAAAGAGGTCCAGTCCAAACTTAGCCACACCCTTAGCCGCACCTTATTTGGCCCTAAAAATCTGCGTTTTACTCTGTTTTGTGCAGTGATGAAAATTCCTTAAATGAATGCCTGGTTGCCATAGTTTTTATGAAGTGATGTAGAGGATAGGGGTTGATCCAGAACTAATCCTGACTGCCGCACGAGGAAGGGGGCCAGAGCCCCCGGAAAATTTTTGTTTTGCCACGTCTCCTAGTTCGTCAGAAACGCCCACTTTGGGAAAGCATACACGGGAACCGCAACTGTCCGTTATTACATATGTGGACATGCCCATGTCCGACCATAGAAGAGAGACAGAAGAAGAAGAGAAGCGAATTCCAGCCTCCCATAAATCCCGTTCTATTTCCATGGTAACAGGTGAACAAAAAGATGGCGGCTGGTTAAACTTCGAACGAAGCACAATTCTATGCAATGCCTCCTCAAAGCAAAGCTAAAAAGTAAGTTTTTCTCGCACCTTTTCACTTCAGATGACTGGAGAGGGGCTGCTAAAACATTGGGCTCTTAAGCTTGGTTCCCACTATGAGTTAACGTGAGATAATTCTGAGTTGAATTGGAAATTAACTCATGGTCCAAATTCAAGTTAACTTGAGATAGTATGAAATAGCGTGAGATAACGCGAGCTATCTCAAAATTAACCTATGCACCGATTCGGTTTCCACTTGAGATAGAATTAGGTATGGAAATTTCAGAAATCACATTTTATTTGAGTCTTGCAGCTATGGCGGGCGGGCGTCTTACAAGAACAACTTATTTTACTTCTGCTTTTGAGAATACTTAGAAGGGAAATATTTTTTTGCTAGAAGTGCCGTTCGCGATCTGCGCCAAGGTTTTCGGTACGGAAAGTCTACCAAAAAAGATATGTGTTTGGTGAATATGACCACTTGCAACAGGATCTTAGAAATGAGAAAATGTTTCTCGTATTTCACAATTAATTTTTTTTGAATAAAAAAAACTGTTTTAAACATCTAAAGTAATACTGAATGCAAGTGCGTTGCGTAAGAACCTCAGTGCAAATTATAGCACATTCCCCTCCCACGCATCGGCTTCTTTTGATAAGATGTTATCTCAAGTTAACTCATGAGCTTGAAATCAAAAAATTTTGTTTCCAAGCTCATGAGATAACGTGAGTTAACGCGAGTTAATTTTCATGAGATAATTGGTAATGACCGTTTCCACTATGAGATAATTTTTAAACCATGTCTGATCACAAAATTATCACAAATTAACTCACGTTAACTCATAGTGGAAACCAAGCTTTGGGGATCGGATTACCTGTGATGCTTCAAAGGCGCCTATCAATCAATACGGTCCCAGCGCATGCACACAGCAACCAGACTGAAAAGTTTGGTCAATAATTTTTATCCTTCATTCCACCCGCCTATTATCAAGATTTTGCCGTAGATTCCGTGCACAATATTTGTTTATCTGGTCATGTTCCTCGCGAATGTTCCACCATTTAAACTTGTGACTTCTCATAACAAGAAAAAACAAAGAATACAAGGTTTCTTCGAAAGCCTTTATTTCAAATTTCAAAATTATTGTTCGGGCGTTTCCCGCGCAGAAAAATACTTTACAGTCTGACACAGCAACATTTCCCAGCCAGCCTCGACCTTATTACTTGAATGGTTTCTAATAATAGGGTCATTGAAAAAAATAAAAGAACAGTTAAATGATCACTCAACTTTTCTCTAAAGACTAGAGTAGAGCTCTAAATGATAGTTTAAAAAAATTTCGATAAATTTCCTTCTTAATACTTCAAATTCATCCACCAAGGAGGCTTATAGGGTATAAGGAAAAACCGAAGGCATATGAATACTTCACATTCACAGAGTAAACACAAAGGATCTAGCATTCATCTAAGAGAACAGTCACCAATGAATTTGACACAAATGATTGCCCACAGTCTGGTCAGTACTTGCACAAAGTTTATCACACCACATATGCTTTTGAAAACCCAGCCAAAACTGTAAATTGACTGAAATATCGCTTTGCTAGTGTTTGTAACAAAACTCTCAAAGTTAACATTAATTACAGAAGTTGTGGTCAAATTGTGTAAATGTTTATCAATGAATACTTTTCCAGTTGTTCATAAACTATACCAAAGTGGCAACACAAAAAGCAACACCAAGCTTACTCAACATTGTCTCAATTGAAGAAGGACAATTGATTATCAACTTCCAACAATGTAAAATGCAATATACACCTGGTTTTTGAACTTTATTCACCAATTAACTGAAATACACATTTGTGTATGGTTTCTATCAATTTGATTTTTTTGTCTGACAGTTTTCCAAAAACTGATGTCTCCCATACATGATCAGTTTACTTAATTTTTTGACTAACAACTGACATTGATTTGATTTGATCTACCCTTTGTCACAATGGGGCTTGATTGTGAAACAAGGGTAGTTCTTCTGGTTGCATATAAAAGATGAAAATTCTGAAAAATGATAAAAGATTTTCAAACTATTCACCTTCAAATCTACTCTAACACTGACATTACATCTCATGACCATTTTTATTACTTCCATGCATACCACAGTGATTGTAACTTTTCCAAATTGTTTGTAAATATACAATAAAAAATATGCATCTTTTGCTAGGGTATTAGAAAAACACCAACTTAAAACAAAAAAGTATGCACCAATGAATAGAGATCCCATCAGTAAAAAGCTGACAAAGTTAGACATCATCGGTTTTCGTCAGGTTTTTATCAAATACACGGACAGTTTTTGAGTCAAAAGTGAAAAGCTGATAAAATTGATCTGTTATTTCAGGCTTTTGATAATGACTGTTTTTGAAAAAGAGCTTTTGGTATAGCATGTAATCGATGATCATCACCAAGTAATATTCTTATTCGGATAATGACAGTAGATGAAAATAAAACTAAAGTGAAGACATGAAATTATCGATAATGTGATACTATTAATCAACATAAACAAACAAATACACATTTTCAGGCAGTGTATTTATCCCTTCTTGGATATCTTTTCTTAGGATATTCAATTATTGTTTATCTTTACCAGGAGTGATAGCTCACTCAACAGAAATTATATTGAGTGGTGGTTGATTAGTTTGTGCTAAATCTTCATAGCAAGTCTGTTTGGTTGGAGGGTTACCAATTTTAATCTGAACAAGTTTTAGAGGAAGTTGCTGAGGAGACTTAACTTTTGAGCAGACAACCAAGACATTCACATTTGTAATATCTGTTAGTATCATCAGTAAATAAGTAGCAGGCTAGTGTTGAAGAAGGCAAAGATAAATCTTTAATTAACATTTAAAAAGGATGGGACAAAAGACAGAAGACAGATCTATGAGTATGAGGAACCCAAAAAGTAACACAGAGATTACTATAATTAGGTCCATTTACTGGGATATATTGCTTTCTATACTAGAGATAGGGTTTAAGCGATTTAACAGCTGTCCCTTTAGTTTCATAATGCTCTCCAGCTTCACAGAATTTAATGATTTATTGTGTCAAAATACTGTAAACAGTTAATAAGTATTCCACAATGAATTTTCTATTGTTTGCTGGATCTGTAAACTAGTAGATATAGCCTGGCATTTATACTATCTGCATTTATCCATACATAATTGTCCTTTAGCAAAAAAATTCAAGCCTCTGTGTCTTTTTTGTACAGAAAGAAGAATGTTGTAAAAAAATCCAAATCAGAGATTGCTCAGGTAAGTGTCACTGTATTCCAATTCTATCCAAGATTTGTTGTCGACAAAGCTTAAAAATGATAACAGGGATGAAAAAGCTCTTAAATTGAATGATCTGAAACTGCATTTAGGTGTTCAAATGCAAGTAAACATTGCATTGTAATCCATTTCTTGCTATTCTGCAAACTCTGACACCAACATAAGTTGTTTCAAAATGATGCTAAGTAAAGGGGCATGTCTGTGTTGCTTCAATGGCAGGTGTAAAATGCTGGTCATGCAGGTTAATAAAAAGTTTTTATTTTCTTGGCAATGCCAGGTATTCTGCGTAGAAAGATCTAGGCTTATTATACTCGATGAAATAAAACAAAATGAAACAAAACAAAACAAACTGAAAGGAAAAGTGATATTTAACAAAACAAACGAAATGGAACAAATATCTCAAAAAGTATTTGCAATCAAGCAAAAATCAATGCCCCTGACACGAATTTAATTATTTCATTTCGACCCTGCAAGCAGTTTATGAGCTATTCAATCCGTTTTGTTTGTTTTGTTTTCTTTCCTTTCACTTCCTTTCGTTTCCTTTTGTTTCATCAAATATAATAAGCCAAGATCTATGTGTCAAATTTCAGCAATTAAAGCATTGATGTGTGCTTGTTATTACTTCAAGTATATTGGTAAAGCATGCTAAGTTGAAAGACTACTGGAGCCTACATTGCTAGAACCTCTTTCAATGCAGGAGAACAGTAAAGTGTAAATTGCTTTAGGGAATCCTTTTGCAATGTGCAAGCACAATCAAATTACATTTCTATTTATATACCTTTTCTCATAAATTCTTTAATTAGCTATAATTCCTGTAAGTTCTTTAATTTTAAAACTTCATTTGTGCTTCACCTTCCCCTCAGTTGCCATAGATTATCTTTACAAAATTTGTATTCTGCTTCTATTGAAATCGTCAAGCTCAAGATTAATTCTACCAGGTTGATTTTTATCAAAATGTACATTATTTGCTCTGAAAGGAAAAACTGGAAACTGAGATAGCAGAATTTGAAAAGAATCGTGAGCTGCATGAGGCCTTTATAAACAGAATTAACAACTGGATAAGAGAATATAACTCTAGAGCGATAGATTTGTTTAGAAAGTTTGACAAGGATGGTGATGGATCCTTGTCCTTCAATGAATTTCAAGCTGGAATGAGAGACCTCAATGCACCATGCTCAAACATAGAGTTGCATGTGCTTTCAAGGCTTCTGGATCAAAATAATGATGGTTTGCTGGACTATCTTGAATTTGCAAAGGGGGTGAGGTATTATAAACCGGAGGAAACACTTCCTGATGATGGTTTGCCAATTTTAAGAATATGTAGAGAAGACCTAGAGCAGTGTCCAAACTGCAGGCTGAAGCTGTGGAAACCAAATGACACAAAGTTCCCAAGGTAAAGTTTCCCACTTTCAGTTCTATCACATGCCACTTCGTTTGTTTGTATTGTTCAGCTTTGTTCTTTTTTGTTATTGGAGTTTACTCTGGATTGAAAGAAGATAATCTTCTACCCAAACATTGTTTTTATTGCAAAACACTATTTTACAAGAAATGCATCAGAATTGTACAAAAGATTTTGCCAATTATCTAAAATAATTTCATAGTTTTGAAAATATGTAATAATCCTGCATCAGAAATACTAGCAAATGATGCGGATCACTGTAACTTTCGAACTATGGCCCATCCAAGTAAAAGCCAGCCAGTAAAATCTCTTTTGGACCATTTTAAGCCCAAATATTAACATAATACCCATGAGCATAGACCTCCTAAAAGTGACTCAAAGGTAAATTTCGCTGGGCTTATATCAAGCAGTTGACAATATTTTTTAGAATCTTTTTTCTTTTTCAACATATGTCGTGAGTTGCTATATGAGGATTCGACAACACCCTGTTATCTGTGTCCTTTTCTTTTCCTAAATTTTTCTTTTCCAATCTCTTTGATTCAACCCTTACTTTGTAGCGGTCTCTTTTTTGTCATTATGTTAAGAAATTTACTTGAAATAGACTATTACAAAAGTGTATTTTGCAGAATGGAATGATGTATTTAGCAATGGTAAAATGATTTTAAAGGAAATTACATCTGCGTGCCTCTCTTTTCTAGATTTATTCAAATAGATATGAAATTGCTCACATTTCTACGTATACACAATTACCCTGGCCACTTTCGAGTTCTTGTCCATACACACGTCACAATCCAGGGTTTGATTAACGTTATAATTGAAAGACATGGTGGAACTCTTCGTTATGTTAGAATTTACGATGAAGATGATCAAGGGAAACGGATTGATTTGGATCCACATAAAACACTTGAAGACTGCGGCTATCTAGGAGGGCCAAAGCACAAGCCACAGAAACTAGAGTTGATTTATGATTATACAACGGAGTTTCATGAATGTCCATTGCTGATGTCCGATGAATATTTCGCCTATGACAATCCAAAAAGCTCTAAGCTTCTCCTTTGAGATTTTTGTATTTTGTGATAAAAGTCTTATGGTATGTGAACGCTTCAATTTCTGAATTCCTAGTATATATTTATATTGACTGCCTGTTTCTTCTAACTCGATGGGTACGAATTGTGCGATTTAAAGCTAAAGTTTCATGCAAGCTGGGTTTATAACCAATTCACCGTTATATGATGATTAGTATGACACTGAAAACCTAGCTTTACCGCTAGCTTCGATAGATAGAATATTATAAGAATAAGGCTCCAAAATGACTTTGCTGACTTAGACCCTAATTACTTGAATGATGAGAGCTTAAACATTAATACTAAATTTAACTCATTTCTCTCCAACCTTGATAAATTGATTAATAAACATGCTCCACTAAAGGTTTTACATAAGAATGATATAAAATTGAGAAATAAACCCTGGGTTCCCAGAAAAACCCAAAAAATGATGCGCATTACAGACAGGTTATTCAAAAGACAGAAAAGGTTTGATGATCAAACAGTTAAGAACTTGTAAAAGAAATTTAGGAAGCCGGTTACAACTGCTTTAGAGGAGAACAAAAGCTTCTTACTTTTATAATTATTTTCAATCAAATTGTAACAACATAAAACAATTATGGTCCGGCATTAAGTCAATCATAGATATAAAGAAATGTAATGCAAATGTTATAGCCAAGATGAAAGACTCTAATGGTAATATAACATTTGACCCAGCTGTAATTGCAGATATCTTCAATAGGTTTTTGTTGATGTCTCTCACAATGTTACTAAATCAATATCAAGATCTCAGAAATGTTTTATGGGTGAAAGAAACAATAAATCATTCTTTATTTCTCCGTCTGTCTCTTTTGAGATATCTGATATAATCAATCTGTTAAAAGAAAGCTAATCTATAGGGCCAAAAAGTATTTCAACTAAAATTTTAAAAATTGTATGTTCATTAATATCCTCTCCATTGTCTCGAATCATAAATGAATCATTTCAGTGTGGCATTTTCCCTGATCAAATAAAACTAGCAAAAATTATTCTTCTGTTCAAGAAAGGTTGTTCTGCTACAACATCTAATTATAGACCGATATCCCTTTTGTCAGTCTTCAGCAAAATTACAGAAAAAGTAATGTATAAACGTCTGTATAACTTCTTAGGACAACACAATGTTCTGTATTCACTTCAATTTGGTTTCCGTGCTAGCCATTCTATAAACCATGCACTCATTAGCATGACAGAAAATATAAAGGAAAATCTAGACAACAAAAAATATGGATGTGGAATTTTTCTTGATCTGCAAAAAGCGTTTGATACGGTAAATCATGAAATTATTTTGGGAAAACTTGAACACTATGGAATACGTGGTCCAGCTTTTAACTGGTTTAGATCCTATCTTACTGATAGAAAACAATATGAACAAGATGTATCTGTTAATGGTTTTAGTTCTAATCTACTTAGCATCACATGTGGGGTACCACAAGGCTCTGTCCTTGGGCCTTTGCTTTTCCTTATTTTCATAAATGACTTGCATAATTCATCTCAAAAACTTGTTTTTTTTATCTCTTTGCTGATGACACATATATATATTTTGAAGCTGACAAATTTGGCGAACTTGAAAAAGTTGTCAATAAAGAATTGGGTTATGTCAAACAATGGGTTGATGCTAACAGGATTTCTTTAAATATTGAGAAAACTAATTTCATAATTTTCAGGTCATACCAACGCCCTTTAACAGACAATATAAACATAAAAATCGGAACACAAATCATAAAACAATCTCAATATGTTAAATTCCTTGGTATTCTACTTGATGAGAATCTTAGCTGGAAATACCATTCAAGTGAACTTGCTAAGAAGTTAGCTAGAACTTGGTGCATATTTTTTAAGATAAGACACTTCGTTCCTGTTGATGTGTTATTATGTCTCTACAACTCTTTGCTGGCTTCTTTTCTCCAGTATGGACTTGTAGTTTGGGGTTTTGCCTATGACATTCACATTCATCCAGTTTTCTTATTGCAAAAAAGAGTGACCAGAGCTATTGCCTTTCAAAGTTTCTGTTCTCCTTGTTCTCCCATTTTCTCTGACTTGAAAAATTTAAAATTATAAGACTTGTTTCAATTAAAATCCTTTGTTTATGAATGTATCAATAAGATATCGCCTGTCTGCTTTCACTCGTACTTTGAATCAATCAAGTCTATTCATCAGCATGATACTCGAAAGGCTTTTAAGAAAGACGTTTTCTTAACTCAAAAAAACACCCTTCAATATGGTTTAAGATCTGTCCGTTTTTCTGGTGCTGCATCGTGGAATAGCATTCCTACTGACATCAAAGAATCTGTATCATTGATTTGCTTTCGTCATAAATTGAAGTCATATCTGCTTGCAAAAAACATTAACAGCTAATCCATGAAATTTTTCACCCTGTTTTTCACTTCCCACTTACAGAAATCGGAGTTTCATTTTCGGTATTATTTATTTGATATTTTTGAAGTGCTGAAATATCTTGATGTATACTATAGGGGGGCCTCTCTTCTCGACTAGCTTTGCTACTGAGAGAGTTCCTCCTTTAAATAATTCCCCATACATACATATCCCACAGATAATTTGTGTTCCATATCTTATTGTTATAGTTATTGTTTGATATTTGATGTTGCTGTATTTTTATTTAGTATTTTGTGGAAATGTATGTTGTAGAATTTAGAATATAATGAACCTGAACTTATTATTGAAACCCAATAATGTTACCAAAACAGTAGCAATGCCAAGGGGTTTGGTGTGAGAGATAGAGGGAGCGGGTGCTAACAGCAAAGTTAGCAGTACTATATTGCCAAAACAGCAAATGGCTACTTAAAAGGTGCTCGATAGTCTTTAGCATTTTTAAAGAAATCAGTTTTCTTTCCCTTGCTCCATCGTTAACTTGACTAACTTATGTCCAATTCAAAATGTAACAAATGTCGTTATTCCGACGGAGCAGTTTGAGGCAGCATATATTTGAGTGGATAAATGCTACAAACATTTGACTAGATAGCAATTGAATATCTAGAAAAACTGTATGCAAAGAACTTTTTCTGTTCTTATGAATTTTTAAACAAACGAATGGAATTTGATGTATCACGAAATTCACAATATGAGCATCTTTTACTAAAAAAGACGTTAGAGCTTTGCCTTGTCGTTCTTCGCTCGTTTATCAAAGGCTTAGTTCACTGATGTAAAAACTCGAGAAAGTCACATAGTAGTTTTCGCCATCCAATTAAGTTTAGATTAATTGAAATCTGATTCATGCTTGCTTTGAAGTATTAATTCTACGTGATCTACATTTAATGAATAGTGACTGACGTTGCTCGCGGCGTTCACAGATATTCCATGATTTGCCAAACTATTGGAAAAGGAGATTCCAAAGCTAATCCTAGGCCTAGCTTTCAATTTACATTTGAGTGCAAAACCAATAAACTACTGCAAATTAATGTCTTGATTCATTGACTCCGTCATGATGATACCGGACACATTTTCCCAATACGGTTTGCTTTTTATACAACGCAACCGCCGTGCCATCACAACAGTAACACGTTCCGCTACGTCCTGTATTTCGGACGGGTTGTGAAACCATAAAAAACAGAATTAGCGCCTGAGTCCGATGTTGCTGAAGCAACTCATGTGTCGAGACTTTCTAAGCAAAACTTTTTGCATATAAACTATTTTTGTATGTCCTCATGTTTGTATGTCCTTTGGTATGTTACCATGTTACTTTTACACTTGTTGTTGTCAAAACTTTGAAAACATTCATGAGCCTTCCTCTTCAGGTGCAAATTTCTTTCAAATTCATTTCTCGTTCAGTTGTTGACCGCTGACTTGAGGGATTTCGAGCCGATTGACTATTGTTCTTGTTTTTACATCTAAATTTGCAAGTATTAAAGAAATACAATAACGGGTCAACGGATGTAACTGCAATTATTAGGTAGACACCAAAGGCTGTAAAGAAGCTTTCCTCCAAATTTGCCCTATTCGGACTATGAAAACTGTTTGCAACGTAAACTGAGTGGCAGATGAAAAAACATAAGACTATTTTGCAGCAAAGACTCAAGACACTTCGTTGCTGTTTATTTCGCAATCGGTTTCCTTTTCTCCCATTTGTTTCTTTGTAACTTTGATTGCATTTTGACTGTCTCATGTTGTTTCTCCGCACTCTCATGAAAATGATGCTGTAACAAACCAACAGTAAACCAAATGTTGATATGAAAAATGATCTCAAGATTCGCGGTGCTAGAAAATAATGCCCGCCCTCTTTGAATTGTAAATAAGCGACAACAGCGGAAATAATCGCAGACAGCGTCCACAATAACCCGACCATTTTAACTGTCCGCCACTTGCTCACAAGGCTTCGGTGCTTAAACGGAAAGCAGGTAGCTAAGAACCTTTCCATTGTCATAAGCCATACAATAGTCGAATTCCCAAGGAACCCTAGAAGTATCAGCGAAAATGAAGCTGCATTGAAAAGCTCGTTGTGCTTTGTGTCTATGCCAAGCGCGATTCCCGAGGCCCTACAAATTGAGGATAAGCAGATAATGCAGTCACTGTAGGACAACAACAATATCAGAGTTGTAAACGATTTGCCAAGGTCTTGCTGCTTAAACAGCAAGACTTGTTCTAATGCATTGAGAGACAAACCCGTTGCTGACAACGCAAATATGACAATTTGCGGTGTACCAACAACCATCCTAGCACATATTCCACTCTAATGTACCTTATTTCTCAGTTAATACCAAATGTCCCAAAGTTGGCTCAATAGAGCTATTATTCTTGTCTTCGTCTTTAGGATATTTCTGCTGACTGTCTTGATTTTGATGTTTAATTAGGTCGATTGGTGCTTTTCTTTTCCAATCAAACTTATGCACATCTGTCTTTCACATTCCAAATAAGTAAGAAAGTGCATTCATTATTTATGATTTCTTATCAATGACTGATTTCCTTCAAGTACATTGCAAATATTGGCTGATTCAACTACTGTTAGATCATCTCGGCAAATCAATTTTTTTTCATTCTGTTTACATGTTGCATTGCGTACTTAAATTACAGCCGGCACTTTCTTACAACTGTGTCTTTTCATTTTGATTTTCTTTTCTTTATGAAAGAGTGAAAGATCTTACCCAATCCAAGTTTGCATTGCAATCTTGATACTAGCTTTCAATACAATACAGTAGATTTCAATACATCCTTTCACCGTACCATCTCTTTTAGATGAGGCACCGATTCCATTCTTCGATTTCTTTTGAAATGGACTCCTGTAAATTTAACTATTCCTTCACATTTGGTACCGAAATATCACGCAAAGCAATATTTCGTTAAATGAATTGTAACACCTGCAAGCCAAAGGTTTTAGCAAGTAAATATGAATCAAGGCATGTGGCTTAAAAGCAAAGACTTTATAGCAATCATTCATAAACATGCTACCCGCTCTATTCTTCCTTTCAATCTTTCAGTGGCATGCATCAGATTTTTTATTCATAACATTCTTAGTCGTAGCATAATTCCACCATTCGAAACTTCTTTTTAGTCCGAAACAGAAAAAACCAAAAATCCAAAAATTATACGTTTAGGACCAAAATGTTCGGTTGGATTTATTTGCAATGAAACAGGAAAACCGAAAGTCAATTGGTGACAAGGTTTGCCTTTTTGTTCTCGCTTGGTTTTTGCTTTTGGCATAGAAGTTGTGGAGTTTGTGCTCACTGTAACAATGCTCGAGTAAGCATTAGACTTTTTACGGCCATTTTAAAAGCTGAGCTTGCAAGTGTGCATTGGCCTTGAGCATACGAGCTTCATGCTGGTGTACTTTCATCCTCCCATCTTTCAAGACAAACCGGAAGTTGGGTTGTGGAAGCAGGGCCTATTTTAAGAAATTTTTAATACTGCACATTTATAACTACATTTTTTATAGGAAATTTTGTTGTTGCAATTTTTGGAAATTTCTAGGCATTTCGTTTTGTTTTAAGTTTTGATAAGAGAGTCATTCCGATGGTCATACGAGATTTGCAATACATGACCTCTATATCGAACTGACGGGGAAAATTCACATTTTGTGAACAAAGCGAGAATCTGGGATAGCGGCAATTAGACATTTTCACAAATCCCAAAATTCAATACTGCACATTTTCGAAATCAATACTGCACATTTTTAAATTAATACTGCACAAAGTGTGTAATACTGCACACTAAAATAGGTCCTGGTGGAAAGCAAAATTCATTTGCAATCTTACCCAGGGGGACTAGTGTGATCGCCAAGGATGGACGGCAGCAGTTACAACTTAAAAATAAGAAATACAGAATCACCAGGGTTAATTTAAATTTATAGCCCTGGGACATCTTCTAAACAAATTTCGTCCTTTGGGATTCTTTCGAAAAGGACCAGCATCATTTTCCTCTTAATTCCTAACGGCGCATGTAGTCTTTGTTTGACATGCTTTATAATAAGGGCTTAATAGAGAGGGGGCTTAAAAGAGGGGGCTTAAAAGAGGGGGGCTTAAAGGAAGGGGCATTCTGTACTTCGAAGTTCAACAGCAACAACAGCAACAACAGCAACAACAGCAACAACAGCAACAACAGCAACAACATTAATCCTCGAGGAATGAAAAAGTCAGCATGAGATCTCTGCATATGCGGCCTATGTGGCGAAAGAAGGTGTGAATTTGTCTTCAGGCGGTAACACAGAGTGGCGGTAAGCGCAAGTCATTTATTATGGATGTAGAAAACATTAGCGATGGGCCATTTGTTGGTGCTATCGATCAAGGGACATCAAGTTCGCGGTTCCTGGTCTTCAATGCAAAAACAAGCGAATTACTTTGTTTCAGTCAGGAGGAGATCTCTAGTTTTCATCCATTTGAAGGATGGTGCGAGCAAGATCCAGAGGAAATGCTTTCAAAAACAGTGCGTTGTATGGAGAAAACTCTCCAAGAATGCGAGAAAAAGGGGGTCAGGTTGAATGCTATAAAATCAATAGGCATCACTAACCAGCGAGAAACAACTGTTGTTTGGGACAAGCTAACGGGGAAGCCATTGTCAAATGCAATTGTTTGGCTTGACGCAAGAACAAAAGGAACTGTTGACACCCTGATTGCGAAGACACCCAACAAGTCCAAGGACTTTCTTCAGAAGAAATGTGGTCTGCCATTGGCAACTTATTTTAGTGCTGTCAAGCTGAAGTGGCTGCTGGATAACGATGAGGTGGTTAGAAAAGCTGTGGCAGAACAGAGATGTTTGTTTGGTACTGTGGACACATGGATACTTTGGAATCTAACTGGTGGTACAAATGGTGGGAAACATTATACTGATGTCACAAATGCCAGTCGTACTATGCTGATGAATTTACAAACACAACAGTGGGACCCAGAGCTTTGTGAATTCTTTGAAATACCTGATCACATCCTCCCTGAAATCAAGAGCTCATCTGAGATTTATGGGAAGCTCCAGTCTACTGTGTTACAAGGAACTCCTATTTCAGGGATTCTTGGGGACCAGCAAGCAGCTCTTGTTGGCCAACTGTGTCTCAAAAGAGGTGATACCAAGAATACTTATGGAACTGGAAATTTTCTGCTTTATAACACTGGGAAAGATATTGTATTTTCAAAAAATGGTTTGCTTACCACTGTGGCATACAAGTTTGGGCCAAAAGGTGAAACACACTTTGCTTTAGAGGGTTCTATTGCTATCACAGGGGCTGCAATTAAATGGTTGAGAGATAACTTGGGCATTATAAAAAGTGCCCAAGAGTCATCAGAAGTTGCATCAACTGTAAAAGATAACGGAGGAGTGTGTTTTGTGCCAGCCTTTTCAGGACTTTTTGCACCATATTGGCAAACTGATGCCCGTGGCATTATTATAGGTCTTACTCAGTTTTCAAACAAAGGACACATTGTAAGAGCAACACTGGAAGCTATCTGCTTTCAAACAAGAGAAATTCTAGATGCAATGAACCAAGACTCTGGAATTCCATTGCAGTCTATGCTGGTTGATGGTGGCATGACTATTAATAAATTTTTGATGCAGATGCAAGCAGACATCTTGGGGATTGATGTGTTAAGGCCAAGTATGTCTGAAACAACAGCTCTTGGTGCTGCAATTGCTGCAGGTGTAGCCAAGGATGTTGAGGTTTGGGACCTCCAAACGATGGCGAAGGATTCAAAGCAGCTTCAAAGATTCTCGCCAGCCCTAGATGCAAAAACAAGGGAAAGTATGTACAGTAAATGGAAGAAGGCTATTTCTCGATGTATGAAATGGGATGAATAAACATGCAATACTTTGTTTGAACATTTTGTAACGCTTCTTTTAAAACATCATTCATATATTAGATAAACAAGTTTTATAAACCATGTATATTAATAAACAGTGATTAAATCTCTGCTATATATATAAATATATATATATATATAATAGTAATTAAAAAATTGAAGTAAATTGTCAGTCTAATTATTGTGATATTGGTCTTTCTGTTAAAATGGTATTTTTGTTTATTTGTCTCTGTGAAGAAATGTTTGATGATCATAGATTACTGTAAACAAAGAATGCTCACTTTAGTGTTTAAAATAAGATAATTCTTAGTTGTGATTACAGAATTTTTTTATGACTGCATAGTTGCAGACTTTTTTATAGCAAGTGATCTGCAATATGCTATTTGCCATAAAATTCAAACTCACAGCTCTCATGTATCAACTGTTTTAAAGAGAGTGAATGGTGCACCTATAAATGGAAATTTTGAAGATTGAAACCTTTCTTTTGTTATCTGATAAAGTCAGACTTTTCCTCATATCAGAGTGCTACTCAAAAGAAAAATAAACTAAGCACAGAAGACATCTATCAATGGAAACATTAAAGAATTATTTGTTTTTCTGCTGAAAACTGTGTTAGCAAGAGTTTATTGAAGCCTGTGTGACTAGTTTTACCTCTCACAGAGGTGAAAAAGTTTGTTTCTAGCCATAGGTCAAGCATTTGAGAGGCGAGGCAAAATGATGGTAGATGATGTTTCAAAGACATGGAACATCCAAGGTAAAGCAGAATACTTGAACTGAAAACGAATAAAAGCTTGCTCTTTAACTTATATGCAAGAGACAGAACTGCAGAATCTTCCATGCGGACATATTACCTAACGTGATACGTAGCAAAAAAGGTGTTTTCAAAAATCTGTTACAGCACGGGTTGGTTGTAATTCAGCTCTTTTACATCTGGTGCCCAGATCCTATTGCTTGCAGGTAGATTTTGAAACATATGAAAGCCCAGGTTTTCAAATTTCTGACGGAGAGGGTGCAATCATTCTTTTAATAGAATGATTTGCAACGCTGCCTAGAGTGTAGGCAATGCAACATGAAACTTACCATTGAATTATCCAAAATTATAAGTCTAAAATGAAAAATCCCTACAAATATTTAAACTGACGCTGTGTAGCAGGGACGTCATTGACGGATTTTTTGGGAGGGTGAAGGGTACAAATTGTTTCCGACTGACAATCAACTAATTTTTAATATTGTACAATAAACTGTACTATACCTTTAATTACTAAGCCTTAATATTACATGGTTAGGTCGTTTCCTTTCGGAATAAAGCCATTTATTGGCATCAGCTTCATGTAATGTCTTTCTGATGTTGATAAGCATTGAAATGACATGGACTCCGACGCAGGTTGGAAAGTGGGGGAAGAGGGGGGAGGGGTCAAGGAAAACCTCACAATCTTATCAAAAGATTTTGAAAAAGGCTCTTTTGTTTTGCAAAATGTGGAGGAGGTTATCGATCAAGAAAGAGTTAAAAGTATTGCTAGGGACTGGTGTACCTCTAACAGAGTTATGCTAGTGCGACTTAGTGGCAAACCGTTTGACGCGTTGTGTTACAATGCTTTGCCCCCACAAGGCCACAAGTGACTGCAACGATGATGATTTTAATGCAAAAATTGGAAAAATAAGATAGCAAACCCGTTGGAAAGTTTAGACTAGGCCAGAAAAATGAACGAGCCAAAAGCTTAGTAGAGTTGACAGAATGATTGCAACAAACACTCATTTCAAACATAATTTAACAAATTGATAAAATAACGTTTTAGAAATGCTGTGCAAAGAGTAAAAACATATCCAGGTACTGATTGTGACACTGATCGTATTCCACTGAGGAGAAAAACGAGAATAAAGTTGAAGAAAATTCATAGGAGAAATCACAGAAATGCTACAGGTCAATATCAACTGAAACTTTAAAGAACGATAATTATGCCAAGAAAAATTTAGCTACGATGTTAAAGGCATTTGACATGCATAAGTACAGCGAATCCAAAAATGTTCAGAGCACGCGCGTTTGAAAGGAATTAGAAATTGCTCGCATGAAACCACTGTGCGTTGCTCTAGGATTTCGCCAATTTGCAGAAAGGCGGAAACTCTTCACATGTTTTTCTCTCTGCGCAATTTGATTGGTCAACCGTTGAGAGGGGACGGGGGTGAAGTGGCTGTAAGACACTTTTACCTGTGTGTGTGTCAAATTCCTTTAAACATCAATATAGAAGAAAATCGTGGAAGTTTATACCGAATAAATTGATAAAAACAGCAGAACAGTGTGTACCGAAAATTTTATGACTAGCGAGATACTGGAAAAGATGGGGAAAGTGGTATAATGAAGTGAACAAAGAAATCAGGATGATGTGCAAAATAGCAAAGGAAGGCTATGTAGAAGCATGTTGCGAAGAAATTGAAGACATTGAGAAAAAACCAACAAATAATGCATGAGAAGGTTAAAGAAGTTACATAAAAAGAAAGAAAATCCTGACAGATTGTATTAAAGACGAAGATGGCTCAGTCCTGGTGGATGAGGAACCAAGCAGAAGAAGGCGGAATAATTACATCAATATGTCTATATAAATATGACGGAAGGAGTGAAAGACCAACGATGAGAAAGCCCGTGGAAGGAGGAGCAATGACACCAACTGAAATGAAATGGCCATTAATCAAATGAAAAGGGAAAAGCACCTGGGAAAGGTGACATTGCGCTTATACTAGTTACTTCTTTAGATGTCTTTGGAATAGAATAGAATCAATATTTATTGCTCCACCCAAATAGTCTGATTGTAAAAAACATAGGAATGTAAGTTTGACGAGTTATATGAGAAAGATTTACTTGAGTGTTGAAATAAATCGCGTTAAAGAAACCATCAGGGAAAATGTATCAGATGAACAGTTTAGCTTCAACAGGGCCTATAGATCTGTTTCATGGATTATGTGAAGGTGTTTGATTGTGGATTAGAAACCTGTGTTGGGAAAAGAAAGCTGCCATAAGATTGAATGGAGAGGTCGGTGAATGGATCGAAATAACTAAATAGTCTAAAAAGAGTTAATCGCGACCGAACGATCCAAACAACATGTATTTCTCAGTATAAATAAATTTCAAGATATAAATTTGAAGTCTGAAGTCCATTTTTGAGAAAGGTCTGTAGATAGCGAGAGGCAGAATCGATGATATCAACCCGGAACAGGGTTTGAGCGTGAGCCATCAACATAGAAATCATGTTTCAATCTTTGTCAATGGCAAATTACTGCCTTCCACAAGGCATTTGCGGTCCCCCTTTGTGATATGGTATGTGCTATGGCACAAGAAGCCCAGGAGGGGGGGGGGGGTAATCAAATATATATATATATTCAGGATAGGGGTGCTCAGGCTGGGGTACAAAACATCAGCCCAAAAAAATAATTTTTGGCATAGATATTGACCCAAAAAAGTAATTAATCTTGTCTTGCACACCAAAAAAATACCAAAGAAACTCTGCTCCATAGATGATCTTGAGATGATATGCACAGCACAGAAGCAAGTATACCATATTCAGAAAAGATACACAATTTACATCATCTAGTAATTTCACTTTCGCATTTTGGCTAAAAACCTTTCACATTTTCCAGTCAGTCTGCTGTCTAGGGCTGCTAGTTAGGGCTATGTCGTTATGTGTCGAGCTTTGGACAACAGGAAATCAGATATCTAATTCATTAATAAACTGAAATATCCCAGGGTAAATGCAGTATGTGTAATAGAAAGAAAAAAAGATAAAAATGCATGTGTTAATATGAAGACATAAAAAATTAAATATACGGAATTCGTTTTTGACTTAGCTAATTGTAAGCTTTGTGGGAGTTTCTTGTATCATTCTCTTATGATTACTAATTCACATACTCTTATGATTATGAAGCTTTTATCTGCAATAAATGAAAAATAAATCATGTTTTATCTGTAAACCATATTTTTCTCTATTTCTTAAATTATCTCACATTCAAGACCCAAAAAAATAATTCGGCATTTCATGAACCCAAAAGAGTGATTGTATAATTGGCTGACCCAAAAATAACTTTCGCTCATATTTTAGACCCAAAAAAGTAACCTGAGCACCCCTATCCTAAATATATATGAGAACCCCCACCCCTTGGGACAAGAAGGAGAAGATCAGTACACCAATGAGTACCCCCTCTCCCCTTGGGACAAGAAGGAGAAGATCAGTACACCAAGTTGCTCGATTCACTAGTTTCCTCTGCTTTGCCTCTTTTTGGCGATGCTTTTAAAACGAGGCCAGTTGCCGCTGGTCATCTTGCTCTGATTCCTCTTTGTCTCTTCTACGTGTCGTCCAATTCGAAGTCACTAGACTGGCCTAACAATTACAAAAAGTGTTCAAAATGAGCGCGCTGTCAGACCTCTGCAATGTTTTAAGCAAACTTTATGATGAATACAACTTAAAGACACCAAAGAGATTGAAAATTGTCGATGCTTACTTATTTTACATCTTGCTAACTGGCATTGTTCAGTTTTTGTATTGTTGCCTTGTTGGTACGTTTCCCTTCAACTCGTTCCTTTCTGGGTTTATTTCGTCCGTTGGATCATTCATTCTCGGAGGTAGGTTTAAGTATATGCCTCTGTACATAAGTACATTTCCTTATTGATATTATATATAAAATAACTTGTTTGAAACAATCACGTTTTCTGAGATATAAGTGCACAAACTTGTGACAATGTCCTTGGCAGTTAAATGAAATAACCCTCAGTCCTTTGTAAATCCAAACTTTCATTAAATTTCAAGTCTCAAGTTTTCAGATACCCAGACCTGTCAAGTTTGAGTTTTGAAAATGAGTGGGTTTTGTGGAAAAGGAAAGGTAGGGAAGATGTTTCGACATGCTCCGCTTTAAAACCCAGCATTTTCTTTTCATTTTCTGCTTTGAAACAGTATGGTCTTTAGGAAACAATGACAATTCTTGAGATTTTGGACAGGCTATTGGATAATACCCAAAGAAGATATCATCCTTACATTTTCATGTTTGGATTTCATTCGTTCCTAAACCATCGTCTGTGACTGCAACCCCATATTATGACTCCTGAGAAAAGTAACTCTGCTCTGACCGGCCCTGATAACACTTCGGTATAGTGTAACTCTAACTCAGGGGATATTCTCTGGTACATTTCCAAACAATTTAACCCTATCCAGACTAGGGGGGGGCACAAAGTGCCCCCCTGGTTGGTTTTTCTCTCATAACTTCAGGAGTTTCAAAGCAATACCCCTCAGACCTCCTGACTTTTAGTTTTAACCTATCTGACACATGTTCATATAAAAAGATAATTTTTTTATTATTAATCAGGGGGTTGTGTAGGGGCGTTTTCAAAACTAGTCAAGTAAAAAATAGTTCAATCTGCCACGGATTCGCAACAAAACTAGATATATTGATGAAAATTAGTATCTAGGCATAAATTTGTGCTCTTTTCATGATTCTGACCAGAAAATTCAAAATCAACATCCTTTTCTATGATTTTTCTGCTGCGCATGCGCACGCATTTGTTGACAGATTTATAGGCATTACATTAATATAACTGCAAGTTTAGAATAATTTGTCTGCTAAGGCACTAAAAATGAATTCAAACATGACATTTGGTTGTATCGATCATTTAGTTATATAGAAAATACTATAGCCAAATACAAAATATGTTGAGTTCTTTTGTTTGGAACGTTAATAATTTTGAGAAGTAACATTAAAATTGTGGCAATCTTCTTGTTTCTATTAGAAAATGCATCAAATTTGATTATTTTAATATCTTAGCCCGATGCTTTGGAATTAATGATTATTTTAAGATTTTCTAAAATTTTCTAAATTTTTGCTTCACCCGGCCACCATTATGATGACGTCATCGTAAAACCACGTGACTTAAAAATTGAACAATAATACTAAAATGTGGAGAAAAGATAGGAGTACCATCAAAACAAAGTTCATTGTCCTAGCTAGAGGGACAAAGAAATTACGGAGGGGGGGCACTTTGTGCCCCCCCCCTAGTCTCCCGAAAGTTTCAAAAAGCCTAGTCTGGATAGGGTTAATGTGTACTGTAGTAACGATAGAACTTATCTGTGTTTTGTCCAGGCAAGAAAAGAAATGATTATATTAAACTAGCTCTCTGATATAATGGAAATTAGATCTTGGATATAATTAATCTGTGTGGATTTGTTGTTATTCAGTTATCTGATATGCCTTGTAAGGAAAGAGGGTTTTTGTTAGGATTGGAATAGCAAGTGAAAAATTTGAATAGCCCAAGAATTTTATTGCACAGAATGCGTAAGTGTAAGAAAAGTCTGCTTTACATGTGTCTATAGCAAAATAAGCAGGTCTGGATACCGTACATAAATTTCTTATTGGCCAGTTTGTTTTACACAGATTCTACCCAAAATTTAACAAGAATAAGATCAACACATCAACCTGGCTTAATTGCAGATTTAAGTAGCCTAAACTCCCTGAAAAGCACATCTCAACTTTTTTTGATTTTTAAAAATTTGTTCATGTGACAGTTTATTATGAGAAAATTGAATTTTTTTTAGAAATTGCTGTTTTCCAAACATTGATTCTCAAATGTGATATAAATTTAGGAATCAGTTGAAGGCTGGCAATTTTACTATTTGACATGAATTATCTTTCATTTTACCTTAGTTTGTCTGAGGATTCAGACCAACCCCAGGAATAAATTGGACTTCAGAGGGCTGTCACCAGAAAGAGCCTTTGCTGATTTTATCTTTGCCCATGTCATTTTACATTTGGTTGTGATGAATTTCATTGGCTGAAACAAAGGAATTCTCATCAAGCAAAGCAGAACATAAAGAACTTTTGAACATTTGCAATTCAGAATTAGCCTAACTAAGGTTTATAGTTGTTAATCTGTCAAAAAATATAGAAGGGCCATGTAATTTTGATAAATTATCATCCAAACAGTTTTCATTGATCTTTTCATTTTCTCTTATCTTTCAAAGATGTTCAAGTTTATTCCAAAACAATTTTTATTGGTCAATATAAAATTCATATCTCACAACATCTCACAGTATTTAGTTGCTTTTCAGGAAACTTTGGTTGTTTGACATTAAACCCCATGTGTTAAAAGAACGGTTTTTTAGCAAAAGCAAAAGTTTTGTTTTTTTGCTTTTGTTTTCAGTTTTGGGAAGTTTATCAGGAATAATAATACTTGGAACCATTAAAATTGTGTCAACTGTATGATAACATGTGTACAGATGATTCAATATTAACATACTTGGGTTATAAAAAGTAAACCCAGATTCAACCCTGCATTTGCTTACATGCCCCTTTGTTCACCTTAACTTGTGCTACTGATCCCAGATTTGACCAACCTCTTGGACCAGCCCTTTTTTTAAACATTGTGTGAAGGATCCTTTATGCCTTGAATGGTGATAAATTTTGGAATAAATGCACCTTTAATTTACATTAATTGTCTTTGCCTTTTCTTATCCAAATATGACATGTATAGATAGACATTTTCACCTGAAAACTGTACAGGAATACAATAATTTGTATTTACAAAATTAATTTCAAGGTTTTGATGCTTGGATTTTGTTACTTTCAAGTTAATTGAAGAGTGAAAATGGTGCTAGAAAGTTGTCACTGATGTTGCCTGCAATTTGGCCCCTGTTTTCTATTAGGCCTGTTTTCTATAAAGCCCTGCTCAGTCCCAACATCTAGGCCAGTTTTTTGAATGAATCTAAAAGTTATCCCTGTTGGCAATAAAATCTGTTGATGCAGATCGTATTTGAATCCCACAAAGGAGCTTTGTTGAACTTTTACAGATCTTAAAATCCTAATCCTGACTTGCGTATGTCTATTTCTTCCAGTCAAAGTATCACCAGTGGCAGTCTGACATTCTTCTAGCTATGTTGGGTACAAGCGAAATTTTGTCCCTTTAAAAATTGTTCAATAAGCAGTTTCTTTGTGACATTTAAACAAGATTACAAGCTTAAGACACAACATCGTCTATTAAAATATCATTTGACAAGCTATGCAAAAATCAATTCAGTAACACACTTTAGATTGGATTTAAGCACTGACACAACGATTTCTATAAACAAAGCTCGGAAATAAATCAAATGAAGAATATATGATTATTCTGCTACAATAATGTTGACTGGCGAATTACAATTTTTTTACGACGAAATACAGTTATTTACAAGTTGCATGGGAGGCTTACAATCTGAAAGGAGCTTTACACTATCACGTTTCCTCGTTACGAGGGATCATAGAAGGATCATTGAGCGAATGTGAAGCTTAAACCTAAAGATGACGGCGCTATCTGACATTTAGTCCAATGAAGTGAAATTAAAATGGTCAGTATTCACAAAATATTCCTCAATCAAAGTGTTCTCATTTGCTGTTCTGTTCGAAAAATATTTAGAGATTTTTGATGGATGTCAACGCAGACAACGCCACCTCTAAAAATAACTTTTTAAAAGGTAGCTAGCTTTAATTGCAAAATGCAACGAATGGGTGGAATTTTAACAACGCCAAAAAGATATCAATTTGGCATAAGTGGTATCAAAATCCTCACGTGGTGAATTGCAAACTGTCACGATGCTCTGCTTGTATCACGGCATTTACCTTTGTCACGTTGCCAACAATTTCGTAAAGTAATATCGTTCTGCATGGTATAAGAAAAAATAAAAATACAACTCGTGTATAGTACTTGCAAAGTTGCTTGTTGAAAATTTACTTTTGAATTTATATTTTGTAATATCTCGAGTTGTCAGTTTTAACAGTTGTAGGGTTAGTCCAAAAAAATGAAATTAGGGTTAGTACTATTAAGGTCATCAAATCAAAGCTAATTACTGAAGTTATCTCCTGTTCGGTTGATTTGCTTGCTTGCTTGTTGTCTTATTGCTTTCAGTTTTCGGTATTTTTGATTGATTTTACTTCGCGCAATCAAATAAAATACAAGATAAAACGATACATCATAATGTGCTCTTTATCAATAAAAGACATCTTGTCATCGATCGTGCTACATGTAAGCGTGTGTTTCTGCCTGCGACCAGTTCCAATTCATTGCTTGATCTCTCTGAAACTGGAGCTTCTTCCTTTTATAAAATGAATTTTGGTCCATAGAACAGTGTCATTCCTAGAACCCTCTCCTAGAACCCTTTAAAAATGAATTAGAGGAAAAGCAATTTCCTAGCATTTAGCATTAACAATTGCTTCGGGTAACCAATTACTCAGATGGCAAATCCATGCAAAAGCCCTCCTGCTAAGCAGTTAAATGGCTTCGTTTATGACACTCCATATCCCAAGACAAAAATGGATTATCATTAGCATTTGCGGTTTAAAACGAATTTCCAAATAATATTTTTCCAATGTACAATACTTTGAACCCTCGATCCAATCAATGACTTCCTAAGCGACTCTTTAAATCTAAGCAGGGCATGCTGTCTATGGAAACCGATTTATTCTCCCCTGAGGGATTCTTTCCCCCCTGGTGCAGTAGCTTCAAACAGTCTTCGATTGTATCAGGAACTTCGATACCTTTAGTCTCTCTTAAATACAAACAAAAACAACCAGCGAGTAAATTGAGAATCCCAATTAATGCAAACGGCAGTGATGCATTCACGTATTTCAAACCAGTCATTACGAACGGAGACATCGCCGCACCCACACGGCTGGCTGCTATTAAGATCCCAACAGCTTGAGCTCTGAAACAGCAAAATCTACTGTTTAGGCAGTTAAACGGATGAAACACAACAGGAAAAAGCATTAAAAATCAACAAAAAACTGCTAAAACTTTACTATTTTTAAGATACCATTTTGTCATTTTATCCCCTTAATGGATTTATCAGTGAATGTTCTTGTCACAGCTTTTAACTGCACTGAATTTAATATAACCATAAATCTTAATATCACTAGCCTTAATATCACTTGTCTTCTTTAAGCGTGGAAGTGACATAATAAATTTTGAATAATGAGCACATGGAATTTAGGTTAAGGCTTGAGAGGTCTTTTCCATCGACGAATTGAAATTCAGTTGTGATAAATATTAATAGTATCGCGGTTGCAGCCTCCTGCCTTCAAAACATTAAACAAGCTGTCAGCTAGAAACAAATTGAGTTTAGAGGCGGTTAGCTTACCGAACGACGGTGGCATTGAGCTCCGCTGACCACACGTAGAACGCATTGAAGTAAAGGGTGACGGCAAACTTTCCAAGCATTCCCAATCCAACTTTTGCAAACTTAAGGCCTGTAAATAAAGAAATGATAATTGATGCAAGCAGATTTGGCAATTATCCTGTGAATTCCTTTCAACTGGTGTAACTACTACGAATTTGTAACTGCATACATCATAATACAAAACAAAAAACAAGAAGAAGGACACAAGTTGAATTTTTACTAAATGTTACTTTAATAAATGACTGGAGTTTTGACGTACACACAAATGAATTTTCAGTCTACCATTATTGAACTCCATTAATGCAAGAAGGAGTCTTGAAGAAAGTTCCGAGGATCATTGACACGTAATGTCGTTGAGGATGAATGTGCAATCTGTTAGACGTTCATTGTCTACATTCTTGAAGTAATGAATTGAAAAATACAGTTGAAATCACTTATCTCCTTAGTTTTCCAAATATCCCGAATTCATTGATATCGAAACAAGAGTAGTGTTCCGCGGCAGGATGCATGTGGTACAACCAGTTACTCAAGCAAAAACTAAATCTAAAGAATAGATAGGATGGTACGTTGACAAGAAACTTCCGGTCTGATGTGATCCTAGAGTTTATTTTACGTATCTTTGAAAATTTGTTATGTAAGAGTCACTTTTTAGCAGAGTTTGCAATTTTGGAAGCTTTGTTACCTTTGCTGATCACGCCTGAAGGCACAGCAGCGACACCTATGCAAGCAAATCCTGCCAAAAATATGTTGATAACTGTAGTGAGACGTCTTCCACACCTGTCGATTAAAGGGAATTGAAGCCAGTGGCAAAACACAAATACACACTTGCAATTATGCATCTCATGAAATGTGATCAACTAGTCTCTATTGCTGATAAATAAGGCAAATGTCGATCTAATGAAAGCGAATAGCCGATGAGCAGATACTACGTTGACTGCAGAAGATAATTGTCTAGATTTCATAGAACACAAGAGAGCGCAAATCTAGAAGAGAACACAAGGTTGTCACGATCTGACGATGGCTTTGAATTGATCATCTTTGCTGCTGGACCATGGACAATGTGAAGAAAAAACATCAGTGATAAGATGAGATACAACCAAAATTTGTATAACCAAAAGCAGTTGTCTGATGACTGCATTAAGCGTGAAACTCGGAGTAGCGACTTGGTACCGTCCTGTTTCATACACAAAAAGCGTATACAGATCTGTCTATATGGCATCGAATACTTTATGAAAGACCGACAAACAGTAATTTTCATCAACCTCTATTTTCAAGAAGATTATGTCTTGAAAATGATGTCTATATAGTTTTGAAATTTATGTCCTAAACGTGAGGTACATACTTGTTGGTGAAGATAATAACCAGTATGTTGGCAGGAATTTCGACGATTGAAGTAAGAATGAAGTCAACATAAAGATCGCCTCCCAAGTCGCTCGAGGCTAACGATACGCCGTAGAATGTTATGCCACTCACAAGCCTGTGGAATAATGGATAGCGAATGAGAAAATTGCTCAAACATAGTCTTATTTAATCTTACGTATGCAAACGCAAGTACATGCAGAAGACCTTCAGTCAGTTCTAAACGGTACATGTAGAGGATCTCTAAAAAAGAAGGCGAAGAAAAATTCTTCTTGTCCGTTTTTAAAAATGCTCCCTGTCAAATTACGACAATGGGCTGACAAAAATTTGAACGGTTCGCTTTGCATCAGAATAAAACTTAAACATTACAGATGAAGTTAAAATGACAATTCTACGACACCTACGTCAAACAAGACGTCAAAATACTATTCAATATTGAATATTTTGTTGTTTTAAGATTTATAATAGTATTCAACAAATTAGAAGTTTAAGTGTCGACCAAACTTCCATGACAAATTGAAAAATTTTTATCTACGATGACTTTTTATTAGTTCCGTAAACAAAACAGACGAGGTTAAAAAAATTCACATGAAAATTGGTACTTGTTGTCACGCACCAGGCAAAAATTTGAATCGCAGTGTAAAGAGCAAGAACTGGCGAGCGAAACAAATCTGCAATTGTTGATTTGGAGTTGAAATTGTTCTCGACTGGAATGATCTCCATGTTAGAAATGTCTCTTTTATTTGCACGGGCAATCTCTTTAAGCACTTGCATTGCTTCGTCGAGTCTACCTTTCATTCTCAGCCATCTCACTGATTCAGGAACATATCTGAATAGCCAAAAAGAAAATTACCTAGTTTGAAAAACTTCTAGATTAAATATCCGAAAAAAATTGCAGAAAATAAACAATGTAACTCAGCAAAAACTGCTAAGATATTTACAGAGAATTGGCTTGTATGAAACATCTGCGAGCAGTTCAGCTTAAAATCGATAAGACGACACCACAAACATCTCCATTTAGGCACAATCAGACAAAGGGATCAAGGTCTCTTGCAATTATCACCTATGTGTTTCTTGCCCGATGTTACCAAAAACAAACCCAGCATCGCAAAGACGGCAATGCAGCACCTACTTTAGTTGGCTGAATTACCTACCTTTCACCCAACAATAAGCAAATACTACCTAAGTTACAACAGAAGAGCTATTTGACAAAAAAAACAAGACAACTTACCTCCAAGACAACATGATCACAGCAAATGGCAGTGAGCAGATGATTTCTAAGTTCCTCCAGTTCTGCAGATAATACGCCTTCAGCGTCATCAACAAAAGTGCACATGTAAAGTAAAACCATATAAATGTGCCAGAGATTGATCGGTAATAAGGTCCAACGATTTCTGTTGCAATCACAAATATGTTCACGCTGCCTGCCTGACAAAATCCGATTATTAGGCGGAGCAAGATGAAAATCCACATGTCATGAACAAAGGAACTTAAGAATCCGCAAATAATGATGACGAATGCTGCCGGGAACAGTACTGTTTTACGCCCGAATCGGTCGGAAAGGTACGGCAAAACAAATCCGCCCACGGTCCAACCAAGGAACAAAATGCTGTTCGCAGTATAGACAATAACCTCTTTCTGGCATACTAAGTTGAACTGTTGAGGTAATAAAACAGGTGCGAAAGATAAACAATTCATGTCAAACTTTCGAAGCTTTGACCATTTCAAAATGCTGCTATGCAATAAATACAATTCATATAGAGAGTGGTTAACTAAAATCATAACTACTGAAAGCCACCGTCACGAGAAACGGCTCCTCGAGAAGTATGCCATCTTGTCCTGATGTCCCTAATGAATCTGGTTCAGTAAAATGATCTGCTTCACTTACTAAGATATCCATTCTTGACTATTTCATTTACCAATGTGCGATTTGTTGTGACAACCAAAACCTTTGGCTGAAAAGTTTCTCAGTTTTATGATAAAGGAACCTAAAACAAAAACTATGCATTACAAAACACTACCGAGTCGTCAGCATTATTTTCCAATCATCAGCAGTATTTTGTTCTGAAATCTACCAAAGCCAAATGCTAAGCACATTTTTGTACTTTAACGATTTTTCATGGTTCATGTGCTTTATCGTGTCATCTATTGCAAGGCATTTTTCTATATATACAATGCAATAACGTGGCAGTTGAATTTAGTTGCACGCATGCCTCAGTGATTTTTTGTTTGAGAATACATAAAACGTACAATAAAAGATAATAAAAGATAGGAACGTCAACATCTACAATGGCTGAAATAGAACAACTAAATACTTACAAAATAAAAAATTAATGCTTTATTCACATTAAAAAGGGAATAATCAACGCAAAGTATCGATAGAGTAATGGCTGCTGCTTCCAGGCGGTTCTGGTACTGACAATACACATTAATCAACAGATACGAGTTGAATATTAAAAATAAACGCAAATTCTCAAACACGCAGCAGCAATATAATATACATAAAAACTACAAAAAGCAGTCGCTGTGAAGGAATTGTAACAGTTTTGGGTCCGGTACCCTTCTAGCTTTCAATCCAAGAGGAAAATCCTAAAATGCAGTCACCATGCAACTTACATGGTTTTGTGAGGCACAAACAATTAATCCGTCAATATTACTCTTAAACCGTCAACAACATTATCATATCCTCGAAGGAAGCTTCAAAAGAATTTTCTTGCTTGTAGTTGCATAGAAATGTACAAAATTTGAACAGCAAAAACGCTAAAAATTAAATTTTATTCACTAACTCATCCTAAGCTCCAGCTTATGACGTCATAGTCGAGAAAGTGTTGCAATTTGACATCATTTGCCATGATGTAACTTTTCGTCCCAAATTTGGGAGTGTGTTTAGGCCAAAAGTCAATAAATCAAAATGATGGAAAACTTACTCTTGCGTTAGGAAAATTTAATGGCAATTTCAATGACATATACTTTTAACCCTGTATTTTCAGTAAGAAGTGCGAAGAGAAAAATCTCACTAACTTGCGATTTATGAGCCAAATATTCCGATGCAAATCAATTTTGTCGAATGTTATTTTGGACGGAGAGTCATAGTTGTCAATATCAATTAAGGAAATGTCCCACTAATTAGGAATAATATAGATCGACATTTAGGAATAAAAATGAGCGATGCGCTCATGAAACACATTGTTGTTCTTCCTTGCAAAATGTTGAAAGAAGAAATAAAACAGATTTCAAATGACCGTTTGTGCTCTTCAGTCACTCCAAAGACAATCAATACATGAAAGTTGAAACTATTTCTTGTCAACCATATAAAAACTTTCATTAAAGAACGAAATATAACCTTCTTCACTGTTTTTCATGAAAATGACCAAATATAGAGCTCCCGATGGCCCATAAAGCTGATCATTGCTCACATCCAAACACATAAATTTCACCTCCAGACGGGTACAAAAAATTGCTTCTGAATTCATTTTGTCCTGTATTAAAAACAAAATGCCTTATTGGTCGAAAGAACCTTGTAATGTATCTTAATAAAGAGAAACTAGTTGGTAAAAATGACAATTCTGGTGCAATAAAAAACATAAGTATTGCACTATCAATGCAAAGAAATTCTTGATTTCTATTATTTTTTAATGTAATTGACTTTTAAAAAAATTGTTGGATAAAAGCAAAAGAAAATGTATGATAGCTATTTGTCGAGAGAAAGTTTAAATTTCAAAAAAGTGGTACGAAGAATTCAATTGGCTTAAACTTTGCAATCTCAAAAGCACTTTGAATGCTTTGTTTGCAGAAGCTTTGGCTCTCTTGGTAAGAGAAATTATTTCCATCATGTTGTCCTTCTTTAGTCACTTGATTCTCAGATTCTGCCTGTAATTCTCATAACAAAAATAAGAATTTGCCGAGTGAATAAAAGTTCATTACAAACCTATATTTTGCCTCAAGGTTCTGTACAAGCTCTCACAAAGACATTGATTGCGATGCTTTCATAATCTGCCGTGAAATTGAATATTTGGCGTTTGTTTAATACATTTCTCCCAGTGCTTAGTTTATTGTTGAAATGTTTCAAATGAGAGCACAGCTTAATCAAAGCATCTTTGATATCCTAGAACAAGTTTTTGAGCTTTGGTTTCCTTAACTGATGAATGCTTTTCCATCTCATTCTAAAAATTGCAGCAAGAGCTCTAGTAACTATTTTAGAAAAAAATTTCAGTTGAAAGCTCAGATGATGCCTTCATAAATCTCGATTTGGTAATTGGAAAAATGCTGCAGAAGAGAAGGGGAAACTAGATAAACATGCGAAATCAAGCATGCATATGCTCTCTGTAGAGCGTAGACACAATTTCAGGTTAGCTACTCCTATCGACGACGACGTCTCAAAGTACCACACACCCCTGAGGAAATGGATGGATACTCACATCCTCAGAACGTTACATATTTCTTCCACATGAGCCAGAATGAGATAATCAGTATTCTCAACCTTATCACTGAGACTATCTGCAACGAAGTACGTGTAGCCAACCACTTTTCTATTGAGTGTGACGAAGAAACTTCTCACAAAAGAGCCTTTCGGTATGTGACAGATTTTAAAATAACTGAACGGTGTATCAGGCTTGTGCAGGTGTCCAGCCTGAAAGGGAAATCTTTATCTGAAGTGATAATCGAGAAATTGAACGACTTCAAGCTTCCTCTGAAAAATCTGATTGGAAAAGGCTTCGATGGTGCTGCAATATGTCTGGCAAGGACGAAGGTGTGCAGCAGCACTTGACAGAAGCTGGTGCCGAATTTTCAATATATTTTCATTTTTTTGCTCACAGACTTAGTCTTGTTCTTGAGCATAGTGTAAAGGACGTACCAACAATCAAAGCCATCTTCGAAACCATTGGAGACATATATCGCTTCATGGAAGGGTCGCCTAAAAGACACAAAGTCTACGAAAACCATCTGATGGCGAAAGGAATTACTTCTGGGAAAATCGTTTTGCATTTCTTTTCTGATACAAGGTGTTCTGCCCTCTCAGACAACTTAGAGGTTGCTATGAATGTGTACCTTGCCCTGTTGTCAATATTCAAGGTGCTTTCAGAGCAGCACATCAATATGGCAACTGGTTTGCTGGTTCGTCTTAGGCAATCTCGATTTGTAGCAGCTTGCCTCATACTCAATAAATGCTTTTCGTTGAGTCAATATGTATTTGAATATCTCCAAAACGAAGATATGGATCTCATTTCTGGAGTGGCTGCCATTCGAGATCTGAGAGCCATGATGGAATCATTTCGTTCTGACAATGAGTTCGATACCTTCCTCGCCGAAGCGACTTCTTTTGCTGAACGATATGGCAGCTAAATTCTGGATACAAGCTTCACCGATCCGAAATCAGCAGCTTTGCAATCAAAACGTCGGCGTACACTCCCAGCTCGTTTCACAGATGGCAAACAATTCTTGAAACATCAAGTTTCCCGTGCAATCGACCAGATGGTGAATCAGATTTGGAATGCTTCAGACAAGAGCTCTACTTTCCATTTTTAGACAAAATTTCTGAGCAAACTCGACAAGCGCTTTTCTGACCAAGCATGTGAAACGATGTCACATGCAGCGGCTTTTTATCCACACAATCTCTCTCCAGCAAATGTGTCAAAAATCGAGGCAATAGCTAAATTTTAAAAGCCTGATAGAAATCGGGCTGGGCAGCAGTTTCTCCTTTTTTCTCAATCACAGCAATGCTGTGAGTGGAAAAGCGAATATGATAAGTACTAAAAAGATGTGGAGGAAAGGAAAGATGAAAGGAAACCTTGGCTGTGCTTGCCCTCGCTGCTTGATATTTTTAGCAAGAATGATTTGCACAATTTGTATGCTGACTTGTTTCGGGTTATTACAATTGTTGCAGCCATGCCAGTTACTGTGGCATCATGTGAGCGCCCTCACAGCAAAGTCAAGATAATTAATAACTATTTACGGGCTGCTATGTCTCCTGACAGACTTGAAGATCTTGTGCAAATATGTAGTGAACGGGACATTGCCGATAACATCGCGCTAAGCAAATTAGTAGACGTTTTTAAGCTAGCTAACCACCGCAAGCTACTGCTATAACTAATCGACTTTTTGAAATTTTGCATCTGGTGCCAAGTTAATATGTACAAATGTCAAAAAAGCCCTCCAGTAGTTATTGAGACTTGACTCCAATTTACTGTCGCTATGGTAATATCGGGACAAAGTGCCTTTGACAAATTCAACTGCTGATAGAAATTGTTCAAATAGAATAAGAAATCTTAATAAACTAAGTTCTTTCTCTATTAATATTTTCATAATTAGGAGCTTTTTGTATCTTTGTTTCTTGTCAAAAACAAGCTCTAGAACTAGCATAATGACCTATCTATCAGAATAGAAAATAAAGACTGTTTATTTTGAGAATAAAAAGATTTTGACAGCCGGGCTACTCTTTAATGCAGACAAGCAATTGAAAAGCCTCAATTGCTCCAAACATAGTCATTTCCTATAGGTAAAAGGGTATTTCAAATCATTGAAAAGGGCATTTCCTACATTTAAAAGGGCGTTTCCTATCATTAAAAGGGCGTGGTCCTACACAATTTCTGGGTTCCGCCCTATGCGGCTGGCGCCACCACTGATTTGTTTCACTTGATTTAAATTTATTATCAGGGTTATACTTTTAGTCTGGAGGAGCCAGAGGTATACTGATATTTTGGTCAAGCCAAGGCCTAGCCAAGGGTCTCGCATTTGACAAAATTGTCTAGAGAATGCCTTTGAAAGTCTTCCTGACAACCCATCTGTGCTGAGAATAAACTAGTAAATGAAACAAATTGATCTTTGATATTTCTGAGTTCAAACCAACAATTTTAAGATATCTGTTAACAGAAATGACTTGGAAATGAAACTAGCCAATTGTTTGACTTTACAATATTAGACTATGCCAAGGGTATCCTTTTTTGTAGAAATTAGTCTAGCAAATTGCACAGTTTTGAATGTCCTTGCAGCAGACCCCTACTCAAAATTTAGTCAAGACCCTCCTGTGCTTACAGGTAAAACTGGCTAGTTGATTTTTCCCAGATTCTTTTTAAAAGCTCCAAAGCAAAGTTATAATTAAATTTGCTTAATTTAGGGCTTTTCTGAATTTGCTGTAGTGTTGAAGCAAACTTTTTAGAGAAATAGCATATTTTGCGGAAATAGATTTTATTGTGTTACTTATTAACTATGGTTCAACCTCTGGTATGGCACAGACAATTTTCAAATTTTTCAAAAAGGTAATCAAGAACATAGCTTGACTTTTAACATATTCTGAAATCAGAATTGCTGACTTCATTTAATTATTCATTCTTATCAAAGTTTTGAAAATAAAGAAAAATAGAATAATTTTCCTTTCAAGGCTCTTTCTAAAAATGATCTGACATCAGGTTCATCATATATAAGTTAATGTTATAATATATTGATTGATATATGAACTTTTATAGGACTTCAAATATAATTCACTTAAACTAGGGATAAAATTTCCATGAAAAATTGTATGCAATTCATATATTAATCATACTTTGTAGAACAGCTAGCATTGTGTAGAGTTTGGCACAATTCAACAAACAAGGAGCCCTACTCTAGAAGTTCTTGATTGTTCTTTCCCCCACCAGCCAATTTTACAATTAGTCACCACTGATAAAAAAATTTAATCTCGCTGGAAACAAATATTCCCTTGTTTCCTAAAACAAAAATAATGCTCCTAGGGTTCCAGTGGAAATTATAAGTTCTTCTTATGTTCCTATGTCATTGTTTGCTTTGTTCCCTTGTTTTCAAAACCAAGTTTTGCTGCCAAGTTTGGTACAATTTAATATCACATTAGATTTAAAACTGGTAATCTTGTAGGTCATAAACTACAATGACAAAGATGGTCTTAATTGGCATGTCCTAAGCCCTTCTCTCCAGCTATCCCTCTTTGGGTCTGACTTTGGAATTCCTATGTTGATGAAACCAATTTTGACAGGTCCTTTTTAGTACATGGTATTTTGTGGCTGCACAAAAGACAACATTGTTTTAGGTTATTTATGTTGAACCTCACATTGAATTAAATATTGGTTTGCTGTTATCATATTGTGATTATTTAATCAGATGATGCTATCTATCTCTGGGTTTTTGTACAAGCAAGTTTAGTGGTTGCCTAGACCCTCTACAAAAATATGGCTTTGACTTATTCAATAATACCAATGTTAAAAAAAGGAGACTTTTATTGAAAAATTCTTAACAACAATCAAAATAACAGTTCCAAAAAAATTTAGAAGCAATCAAATGCAAAGAAGCTCCTGTATTGATGGCAGCCAGGGCTTTTGCAAATCTAAGCACAGCAAACTCAATCGAAATGCAAGATCTCCACTAAATTTTTTTGAGTAAATTTCCAGAATGTCAATAAATCATTGTTCCAGGTTACCATACAAAAAACTTCAGCAAATAAGGTGGTCTTCAGAATAGTTGACAATTTTTTATCACAAGACTGAAGGTGGCATTCTCCCATCATTTGGGCCATTTTTGGGCTGTTGGTGCCCAAATCACAAAGACGGCCATAAATAAAACCCAGACCATTTTTGAGGAGATTGAGAAGAAGGAACTATGGCCTTTTTCCGCCAACTAGCAACTCATAGTTCATGCAAAAGTCACAAGTCATTGGGCCATTAACTAACGCACAAAGAAAAAACACTAGGAACACATAGTTCATGCAAAAGTCACAAGCCATTGGGCCATTAACTAACGCACAAAGAAAAAACACTAGGAACACATAGTTCATGCAAAAGTCACAAGCCATTGGGCCATTAACTAACGCACAAAGAAAAATAAGTACTTCAGGTTGTCTTGCAACGTGTGTGGAAGAAACTATACCCAAAAAAGGTTATAAACACAGGGCCAAGGGTGTACTCTGCCACACATTATAAGTGATTTAAATTCATATAGCCAAGCTTTAAAAGAAAACCATTGTCAATGTAATAACTTTTCATTTAGCTGCTGAAAAAACAGAAATATGAAAATTCGAAAGGTAATTATGCATCTCCATTTTCACTTGCAAGAGGACCAGCTAAATCCTTTGCTACTTCCACAGTCAAGGTTGTTAACATTTTCAGAATGGAAGGCTAGAGGATTAGAGAACCTAGGAATTTTCAGATTTCAGGGACTTACCTCAGTGACTATAGAGTAGTTTTTTGGTTTAGAATACTCCCAAGAACCCTGCCTCAATTTGCATCGCTTCTGGAACATTTTGCTGTCGTGTGATGCAATGAGCCCTTTCATATGACATTCTTTGCTTCCATTTTTGCAGAACCAAGGAGGGTTATCAGCAACAAAGTACATTATCATGACCTGATAGGTGAGAGGCAGCATGAATAACAAGAAAATTAACTGAGTTCGGATTTGATAGAACCCACACTGCCCAACTCGATCGAGAAATTCGTCTACACTGAGTCTTTCTTTTGAGATTTCATGTCCGCCAATTTCCACTTGGCTTTTGTCGTCGCGATCCTTATCCATCTTTCTTTCTATTATCAATCATGCAGCAGTGCGAAATCAAAAGGAAACCCAGTGCAGTCTCTTTTTGTTAACGCAATGAGAATGTTTTCTTATCGTTTGTTTACATCAAGATCGAATCCACCAAACGGCGTCCTTTTCACCAGCAACAACCATGCTATGAGATCATTCCATTATTTTGTTTTTACCGCGCAAGAATGTCGCTACGAGGCTGACCCCGTTTGCAATTCACTTCTTCAAGAACATTGTTCAAGATCATTGATAAAATAATATCATTGTTCAAGATGATTTCTCCCAAAAGAGATCCGGTTGTCATGAAAAACTCTGGTCCCAGAATGAAGTCAGTTAGAACCCAGTTTAACAAGCTTTTATGCTATTTGTCTGTTTCATATCGCTTTTATGTAATTCATATCACAATTTTGATATTATTTTTTGCATCGGATACAGCAATGAAGGACCGCGGATGATATCAGAGATTGTGGCGGCAAAAAACTTCCCACTAAAGCCCCTTCGGAATAAGCATCTCAAAAATAGTATTTTCACTTGTTTACATTTCAGAAATAAGTATGTATATCCTAGAATTTTTCGACATGCAAACATTGATTTTTCGATTCAGCAACAAAAAATTAACTTTTGGATCTGTCAAAAATAAATTTTTATGTGAAAATTTTACGGTATGACAATTCTACACAAGCTATAACAAAAATGTCATGCATAATTGCTATATAGTAGGATCTGCTTAACTGCTACTGGTAATATCAAAAAAGATTACTTGTTTCGTCTTCATTTCGAGCCACACACTTACATTTGCAAAATGTTCAGCAGAAGAAAAGAATATTTGCCCTGAGGCTAAAACAGTAGCTTTCATTTTTCTTGATACGTTTGCTCATTCATGTCTGTGCAAAGTCTGCAAAAACACAAAATATTTCTAGATTATCCTTGCTAGTTGCTGATGTGTATAGATTGACACTTATTTCTATCTGTCTGTTGGATTTTCATTTTTATTTGGAAAGTATATTTGCAAAGAAAACTCACATCAAGGGTAAGGATTGCAAAATAATGAATTCCATTGAATATTTCACTTTGTAACAAATATTTCAGAATCTATCGCAATGTGTCTTTGAAAATTTTATTCAGAATTTAAAATCCTAGTACAAAATTTTACTTCTGAAGTTGTTTATTCTAGTTTGATGATTGTGTCGATATCTGTGAAAAAGAAAACCTCATTATCTTGATTGGTAGGATTTCTTTACTGAATCTCGTTCAGCCAGCTTGTTTAGAAAAGTTTCAACAAATCAAGAAATATTTTTTCGTCTTCAAGTTTATAAAAAATCTCGTAACTTTGAAAACATCAACTTGATTTGAGTCAACGAGCTATTTCAAGCTTAGAATGGGAGTGATTTCGGAACCTAGAGTTGCAAACAGTCGATAAGTAATCAATCAATTATCCTTTGTTTACACGGCATACTCTCAATCATTGTTTTCATCTATCAAAACACTTTACATTGTTTATGTTGCTACTTCTTGCCTTTAGATAACTTCACAATGCCATTGTTGCTTTGGTTTAAAATACATTACTTTTTATCTCCCTACTTTTTTATCGAATCTAATTGCAACTAACCCGCCGTCTGCTCTGAATAAGTACCAATAGATATTGTTTTTATTGTGTCAGTATCTTTTGTCTATTGTTAGCACTCTCAGCATCAAGAAATAGACCAAATGTGAAAAAATGAAACAGCTTGGAGAGTAATTTATACATGAAATAAAGATGAGTAGGCTTATAATACCTCTATGTGGAACTTCAAGTCGAAGAAGATCTTCTTAAGAGGTTACCTTTACGTTTTCAATAGATCTTCAAAGGAATAATTAGTTTGAAAGCTGAGCTGCAACACTTTAGTCTCTTTTATAGTTGAAATTTTTCATGTGCTCCCTCTTAATCCTATTTTCAAATTGTGGCATAAAAAATTCAAGTACTTAAATTAAACTCGCACAAATTCAGTTTCAGATGAAAGATAATTCCAATGAATGTTTTTGTTGATAATAAGGCATTACCTGACAAAAGGGTTTCTTGTTAAAAGAGTTGTAAAGATAGCGTAGCATAAAGATTTGATGTTGATGGTGGATAAACTAGAATCAAATATAACATCAAGACTATGATAGCGGCAAATAATTCTTTCCTGTCTGTTCTTCTTTGACATAGATTAAGAAAAGACGGCATTACGTGAAGACATCGTTAACATTAGGCAAAAAAGGGGAAAAGGAGGAGAAAATGTGTCCAGTGAAGAAAGTTCTTGCTGAATAAAGTTTAAAAGCAGAATCATAGATACTTTTTTGGTTGAACTAGAGAAATTTGATGGGGTCGACATAGCGTAGGTGTTACTTTGCTTGGTGAAGCCTTATAAGAAGAGTGCTGCTCGCTCTTTCCTAAACCACCCACCTACTTTTTGTATGTTTATTCGAAAGTTTGCTTGTTTGGTAAAACCCAAATGGCTTTAGTCTTTTTTTCCAGCACCATGAAAACTTTTTTGGGCATGAAAGCTTTTAAGTAGGACTGCCGCATCAGCTTATACGGTGCATTTTAAAGTGGGGAAAATGTACTTTTCTTGTCCATCCCCACCCAATATGTAGCTTCGTTAGTAGCCTTGTCTTGTTACAGGTTTATGCTAGGTTGCGTGACTGGCACCGATGAACCAACGGCACAAACGGCTCTTGATGATGTAAGAACATATTCTCACGACTGATGTCTATGGCATTTTTTAGGGAGCATTTTGCTATACAACTTGTATTGTAGCTGATGTCTCGAGTCAGAAGATTAATCCAGTATGATGATCTGGGTCATCAAAGTTCTATTCCAAGTTTCGTTAATGAGTGATTTTGAAGCACAGCTCTCTATTGTTAGCGTTCTAAACATCATCTAAGCAACATATAGAGAATTAAAGATCATCAACAATGCGAGCACCTGCAAAAAAATGTTCCACATTAAAATTATACCGTCTCTAAACCACATTGGTTGTCTGATTGCTAGAAAACAGCGAATAGCTTCTTTAGAGAACTGTGCAACTTCTTTTTAGCGCCAGCAAAAGGAGGTCATTGTGCCCGTACAGCTGCTTGTCTATTAAATGTTCTTTATCTACATCGGCAAAACTGGATTCATAACAAAACTGAATAGATGTTAAGATTTTTAATGAAAAGATTTAGAAAAGAGTCACAGTAATGGCGACTTTATGAAGTACTAAATCAATGATTTATAGTATAACTTCCATGCTTTCATTTACAAGATAAGAAACAAACCGATCAACGTAACCTAATCTTTTTGTGGTTATTCGATTTTTTGCTATCATTTCCTACGGGTCTCAGTATTTGCAAAATTTAATTGATTAATCTAAAAGCCATTCAACCAATAAATGTTTTACTTGCTAACCATTTTTCATATCGTTTTATCTTGACATTTTCCAAACACTTTGGCTATCATCCTCAAAGCTACAAACATTACTATCTGTTATAGGTTAAGTTTTTTAATGAAGACGTTCCTTATCCCCTTCGTTTTGTGATTGCGAGCTAGTACAAAATTTAGTTTCAATGGTGTGTGAGATGTTGGGCAGGTTTCTGGTGAACCAATATCCTGAAATGCTTCGTTAAAACCTCAAGAACGTTTTGAGTTAAGATAAAGCGCTAAAGCATTTGTGAAAGTTCGGTTTAGTTTTGTTTTTCTCTGTTACTGAAACTAATTAGTGTGTCTTGTTGATCTAATTCATAGCATCAGAGATCCTTTGGGTCTTGCGACCTACTTTAGTAAAAACAGGTCTTGCGTTTATTAACATGAATAATTAATGTCTTTGTTTATATCCAAGTTGCTGAAAATATCTAGTTTTTTATGCAAACATGAGTTACGAGTTAAGACTTGCATTTTTTATGCTCGCTTCATGGATATTGCCCTGTTACCCTGAAAATTTATTGCCTAAGTGTGAACTAAGGATTGAGCTGAGACTTGACTTCTCACAATACTTCGAAGCATTTGACTGCAACACTAAGATGGACCAAATTTGCCATCAGACCGTAGATATTGTTTATTATAATTATTCGCCATATGTATACACTGTGAAGTCTCAAAGCAAAACAAAGACTGAAGGATTACTTTCTGGTGAGTATAAGCATCTCTTCATATTCAAAATTTAGACAGAAACCTACTTTTTGATCCATAAAAAGTTACTAGAAAGATCCCTTCAGAGATATTTCCTTTGAGTTGTTTGGGCTCTTTCGAAAGCTAGTGCTGGAATTTGGTTTTTTCTTAACGCCAAAAATTGAATCAAAATATGATGAGTAAGGGTGTGTTAACATGACCTATATTTGACCTGGGATCCACGTTGCACCGGGTGCTGGCTCAACTCACCAGCTCGGTCATTTGAATAATCTCGTCTGCAGTTGGTGGAAGACTTCTGTAAATCGGGTTCGTGAATGGCTTTGAGTAGACAAGTTGTGGTGGAACGTCCTAGATTTCTCCTTGCGGCTTATATTCGCCGTATTAAAGCTTTGTTCTCTGTAAGACGTGCAACTGTGAAATGACTTACTACTGTTAGGCAACTTTATTAACACTTAATTGGTATTAATTTGATCCTTTTGTGTTTGTCTAAATATGCTTATAAAAAGCTGAGTTTTGACAACAAGCCCCATATCGAGGGATGTTTGGGAATTATAAGGAGATAAGATAAATGAGAGACAAAGGAGATTGAAGAGAAAACCATATGAAACAAGCTATAAATGAAAACGCCTTGGTAAAGCATGCCAATCCAGCGGACGTCTCGATAGGCAAGTATGGTATTCTTGGCTCTGTTTGTCGCATTGGTGCTCGGTGCTAGCCACTTCATGTGCCAGGAGTGTGTAGATTTGGAATCTACATGCAGAATTCGGCATGAGTTGCAGTTTGACTTTGCGTATGTATTCCAATGGAACTGCACCAGAGTGTTTAACTGTATTTGTTTCCAAGGGATGGACATCGCCTTTTATGAAATGCCTCCATACATTATGCTTGATCCCAAAGACAAGAAACAGAAAGGTTTATTAGCAGGTGAACGCTTTATTATTTAGGTATCCAAAAGACTTCAATGTCATTGTGCATCTTGCAGCCCCCTGCAAAATGGCATCTTAAAGACCGTTTTACCAAATGTTACTGTGATAAATCTTAAATGTGAGCCAGCTAAAAATGTCCCACAGGTCCCTGTTTTGATAGCATCATCAGAGGAAAAGTTCGGTATGAAACTTTCAGCATTTAAATTTTGACGTGGTACTGTTTTCAAAGATCTCCTTGACAAGTTGATGTTATTAAATTTTTGCAATTCTTAAGCAAATGTTTGGATTGTGAGAGACACAAAACATCCCTCATGATACTCAAAAAAGGAAGCTACACAAAGTTGGAAACTACGGTTGGACCAAACCCTGTAGAGGCAATGATTTATGCTAAATAATTTACTTACTTCTATTTGCTTCACTTTAGAGACGGTTATCATAATCATAGATTTGAGTTTTGATACTTGCTTTGTTGACGTTACCGCAAAATCTTTTATTTCACAGCTTGAGTGCTAAAGTTTTGATGGCACACAATGTTTCACAAGTCTCAATGCGCCAAAATTTGAACTCCCATGTCTTAAACTGCGTTTACACGGTGCTGGATAACTTCTGATTCGGTTAAAAAGTCATCTTATATATTTGCATCACCATATTCACGTTTTACAGAATTGTAGTCAGAGTGAAGTAACCATTGTTCATTTTTATATAATGCTTCAAAACAATTTAAAGCTTTAAAACTCAAAATCAAATTTTGATTTTTCACTTTAACGTTTTAGACATTTTAAACAACATTGATGAATCTCAATAGGGCATAGCTATTTTCCATTGCCAGTGATCACGAATTTAAAAGATTAAGTTGGACGTCAAACTTCAGAAACAGCTCTAAACCAGCCACCATAGTCAGCTGTTCCATTCATCGCGCGTTTGGCATAATTTTAAAAATTGAAATCAATCATATAACTGTCTGAATCAATCAGCCAATAAGCTGTTATCAGGTGACCAAGAAAAACAAAAATTCTGCAAACGGTGCCCTATTGCACAATTAAGTTCATGACGAGTGAACCCCCGTACATTTATATTACAAATGCTTGAATGCATTACACAAGGATGCCCCATCAAACAACGGCAGGGAGAACAAGGAGCGAGACAGCTAAATTTCGTGGGAACATCAGCTTGATCTTCTCTTAGAAGCCTTTCAACTATCAGTGCATGCTATAACGTTGTCAACCTTACTTGCTTTTCAAGTGACAATTTATGTCATGGAGATCATTGCAAGGAGTTCAAACATGAAGACAATGCTGATTGGTAGCTTTATCCTTTGGCTTTCTTGTTCTTCGGCTGACATTTGTGTTAATAGAATCTCAAAATGCGTTTATAGATATGAACTGAGGTTCGATTTCGAGCGCGACTTTCGTAAAAACTGCTCAGATGTTTACGGCAGCTGCGTCTGCTTGAATCACTTTGATATTGTTTTCTTCGAAATGCCACCATATGTAATTGCTGATAACAGAACAGGAAGATCGATAGGTCTGTTACCAGGTGAGTGAGGTCACGTGCAAGTTAAAAATCTTTAACGGTGATAAAATGCATGTTGTCGGCATTAAGACATTGACAGTATGTATACTTTTGCTGGTGTTTCAAATTGCAATTTGGTTTTTAAAGCAGTTCCCAGACAGGAAAGGATGAGATTAAGATTATGCTCGTCCAGCTGAATAATTTTCCTGGGATTTCCCCTTTTTGATTTCTCTGTGGACAAGCGCAAAGCCAATCAAACGTTGCAACGTTACAACAATAAAACAGTTTTTGCGCACAAACCACTGGCTCAAAATAAAGTTCCATTACTTTGTCTTCAAATTCTATTTGGCCTGTGATATTCGCAATTTTTATCAAGAATTATCTAATATGAAATGTAACTGATGGAAACGAATATTTTCATTGCTCGATTGTTTATTTATCAACTAAAGAACATTTTGAAAAGAGTTTTGACTCACGGATTTGTCTCGGTTGATAACTCAGAATCGTAATTAAACGCCAATAACATGCAGGGTTTCTCAATGATATATCTAATCCACAAAGTCTGTTTACAAGAAATCACACTGGCCACATTCTGCAGAGGTATTTTTAGCTGAAAGACTGTTCTACGTTGGAGAAAGGTCAAACGATTGTGAAGTGAATAAGCCGACAGCGAATATTGCTGTTTATAAGACACAAAGTGGTAATTGAGCTCAGGGTTGGTGTTCTTCTCAGCTTAGGGTGCCCTATATAAGCTAGATTGTACCGGAGCTATCCTTTCTTACAAGTAGGGATTTAATTCATTCACTGCTTGAAATATATAACTTTTGATGTAAATGACGTAAATGGCATATTCCGCAATTTTTCAGCATCAACAAAATGAAACAGAGCAAATAGCAAACAAAGAGTTAGAGAGCTTTTCAGTTTTAAGAAACAGAGAAAAGAGCACCGACGTTTGAATCTAGTCAGCAGCCATGCTTTGTTTGCATTTAGTCATCTGCTCCTCTGTTTGATCAAACTGCCTTCACGAGATTTGCTGACTTGAATAAAAGCAATAATCAGCAATTCGTTTTCATCGTAGCGATTCGAATCCGATTTTCTGCAGGCAATGAAGCTTTCATGTCTTTTACAATGAAGCCATGTCGATCCCAATCAAGCCAAACCCATTTACGATAATTCCACTCCGAGAAAATCCTTCTGTAAACTATACACATATGACAGATTTTTGAAAATGGATTTTTTTGACTCACTGTCATCCACTAATTTGCCATTGTGCCATTTCCTTCTTTAAAGATTTATTCGTCATGTGCAAATTCACCTTAAATGTAGCATTTGTGCTCAAAACACTAAAATCGCCTTATTTTTTACTGCTAGCCCAAGCAAATACATATTGAGTAAAAATGCATAGAAATTAGCAAAAGTCTCTCAGTACACGTGTATTGTTTCGACAATTTGTAGGCCTTCTTGAAGAAGCAATTGACCTTTGCTGCTATGGATGCCGAAGAATCAGATACAGAAAGCCAATAGCCAGCCTTGGAGCAATGTTTTCAGGTGAAATGGAGAATGCATCATACACCGCCATTTTTCCGATCCTGGCAACCAAGTCAATTAAGACGTACTTCACAGGCCCGTTCATCAGTATGATGTCAACGCCCGGCGTATCCTATGTCAAGATAAACCTGATAACGGCGAAAGCTACGAGCATTTGCTGGACGCCATTTCTAGAACATGGCCTCTTCTAGTTCTTTCCATAATGCTTTCCCTTAATGCTGGCTTTATAATATGGCTTTGTGTACGTATGAAATTTTCTTCTACATTTTTTAATGCTATATTCAAAAAGCTTCACCCGAAAACTAATAGAGTTCTTGAGAATGACGTCACGTAACAACTATTTTTAGACCTTTTGAACTTTGACCACATACCACAAAGAATTCTATTAAATACTTCCTAATATGCAAGATCAAATCAATGCGAGATCAATGCGTTTAACCGGGCTAGATATATGCAATAAATTACAATGAATCACTGTTATTTTGGCTCTGTTCATAAGTTATGAGCAGAGAACAAATTACAGACGATTGATGGCGCAAGAGCCTTTGCTCATTTAGCCATATGTTTGCCGTCTTTAACTGATTTTGCATATTCAGAGATCTTTCACGATGCTCTTTCACGTTATGGGATCAGAATTCAAAATTTCTTGAAATGATTTTTGTGACGTCATCACTTAAGAACTCTTTAGCAAAACACCACGGATAGATGGTTTGTTTACAAGATAACAGAGAGGTAGGCTGTTGGTATAGCAAAACCACACTTATTCCTACGTCATGCTTTTCTTGGCTCCAATGTCTGCCGTCTTTGTGTTTATTAGTCTTTAGTTTACACAATAAAAGTACATTAACAGCAAACATTGAATGACGGCTGCTTCACTGAGCAAAGTTATAATATTGATTCGGAAGATATTTCATTCCATGAATGGATGCAAACAACGCAATCCATCTTGTTTCCTTTTTTTACAATCTAGTGGGATGACCAAATTAAGGGAAGGCATATTTCAGAGAAACGACTTAATCGACCCCTCGCGTTATGATTGGGCACATTTTTAATTAATAGATTTAAGGCAAAATATTCAGCGATGTCATCGAAACGGATGCGATAACTTTACTTTAAACTAGTTTAAAATCAATATATTTTATTTTAGCTTCTCTGTGCTAATCTATGGCAGCTGTCAATTGTCGTCCATTCTGTTGTCTTTTTAAATTCTACAGAAAACTACTTTTTGGTAACTAAAGATACTAGCAAATATTTTTGTTGTTTACAACGCTTAAAAGCTGTTTTGGTCATGTTAAATTGTCTTTTGTTTCTTTCTCTAGGACACTCGCTTTAATCCAAGCGATTTCCCAAGACCTTTTCCTCAAGGTGCATTAGAAGGAGGTTGGTGGGCTTTTGTTTCCATGACAACTGTCGGGTAAGTAAACTTTGTTTTAAAAATTTAAGATTAGACTTGGCAGTTGGATCGCCTTAACTCGATCCGCTTGCCTTAATCTGTATTATTGCTTAGCAGTAAACTTAGCGTGGATTAACTTTCTCCCTCCCAGCCAAAAATATGTGCTTAAGAACGCCTTTGTTCCGAGGACACGTCACCTAGAAAATATGACACGTTATTCCATGTTCTGTGATTTGCTTGCAAAATATTTTGAAAGTGATTTTGAAGTGTCCACACGTATCCGTTTTTTTCCCGCAACTATTTTTTTCGGGTGCGAAAAATTTTGCGTCCACACGGAGTGTATTCGAATCGTTTTCAGGCGTCTACATGTATCCGCTTGTATCCGTAAATTGTCTGATTTGCGCTAGTGCCCAGTTCTTTTGCCGGAGATAATCTTGAAGTGAGCATGCGCACAACTAATATTTTGGCACAATTTCTTTTGCGTCCTTGTCCCATCATGCGCTTGTCCTTCCAAGTCGCGTCCAGAATCGCCTTCGTTGATGTTGTCCTCTTTTCTTGACTTTATGGAGTCCAGTACTCATAGAAAGCAATTTCAGTACATTATGTCTATCTCGTACGTATGTATTTTGTAAATTTATCACAGCTGCATTTATCTGAACGCATGATATTAAACTAGAAATCAAGGCAACTGACAAAAACGCTACAACCTTTCTGTGTTTATACTAGCAGTGAGAAAGTGGAACCCAAAAATGACGTCGCGTTTCGAAAAATTTCGGATGCAAGTGCCCACACGTATTTGCATTCGTATCGGATCAAAACATTTCCACTCTGGAGACCGTTTTCAAAAATTTCAGGATACGGCCGTAAAATACGCTGGATACTTGTGGACGCAAGCCGTATTCGTAAAAAAAATTGCATTTTCACAAATTTCCGTATACGTGTGGACATGTTTTTGTTTAATCTGAGGCGAGCAAAATCTGGTAAACAAAAAGCCAAATGATATTCACTTAATTAAAGAGCTTGTTAACATGAAATGATAAAAAAGCGAAATTTCTATGAATCTTCTCTCAACGTATTGCAATAGCTTTTATTTTCTCGCTTCCTTTCTTCCTATTTTGTCAACAGATGTCTAGTTGTCTTTGCATTTTTCAATACATCTACGTTCATTTTCTTTTCGGGTTACTTGTGAATCTGTCAGCACCACTTTCAAGGCCAATTCCACTTTCTTTTCTGCAAATCAGAAACTTGACAGAATGAGTACTCAGTGTATGAAATTATTTTCCCTACAGGTATGGTGACAAATGCCCAAAGTTTGCCCTTGCAAGAATTTTCGCTATCATTTGGATTGTTTTTGGTATCGCAATCTCAGGAATTTTTACCGCGTCAATAACAACAGCGTTGACGGTTTCGCTTTCAACTGAAAAAGTTGATTTAGGAAGAAAGAAGGTGAAGTCAATGTGTCCTTTTTATGGTATTCATGCGTCATCGATAGAATTCATTCAACCAGCCTTCATCTGCATTCATTGAAAACAAAAAGGCGGATGTTACTTTGCAACTTTCTTCTCTTTAACAATGCAAATTTTTGACTGCTAAGCCCCATTATCAGCTGTATTGCAGATTTCGCCATTGGAAGACATTTTTATCAGCCTTGATCTTTTTCGGTTATTGCTTTAAGACAAATATCTTCTAACGCGTACAACCATCTTATATAAACTTACGTTGTGTCTCCAACGGGGAAGAGAATCATCACATGTCATTTTAGACTGTTGCTTTTTTGATGGATCAACCGGTTACATCTTTTCAAGACAGCTTTTGTCTCATCTTCGCTAAGACAGTTTCTTCACGACTGCAAACCCTTTTTTCAAGGCAATCGTCAGATACTAAAGTGACTTAGGCCAGCAGTCAATCAACTATTGGTCAATCACTAAACGTGGGAATGGTATCGCGCTTATTGATTTGTCATTTTTTATTCACAGATGGCTTCAGCCATGTTAGTATCTGTCTTTTGCCTTAACAGAGCCAATAATTATTGTGCAAAAGTGAATGTTGAATATGAAATAAGCAAGACAAGCAAGCAATTTCTTGGGCAATGTTCAAATCTGTCTTTCATACTGATAAGCCTCATAGACATTATAATGCGTATTTCTAGTTGAATTGATTTTAACACTTAGTTTTAGGCCATCCTAATTACGTGTTATTTATCTTTATATATCCAGATTGGCGTTTTGAATGTAACTCGCTATGAACACAATATTGCATTAAGGGAAAAGGCATACCCAAAAGGTAAGAAGTATGACAGCATAGCAGTTTGCAAGATTTTGTTCTTCCTCTTAATCACTACCTAACTATTTATTTTTTAACAAGGAAAAGATATGTAGAAAGAGCTTTTTATTCTTGACCGATTAGCAAAGATGTCAATGGGTATTCTCAGTCTGAAGCTTCGATGAATCATTGACAACATATGAAAATTCCTCTGCTGCAACTGAGAAAATCAACTCTTCAAGCGTTTTCGTTCATAATAAGTAGCGTAAAACTAAATCTATTTCAGTAAAAACGCTTAAGCAAATAATCAGTTTTACTAAGACAGTTAAGAAAGTTGCTATATGTTGACATTGTCGATTGTTGTTATTACATGCCAGGCACAAAGTATCCTTTTCGCAAATTTGTGAATTACTGACAAGCATAAGTTTGAGAGACTACAATCTTTTTTCAGAATTTAATAAGCTTGAAGATATGAAGATGGCTTTGAAATCGGGGAGTGTGGATGGTCTGTACAAAAAACTCTTTTGAATTATATTAAACTGGTTTTCAAAAAGCAAACATTGTACAGCATACTCGAAGCGATTTTGTCTAACACTTCTCAGAGTATAAAACATCAGAATAAGGTTCGAAAGAACAAGTTGGAAAGTATATACTCAGTTATGGATCGAAATAGGCAAATCAGAAAACGCAAGCTCGTGACCGGTATGAGCTTTAAGTATTCTGTAAAATGTTTGTTTTTTCCAAAGCCATTCTTAAATTTCGCATTCAGAATATCGTTATATCAAACTAGAAATCAAGTATCCTCTCAAATTTTATTTGAAAGCAGAGTAGAAGCAACAAATGCAAGAGCATCTTATCACTAGATTCCTTATCCACATGTTTGTCTTTGTCAAAATCTGTCTCACTCATACTGTATTGCTTCAGAATTCTGTGAGAATACCCAATTTACACTTATATTGGTTGTTCAAATGTCAAGGATCATCTTACTGTTTGGAGTTTTACTAGTTGATTTGACTTGAGCTTACCCAAAAACTAGTGAATGCAGCTGAATTGGTGAGTTGATTCTCTTCAAAGGTCTTCTGATTGACAACAATGTTCTTGGATACAACTGGAATTTTTTGAAGTCAGGAATGGATTTAGAAGTGAAGACGAACATTGCCAATAGCGACACAACTTATGGCATCATGTTTCAGACAATGAACCTGAACAACGATACAAAGAAAATGGAGGAGAATCAAGTATGGGCAACCTTTCTGTCCGCCTTCTTTGATTACAACAAAGATAATGAAAACATAATGCTCGCATTGGCAGCAAAGTCGCTACCAAGAGAGGTAAGCTAAGTACAGTTGTGTGATGACCAGCCTGTGTGATGACCAGCCTCTTGATTGACGAGTGACATCATTGTTCACGAGTTTAGCATTTTAAGATTTCTGCTTTCATTTCCATGTGCCATTATTCTTCCTTAATGATTAAAGAGCTTTTAGTTCCTATAGTAAACTAACTTTTTTTATATAATTCGATACATTTTATAGTATCAATATATGCGTCCACTTTCCAGCAGTAGCTGCGTGGTTCAGAGTCAAGGGCTTCGTAACTAAGCCTAGTAACGTGCCATTTTGGTTCAAAATTTGGACCCATATTTAAGCAAATATCTGAAAGAATGTGATCCATAACCCCGCAAACATGATTCGAACCATACACATAATTCCGCAATACAAAACACAACAAAACACAACACAACAACTGGGATGGACATGTCTTCTGATGGAAAGCCTACGGTTAGAAACCCAAACCGTACTCTTTGGCTAACTGCAAAGGATAATCAACAAGACCAGAGTGTTGTTCGAAGATCTTCACCAAGGAAAAGGGCATTTCAAAGTTCAAACAACGATAGGTGGGGCAGCTTTTGGGACCGCGTACCAGTTTGAATGTGGGAGGGCTAAAAAGGGGTTACCGAAAAGTTTTTTAGGCCACGCCCTTCTAGAAACCTAGAAAACGCCAATTTTAGACAATAATTGCTTATTTTTAATGAAGATTTAAAAATAGTCTGGTTCAGAGAAGATTTCAATAGCTATAAAAATAGACAAAATTAGCTTGAGATATATTAAACATCAAGAAATCACCTAGAGAATGAACATATTATCTTAAAAACCACTCTGCTTTAAAAAATAACGGCCATCAGCAAAAGTCAACTTGCACTTGACACCACGACTTAGTGGCTGAGGCTTGTTGCAATAACCCAGAAAAACGTAGTTTGGTTCTAGCCCAGCTACCAGGGATTTCTTTCTTTCAAGGAAAATGATTATAACTTCCCAAAAAAATCGTTTGCTCCCGATTTATTTTGGAGGGGTCCAGTCCCCCCGTCCCCACCCCCCTGGGATTTACAATCCTGAAACAGAGCTATTTTTATGGCCCTAGCCATCACGATAGGCAAACCCAAATCAGCCGCTGAAGACGCTCTGGCAACAAGTTCCACCATATTTTAGTTGTTTACAGATACCGCTCTTCTTTACTGTTAAATATATAATCCGACAAAACTTTAACTACCATATCCGAAAAGTTCTGATAAGTTTCTGAATTGCTTGCCATTTAACTGCCGACTTCATAGTAAACTGAATAATTGCGTACTCTGATGAGCGAGAATGAAACAAATTTCGTGCTTTCTTCCGTTCACTGTGAAGGAAGACTTCAGACTAAGTAGTTCCTTAAAAAATAGCCAACGGGGCTAGACAATGGAAAATAATAGGCAAAATTCAAAGGATAATTATGCAAAAGATAATAGACAGTGTAATTAAGTATCGATTAGTGAATGAAACGACGTTCGAAAAGCGTGATTGTGAAATTACGTGGTGGACGTTACCTGGGATTTTTGCTCTGCATGAGGAAAATTTTTGTAGTGCATGAGGTATGGCTTGCACTCCTTGCTTAATTACTCGGTTTGTACTGTTTAAAGTCAAGGTTAGTATAATCATACTGAAAATAACCCATCAAAAATGTAATTGAGTTGTGAAGATGATTCTTTTGACCATCTAAAAATAGCATAGCTTCTTCTCTCTAGATATCTCGAGAGCCATTCATAGTTGAAAAGAAAACTACTGGTTTGCCAGAAAGTGTCTACACACTACTTTTTCAACAAATTGGATACTCATCCGTTGCTTTTCTCCTTATTGGAATAATCTATGAAGTTGTTAGAAGAGTCTGCAATAAAAAGAAGATCGACTTATGTGGTGGAACAGCTCAAGTATCGGGAACAAATAACACTAAAGGTAAACTGCCAGTCAAATATATAACATTACCAAACTGTCTGAAACATTTGAAGATCAAAGCTATCTATGGAGCTTAGTCTTGTGGAAGACCATGCGAAGACTTAACTGCTGCTTCAGCAAATTTAACCAGATTTTACAAGTTCCAATCGATTCAGCCATTCACAGCCAATGTCGCATTTCCCAATGATCCCACTTGGTCTGGTCCCATTTGGTCTGGTCCCACTTGGTCTGGTCCCACTTAGTCTTGTCCCACTTAGTCTTGTCTCACTTAGTCTGGTCCCACTCTGTCTGGGCCAATTGTCAAATTGAGTAATTATGCCTTCAGACTTTATGGTTTCAGGTAATCAAATAGCACGTCACTAAAGTGCAAAAAATAGCAGATATAGAAAATAAATCTAAGTTCCCGCCTTTTTGGCTGATCTGCTAAATTTTTGAACTGTCTTCACTTCTCAAAATTGGTCTTCTATTAATTTTTTTATTATACCTGCCATCTTTTTATGGGCCTCTATCAATTTTAGGCCTAGGCAAATTTCAACTGAGCTATTAATGCAGTCCTGGTCAAGACATCCTTTACATTCTCTGTACTGTTGATGCATTCATATATTTGCGTCTCTATGACTCCGTAAATTTTTACTATTAATCTATCACTAATATATGATTGGCCTTAAAAACTGAAATGTCTAGCAATATATTATGTAGCCTTCTAGCGATGCTAATGCACCATGCATCTTATTGTTTTAAGTAAATTACATAAATGGATGGAGTTCCATTGATTTTAGGCTCTAATCTGAACGGAGCTTTCAATGGTGATGTGGAAATGGATGCGTTCAGTGCAACTGCCGATTCATTAGTTCATGAACTCGAAGACGTGCTAACCAAGGTCAAAGCCCTCAAGCTGAAAGCTGGGAAACTGGACACAAGAATGTGACTAAGGGAAACTGGACACTAGGATGCGACATTGTTTGCAATTTAAAATCAATTTTTTTGCCGTTCTAATAAAGATTTTTTGTTCTCATGCCATTAATTGTGATATCTTCAATGCAATAAATTCTTTCCCAATAGAAACAGAGGCTCAAGCTTACTTTGACTGGTCTAACTGAAAGCTTCTTTGTCATTTATTTTTGTAATATTTAATATACAGCAGTACGCTATACCAGGCTTTTGCGTGACGACAACAAACGCAATACTTTCAAGGGTATTTTGACACATTTCTTTAAGAAACCTTTTAAAAAATCAAATCGACATCGACCTGAGAACCATTAGCCCAACAAAGCACGAAAAAGTGCTTTGGTTTCTAGGCTATCCAAAATTTCCACTTTTGTTTGCTAAATTCAAGAAAGAATTGCTTTAAACAGTGTGAAACATATCAAGTACATGTCAAAAGAATATTGTAAAATACTTATGTTTAGTAGAAGATTTATTTTCATTGTAAACAAATCGTGCATCATCCGCTTGATTATCGACATTTCAACGAAATGATATTTGACCAAGCTGTGTTGTGACAAGAAGTCACTACGACTTTCACTAAAGATTTGTTCCACTTATTTCAAACGTTTTGGGACAAGCCCGTCTCATCATCAGCTAGATGAAAAATCAAAACGAGTAATTTCAACAGTTCATTTGTAAAATAATCTGGAAATGATGCATGATTAAATATCAATTGGATAATTTCCTAATAAAAGAAGGCCATATAAATTTATTGCGTAGACAAGAAAGATAATTCTACTTACGATACTTGCAAAACATCTATTGTACTTTACCGTTCATCTTGTCAGTACATTGATAATGTGAGATTTGTGTTTCAGATGGAATATTTATGGCAATGATAAGTGTTAATAGTTTCCAGATGCATGAATATAATAAAGCCAATTATAATTGCCAATATCAAGGGCTAACTCAGTTCAGCAAGCATACACAGACAGCCAAACAAGACATTTTCAGAGAAGCACTAAAATAATTTAATAGCTGATAATCTAGATAATTAAAGGGCCTCTCCAGCCAAATTTTGCACTTGCATTTTATTGGCTAATCTAAAGGAGTTGAACCTGCTAATCACGAATTAGTTATTTTTTTTCGATATTTTTTACAGTTTGTAAGATATGAGCTCTTGCATTTCGATAATTGAATTGAATCAACCGACAAAAATTTTTCGGTTTGGTGACACTGTGACGCAATTTTGACGTCACAGTATATTTCGTAAGTCTCGCCTCAAACCGAATTGAACGACGGCGATTTGCAAATTGAACACTGCAAGTGATGGAACTCTCAGTTCTGTTCCACCGGCTTTTAGTTTGAGCATTTCAGATATCAATTCTGAAGCCTTTATCTGTTCATCGTTGCTGGAGAACAACTGAAGTGTCAAGAGCTGGAACAGGAAGCCGTAGCTTTGTGGGCCTACACAGGTGATCAAAACAAAGTCGTGACACAGCATAGACACATTCAGACTTAGAATGATTGTAAACATCTAAAATTTTTCGATCCTAAAAAGCTCCTGCTGTAGATTTAGATGCAGTTCTCAACGCGTGACCATGACTCCTTCACGATTCGGTAGAAGATATACGAAATTCATGGCGAACAGAGCCGCACACTGTGACGTCAGAATGTCACCAAACTGATTCGGCTTTTGTCGTTTTTTTCTCGGAAAGGTGCAGCTTTATAGCCTTATAACTTCTAAACTAATTGGAGTTTTGCAAAAACAAAGACTTTGCCACAATACACGCACCAGATGCTAACTTTTTAGTCAATAAAAAATTTTTTTTTGGCTGGAGAGGCCCTTTAAATGAAGATCCCAAGGTTTCCTTGTTTTGTTCAAAGTTTACAAGCAATATGAACATTTGTGCTTTTTTCTTAACTGAAACCAAAGATTTCTCCTGGAGGTAATGATGCACCAATCGTTTATAAACTTTAAAAGTTTGAAACTTTAGACTACTTTTCCACTGATCATTGCCTGGGCACGAATAGAATTTTTTCAGGTGGCAGGTGGAAGCGGAAGTTCTTTTTAGCCGCTCCAAGCATGAACTATTAGGCCTGTATTAATATAATTTGAAGGATTTTGAAATATTCACGAGAATAAAATACAATTTCAACAAACGCAGCGTTTTTTACGAATTTGAAAGCCACAGTGAAGGGCCTATCACACGAGTTGAGCATTTCAAACAGACAGGAAGAGTTTAAGAATAATATTTCCCATGCACTTGCTCCTTTGCAAGCGGAAATAGCAAATTTACCAAAGAAGGATTTCATAGAAGAGGCCTTGGAAAGAGCTACGGGGAAATTGAAGAGAAATTTGAAGAACAATTGGAAAAGGGGCGAACGAAGATTCAATCACTAGAAACAGTTATAGAAATCCTAGAAAGCAATTGCGTGCTGCTTGAGAAACTCGATTCCAGCATAATCAATATGATTCCAGATTGAGGAAACAGAACAGTTCAGCAGACGGACCTGTCTTGGATTTGACAACATCGACCTACCAATGCAAGGTACAAAGGAAAATTATATAGAAAAATTTAAAGGGGGTTCCAGGATCTGGACTGTGCTGTGGTATTGACATGGAATCCGTAGACAGGGCACATAGAATTGAGCCAGTTTGCGCCGGGGAAGATAGATTAGCAGCCAAGGAACACGGAGCATAATACTTATTGTTGGGGCTAAAACATTTTTTTTGGGGGGGGGGGCTTAACATGCTAAAAACCAAGATCAATGCAATTTTTGTATAGTTTTGACTACATTTCGTAAATTATCGGGGGGCCAAAGCCCCCAGCAAACTGAATGCGTCTAGGAAATTGCTTTATAGTCTGATGTGGCTTTCTTATTTGCCATTTGCTGACTGTATCAGGTATTGTTTACCAGACTAAGTGAACAATCTTACAAGTTGTTTACATCTTCATTAAAGTTGGGTGTGTCTAATGAATGCAGTTTTTCAAATGTAATAAATAGATAGACATTGCCTTGAGTTAGTTCTTCCACCAACCTTGTCATCTTCAGTATAATCTATCAGCTAGTACACATGTAAGCATCACTGTATGAAGAGCATTCTCACTGTATGCCCACAAAGATGTGTCTTATGAACGTTTGCATTTAACTTCGAACTTCAATTCTTTCAACTCGGCCAATTTCTAGATATATGTTAAAAACTCTGAAAGGTTAATTTTCAGATGTTTTTGGGATGTTTTCAGAAATTTGGTCAAGCAACTTGTATGGTGATCCAGAAACCCTGGTGTAATTGGTGTTTCCTTTGTAAAAACTGATTCAAAATGCTTATTCAATAGATCAGCTTTATCTTTACAGTTGCTAATCAGTTCACCCCCTTTTTCAATGTTCCTACATTCACATAATCTCTCCTCACTCTCTTTATAAAGCCCCAAAAACGCTTCATTCCACTTTGGGGGTCATCTGCTTGAAGAGAGGTGATAAGGTCCTCAACGTACTTCCAATAAGCTTATCGACGCATATTCTGTATAATAGATTCTAGCTCTTTATATTTTGTATCTAGGTGTTTAATACGTGGTATTGAATTTTTGAAGTTCCTCATAGCTGTTTTCCTTTTTCTGAACAGTCTGTCTCTTTTTTTGATTAACTTCCTTATTTCTGATGTAATATATGGTAAGCTATCTTTGCTCTTAGCAAGTTTAGATGGAATATATTTATCAACTAGAGACTGCATGGATATTTTGAATTCATTCCACAACTCATTTATGGTGCTTGAATGATATCTCTCTTCTATAACTTCCTCAGGTCTCCTATTTTAGACTCCAAAACACTCCAGTTAGTTCTACTGTACAATGAAATCTTCCTAGGCTTTTGTTTTCTCCTGATTGGTCTTACATCCACTTCAATCCTTGGTATACAGCAGGGTTGTCCAACCTTATTTCCAGAAGGGCCACTTTCAGAATAACGTGGTAACTGGGGGGCCACTTATATGTTTACCGCTGCATTGCCGTTTGGTCCCGTTCCGTTTCATATCGTCCCATTCCAAAAAATGAGTCGCATAGGAGTTGCGCGCACGTGGGAACACTTTAAATCGTGCCGTTAAGTGATACAAAAAGATTAACAGTGTGGAATCGTTCCGTTCCCGTGTGAACAGGTAAAATGATCCGAAAAAACAGAATAATTACTGATCTGGCTAAATGCTTGCATTGTTCGTATAGGAATACTCGTATGCGCATTGGTAAACTCTTGAAATTCTAGCACAAAAAGTAGAACGGATAGATTGTCTTCCCGCGTGAAGAGAAGAAACAATTGGTACGTGATCGTTTCGTGCCTGTTTGAACAGTTCATTTCCCGTTTGTTCAATCATTTTGAACGGCATTGTAACAGTATGCAATACTTTCCGTACAAACCAGGACTTAATCTGCTTCTACCATCAATTTTAACAATTTTTGTTTGCGTTTGTATGTGCTACCAAAAAGAAAAGTAGACCACGGCATGCTGACCTTTGTGGCGCAATCCGAACTGAAAAACCTGATTTCCTTAGAGATTGTTGACGAGAAACTCCTAATTCATGAACATGTAACTGGCCTTCCAGCTTATAATAACATGAATTTTTAGTGTTATTATGCCAAGCAATATTGTATTCCTTCCGCACTGCAATTTTTTCAAACAAATTAAGCACATAACAAAATCATTTTGCTGAGATACGGAAAAATCGGTTGTCCACGATAATTTTAAATTGCGTTTCCCAAGTTCACATTTCTCCCTCTTCACGGCTTTTTTTCACGGCTTTTTAGAAACATGGCTTGTACCAATCTTGAACTTTTCAAACAAGCGCGGCGTGTTCATGGTTTGGGCACAGAATAGGGGGTTTGGTTCATTGCGTTGAACTTGAAGTCGCCAAGTGTATGCGCGCGAAAGTGGGTTGCGCTTTTATTTGATCTCGTGAATAATATGAATTAACTTCTCTCTTACAACCTGAAAAAATACAATGCAGTTCTTTATCAACTTTGACCCAAGCGCGGGCCACATTAGACAACATGACGGGCCACAATGTGGACCGCGGGCCACGCCTTGGACAACCCTGGTATACAGTGATCAGAAGTTCCTGGTCTTCCCCAAATGCCTTCATCAACCACTTGCACTACATTGTTGTCATCTAAAATTTCACCAGAATTTTCATGCTGGGATCTGTATCTATAACCCTGTTTGATAATTTTATTTTTCCAGTCCTATCCAGGAAAATTGCAGTCACCAGCTATCAATACATGCTTTTGTCTTAATTTGACCAGTAAACCTTCAAGCTGTTCGAAGCTCTCTTCATCTCCCTCGTGAGGTCTATAGTAGACACATATGTGCATTGTTTTTGTTCCATATACATCCAATCTACACCATAGAATTTCACAGTTGGTTTCAAGTTCTTCTTCCCTTTCAATAATCAGATATTTCTTTGCCATTATAAAAACACCACCATGGTTATCATCTTCTTTTTCCCTTTCTCTTCTAATGACTTTGAAATGATCAACTGGAAATACAGTTGCATCACTGTCCTTATTACTAAGCCAGGAATCTTTTGTTCCAATGACTACATCAGGATTCACTCCATTGACCATTGCATTTAAGGATTCTCTTTTAGCATTTAGGCTCTGACAATTGACATTAATGACTGTAATGCTGGTTTTCAATTGTCTTCTGGTCTTGTCACTTTTCATTGGAGTTTAAGCATAGACAGGAGAGCCCAAGGATTCATATGTGTTTATACAAGACAAAATGCTATATTTGTTCTCAGTGCAAATTGTTGATTTGAAAAATAAATCAGTGCTAACACTCATCAGTCCACAATAACAACATAACCATGATGCAGTTAGTCCTGCAAGCCGATCATACTCCCTGGTACTGATATTGACACAAGCCCTGTGAATCCAGTAATCACACGCATCAGTTTGTAGTGCATCATCAGACCAATCAACATTCCTTTGACATACAAGGCATGAGAAGGATGTGTTCTTGCTGCAATCGTTGTCTTCAACTCTTACTCCAGGGCAGGGACCAGGATTTATGCAGACGTCGCCACTCAAGATCAAAACCAAGTTCAAATTTACTTTAGCAGGAGCATCCTTCTGGTAGTATATGTACTTGAAATGCTTGTATATTTGACTAGCAGGTGTTGTTGCAGTCCAAAGAAGAGGCTCACAGTCTAACCCTTCTTGATGTCTTGAGTAGCAAACACTAGGATCACTTTTTACACTTATAGAATAGCGGCAAAGAAGCAAGCAGAAACTGGAGCTATAAAATTTATGACCGCCGTCTTGCTAGCCTTGTTTTCAAACTGATTTTTTTGTGCCTTGGAAGACTTTTTAATGCATTTTGCCACATTTTATCTGGTTTTCCCATTTAAACTTGCTTGCTATCTATCATCAGATCGTGATACTTAGTTTAATGAACAAAAACAATGATATTCTGATCCGAAGACCATAAGTTATCTATACCCTACTCAGCTTCTGGAGCTTTTTGATGACCATATGATTATGGCTTGGGTCTCAATGATATTGAAGGAAATCTTGTTACCTTGGAGCAATTCCTCGACATTCATTGGTAACAGAGTGCAATTTACTCAGATCATTGATGCAGTTGCATCATCGGCGTACAGTTGATAGTCATTAATTGATAGAATAATAGAAAGCTAAGATATGATCCTTGCAATACCCCCAATATTCATCTCACCTTTTGATTGATGTCATGATTAATGAATTTGATGGTCGACAATATCGAGGACTTTAAGATGTGAACTTTAGCAGCATATTTTCCCTTGTCAATATGTTCCCTTTCGAATAAGGGCAAGGTCAAAAAATTAATCGAAGATTTACGGAGAGGGATTTGGGACATCTTGTTGCTCTTGTGCGAAAAAAACAAGCTGACAGTTGCTAGCAAGGCGCTTACGTCATCGTTTTTCTCATTTGATTTCAACCTGGGAGTGAGGAAGGTTAGGCAGCGGGCAGGAAGACCTCTGCTAACAGAGACAGGCAGCGAATCTTATCAAATTTTTGCAGTAAACTTCAAACTGGAATAAAGTTATTTTAAATTCAACTGAAGCTTAATTTGGTTGAAACTATCATTCGTGCTGAGACAGTGGCCTAAAGTAGCGGGACTAAATTTGAGTCGCCAAAATGTCACTTGCAAAGATATTCGGTGGCGGAAAGAAAAAAGAGGCTCCGGCAACAACTCAAGATGCCATACAAAAGCTTCGTGAAACTGAAGAATTATTGCAAAAGAAGTCAAGCTTTCTAGAGGGTAAAATTACCGAAGAAATAAACACTGCAAGAAAAGCAGGCACAAAAAACAAAAGGGGTAGGCCTAAATATTTTACTCTAATAATTGCCCTATAATTCTAGTTAGTTTCTAATGCCAAACACGAAGTTTCTGGAGAGAGGCGCCATGGAACATACAGTCAGGTACTGTATCAGTGCTAGGCTTTTCTCCATGATGGAACAGAAAATATTTTGAAAAAATTACTTGATGTTGCGTCAGTGAACGAAATATGCGTTGTTTATGCCTTCCTAGTGTTACCAATAATCAAACTTTGTCGCCTGGCCTAGAGTTTGAATAAGCTTAAGTTTTCATTTATTCAATTTTCACTATGTGCAAACATTTGGACATTTAATAGCTAACATAAATCTGAACAACTAAAGTTTATACATGTATAGACATAGATGACAAATTAAGCATAGTTAGTAAATCCTACACTTGCTCATCTCAAACGTTTAAATTAATTGGTTTAAAAAAATGAGATAGTCGAACTCTTATCAGAGATCAAAATAATATTATCAAAGAATACAAAATATCATGCAGCTTTAATATTTGTAAATTCCAATGAGTATTCACAGACATAAAATATCCAGAAAAGGCTGTATGAATGAGTATGTGATGCTGGCAATTAGAAAATCTTGCTTTCTGATTAGCTGTGGTAGCACAAAGAGAAGTCTTTCATAAATAAATTGAGTTGAAATTTGAGGTTTCCACCAAGAGAAAATTTATTTTTTTACTTTACTTGTTGATAAATGACTTATTGAATTTTTTTACTTGTTGATAAATGACTTTTTGATAAGCTGGAAACAGGCATTGATATAAAGGTATATCTGATATTTTTCTAGTTGCATTGAATGCACTTAAAAGAAAAAAGAGGTTAGACAAGCAATTAGCTCAAATTGATGGTACACTATCAACAATTGAATTTCAAAGAGAAGCCCTAGAGAATGCAAACACCAACACTGAAGTTCTTAAAGCAATGGGATTTGCAGCAAAAGCAATGAAATCAGCACACCAGGAACTGTGAGTCACATATTACTATTTCTCATTTTTTTGTGGTATACAAAACTTTGAAGAAAGTGGCTTTGAAAAAAGCAAACATTTTACAACATACTGCAAAAAGCTTTTTTGTCTGGCACTCCTCAGAGTATAAAACATCAGAATAAGGGTCAGAAAATATATACCCAGTTGCGGATCGATATAGGCCAAGCAGAAAAAGGCAAGCACATGGCCGGCATTGTTGTCCAGTCAGAGCTACGTGCCTATAGAAAATTTACCACTGGAGTCAAATTGCCACAAGCATTTGCCCAAAATTCAATTCTTCTATATTTTCTGAATAATAACATAGATGGTTTCATCATCAGCATACATTGTAGCCTGAGCCTTTTTAAAAAATGGAGCAAACCCAGTGCCCCTCTATCGGATATTTTCTAATCAGAAACAAATTGAGTATTTGTAAGGAAAAGGCAAGGATATTATATTTGGAAGCTAGAAAGAATATATTCTTGATACTGATAGTGATGCTTATATTCTTTTTATTTCTTTCATTTCTTGATTGTGCAGATAGGCTCAGAATTTTTTATTAGTTTTTCTTGAAAGCACTGAATGTTTTCCTTTGATTAGGAATGTTGATGATGTGCACGATATGATGGACGATATTTCTGAGCAAACTGAATTGGCAAATGAAATTTCAGAAGCTATTTCAAGCTCTGTTGGCTTCCAAGATGTTGATGAGGTATTTTACAATTTTCCTACCCTTTTATATTCAGCTGACCTATTGCCAACTGCATCCACAACTCCTAAACTCTAACTGCCATCAGATTTATTTCTAAGTATATGTTTTTTTCTTTCTCTCTTTTAGTTGTAAGTTTGTATTGATGATGCCCTGTAGCATTTCACTAAACATACTCGGTAAAACAAAGCTACTCTCTAATGCTTGTTGGGATTAAAGCTCTTTAAGATTGCTTCATTGTCATTCTGGACCTTGGCGCTCTTTAAGTTGCATTCTTCAAAGTTTTGCTTTTCACCCAAGGATGATCTTTTGGCTGAACTTGAAGAGCTAGAGCAAGAGACTTTGGATGAACAAATGCTAAATATTGGGAAAACTGCAGAACTTCCAAATGTACCAGAGACAGAGCTACCAAAAAAAGAAAAAGGTAAAATGCATTCATACATTACATTAAAAGTATAGACTGGTCATAGGCCATATTGTTATCAGTCCTGTTATCAGTGACCCACAAATACTGATAACTGCCGTCCAAGTGGGATACAGAAAATCAATCTATGATTTTGCCTTCTTACTTGGAAAGCCTTCTTACTTGAAAGCTATTATTGCGAATATGAAATAGAGGGGCCAAGTTGTAAATTATAAAGATCACTTCTACCTTCTACAATCTTCCATCTATCCATACAAATATTTGGGCTCTTCCATCTTAGATCACGGTCATTGGAGATTTCAGGCATGTGCGACTAAAAAGTTGAAAATTCAACTAATACCAATGAAAAAAATTTTCTAAACAGTAAAAAATTAGTAATGCATAAGCTGTTAAGTCAGTCAAAGGGTGAGTATCTAGAAAACCAGAATCTGCTATTCAAGAATTTTCAAAACTTGTTGACTTTGCAAACAGCCTGATTTTTGGAAGTTTCAGTCCTCAAAAAACCAAACCAACATGCCTAAAAAAGAGAGGGGTTTGAAAGAGGGGGCTTTAGTAAGTTTCCTGTCAATGAGGGCACTCAAATCTTTTTGTTGTTTGTGCTTATGTATTGGCAAATATAAATAAATAAGTATTGTGAATAAATAAATAAATATCCTTTGCAAGACTGAGGTGCTTATCCTTTGCAAGACTGAGGTGCTTATACCTTGCAAGACTGAAGTGCTTATCCTTTGCAAGACTGAGGTGCTTATCCTTTCCAAGACTGAGTTGCTTATGCTTTGCTAGGCTGAGTTGCTTATACCTTGCAAGACTGAGGTGCTTATCCTTTCCAAGACTGAGGTGCTTATCCTTTCCAAGACTGAGTTGCTTATGCCTTGCAAGGCTGAGGTGCTTATACCTTGCAAGACTGAAGTGCTTATCCTTTGCAAGACTGAGGTGCTTATCCTTTCCAAGACTGAGTTGCTTATGCTTTGCTAGGCTGAGGTGCTTATACCTTGCAAGACTGAAGTGCTTATCCTTTCCAAGACTGAGTTGCTTATGCCTTGCAAGACTAAAGTGCTTATCCTTTGCAAGACTGAGGTGCTTATCCTTTCCAAGACTGAGTTGCTTATGCTTTGCTAGGCTGAGGTGCTTATACCTTGCAAGACTGAAGTGCTTATCCTTTGCAAGACTGAGGTGCTTATACCTTGCAAGACTGAAGTGCTTATCCTTTGCAAGACTGAGGTGTTTATACCTTGCAAAACTGAAGTGCTTATCCTTTGCAAGACTGAAGTGCTTATCCTTTGCAAGACTGAAGTGCTTATCCTTTGCAAGACTGAGGTGCTTATACTTTGCAAGACTGAGGTGCTTATCCTTTCCAAGACTGAGTTGCTTATGCCTTGCAAGGCTGAGTTGCTTATACCTTGCGAGGCTGAAATGCTTATGCCTAGGTGCTAAATATACATAGGTTGAATGTGTGCAAAAAGTTATGTTTGGCAGAATTTTCAATAATTAGCCCCTGTTTATGTGGCGTCAGACATTCTTGGATATATTCTGGTTTTTATTTGTGACCATTTATGTTTATAACTGCAATATCTGTAATATTTTTATTTCTTTTTTGATAGAAAAGAAAAAGGTTGATGAGGATGATGAAATGGCAGAGCTTGCAGCCTGGGCAAACTGAATTCCTGTTGCTGAGACATGTTCTGTTTATGAATTTACGTATTTAGTATGATTGTTATAACCTCTGCAAATCCATGGCCCAAAAGTCTTTGGCCAATAGGCTTACCAAAATTATGTAAATTAGGTATAAATTGTTTACAGAGTGTTGTTTTGTTGTATATTCAGACTAACCGCAATGCAGAAAGTTTTCCGTAAAGCTCCCTAATAACCTTTCACATGATATGTTTCGCAGGAATGGTGCCATTTTCGTCTGAATTCCTTCTAAAGGGCAACACTGCACTTGCATTGGGATTTTTCGTTTGTTAATTATGAAAAAAGTTGTCAACCAAAGCTTTGATAGCTTTTGTAAATGATTTGTTTTTTGAGTTCTTAGGTTTGGAAATTTTAGTTGTGGTTGAGCGCCACCCACCTTATAATAAATTGAATATCTTAGTATATTACTTTTCCTTCTTGTTTTTTATCCCAATTACATTTGGCCATTTTGGTTGACTTGTATTGGCCATTTTCTTAATATGAATTGCAAAATGACAGTTAATTTGTCTGTCATTGTTTTAGTTGTACTGCAGCACATATTGTATTATGATTTCTTGCTGAAAAGCTAACATAATGCCATAAGCAGGGTATGAACTATATTTTACAAGAAGCCACATTTTTGCAAGAGATTAAAGCCTTTTTTATATTGAAAGGATGTGTTTCTTCTGGTTTCATCATTGTAGATTTTCATCTTTCATTTTTCATCAACATGGACTTGGTCTTGAAAGTGCAAATGTTTCAGTTTTAGCTGCAGTGAATATGTTTTAGGAAACTTTTTTCAAATAAGAATTTTCTGGAGAATTGTTAAAAAGTTAATGAAATTGTAGTTCTTTGCCAATCAAAAGGATTCTAATTTGATTTATGCTACGATCACATTAATACTTTTACCTCCATCATTCGCGGCAAAAAAAGACATCACGTCATGGAGTTCTCGCTGCCAATGGTGCTCACAACCATACCATTTATTCCATCTTTCGTAATCCGTATCAACCCGTTGAATACTGTAAGTGTTGATACTGCTCCAACGAAAACGCTGTTGGTGGCCTCATTTTGAAAAGAGGCTTTAGCGATTCTTCATCAAATAGACAACATTGGCAACATTGGTATCCTTGTGCACCGTATTCAAAAGAATCCATATTTTTTATCCTACATTTTTCATTTGTGTATTCAAACGACTTCGTTTTCATAGCAGAGCGGTGTGAATGCAAGGCAAAAACGGATTAGTTTGACTCCGTTTTCGTTGAAGTTTGACTCAATGAAAAGATGTCTTCGTTGCTGACAGGAACGTTCCTCCGACGAATGGGTTGCCGGGGGCCATGCCCTACCTTTTTTGGAAAACAATAGATCTTTTTCAAAATTCTTTGTTACGATTGTAAATATTCCCTTGCCCCCTTTCCCCACTTTCCAACTTGTGTCGGAGCCCACGACCAATCCAGCAAACTGCTCAAAAGACTACGATCTACTAAACGACACGAAACAACAATTCCCTCTTTCTATAGCAGAGCATCTAATTGAAAGAGCATTTTTCCTCGCTCATGAACGAGTAATCAATTATAAACTCTTCCAAATTTTGAAAAATAGCTCATTTTAACTTTCTATCTTTCGCAATTTTACCATTCCTTTAATATGATTATGCATAGGGAAAAATCCTTTTTAGTTAGAGTTGTAGATACGCTGATAAAAATCATGAGGGTAAAGCGAGGACGGTCAGGTTCTCTTTATCAATTTTCAGTTTCAAATTCATTAAGCCCCTGCCAAGCGCTCTCAACATTTCACTGGCCATGGTCCAACACAAGCGCAGTCTTGACCACGTGACAAAATGGCGATCGCCACCCCATGCCTTTGCAGAAAGCTAAATCAGAAGTCAAGAGGTTCATCACCAAAGTTTGAGAAAATAAAACCTTTCTTTCATTGATAAAACCTTTCAAGTCAAAGAGGTTGTTAAAGTACACTTGAAGGTGCCTTCCCAGATCTTATGATATTCTGTAGTACACGCTAACAGCATTATCTTTGGCTAAATCCACTGAACGGTTTGCTTCAAATCTATTAGCTACATCTTTCTTCATTTCGATGACTTATTCGTTTGCATTTCGTTTAGAACCATTTCATATCTTTTTGCAAGCAATGTTTTTGATAAAGCCAGTTTTTGAAAAAAGACAACCAGAGCAGCCACGCTTAAAAATTCAACTTGAAGGGAGTGAAAAGTTAAACTTTGCTTAACATTCATAGAATAAAGTAAAAAGTCTGGCAACAGAATATCGACCAAGCCCCATCTTTCAGTTATGACGTTTATTCAAATGATAACTTTCAGATGATTTTTATAAGTATGCCTCTCGTCTAGGTCCCTATCAAAAATCTCCCTAAATTCATAAGCCTCCAGGGGCTTGTTTGAAGACTTACGGGATTCTCAAAAGTAAAACCCCTTCAATCAGGTTCTCCAAGCCCAATTCTAGCGGGCCATCCTCTGTTTGGCTTTCATGCCTGTCATATTCCACGCAACTCCTGTTTTGTTTTCATTCGGATTTTGGATAGCTTTGCAAATAAATTTATGTATAAAAGAATACCTGTGGTATTTATTCAATCTAGTTACCCTGATTTTCAGTTTCATGTTTGAAAACAGCTTTCTGTGGACTATGTTTCCTCAATTTCTAGAACAAGGACTTTGATCTACTTTCTGAATTAACTTTATTTGCCACATGAATTTTCCAACTGCTATTATTGGCCACTGCAAACCGCTCTCATACCATCGTACCCATACAATATACACCAAGTTTACCCATTCATGACAGCAGTTTGTTCCCTTTCATGAGACAAAAGAAGACGCCGCGAGTCCAAAATGCACACTTTTCCTACCCCATTAAGGCATCTTCACGTCTTAGTTATTCCTTGTTATATCGAAATGCAGCACAAGAGTAGCTGAATTCGTCGCTCCCCATGTCAAGTGCTATGTCCAACTATGTCAAATGCTTTCTGAAAACCCACATGGTTTACAGTTTTTGATTCTTGCATTTAAGTATCAATACACGCTCCCAATGCAGAATAAAAGCTGATCTGCAAGTGTTTCAGTTTACAGATCTTTTTTCTGAAATATCAGTCGATCATTCAATTTGAGCAAGAAAATTTCGAAAAATTGTTTCAAAGAGGACGTTACTCTTGAGTTCGCTCTGGCTACTCCGCAGAGCCTTCCAAATGCTGAGATTATTTCTGCCTAGTTTGGGTAGTCATATGAATAAACTATGCCGTTAAAATTTTGTACAGAGTAATTTGAAGTACAAAAGACGAATCTAGGGAGCTAGCCTTATTCAAACAAAGTACAAAATGTAAAAAAACTGCCACTCAACATGGAAAATTTGTTAACTGAAGCCAGCATACAAAGCAGATGAAATAATAGAGAGAGAACAAGGTGTATGAAGTGTGAGAAGGAAAAACCGCAGGATAGGCTGTCTGCCGGATTCTGTGAATCTTGCAATGAGTGTTGTTATGAAAGATATACAGGAACAAAACAATACGACGACGAGAATCCAATGTCACGAAATAAAATTTTCAAAATAAATTAAATTTAAAGAATATACTAATATTTCGCCCCGGCATACAGGGCTTCATCAGAGTAAATGAAACGAACGAGTGAATGGATTTGAAATGTGAGATGGTGGTGCCGGATTGGTGGATGTTGAATGGTGTGAATGCAGCGCAGTGGAGAAAAAATGGGATGACGGAAGTGGGGGAGGGAAGGGTGGTGGGTGATGTAAAGGGATGTGGGTGGTGCTATGGAGATTGATGCAATGAGATGATAATGATGACTGTAAATATGAGAAAAAAAATTGTTTAATGTTACAAATAATTCAAAAATTCTAAAAAGTATCAACAACACCCATGTTATTATTATTATTATTATTATTAATTCATTCAATACTTTCATTCAATACATAAAGGTAGAAAAATTCAAACCACTTAGTTTCTCTCCCCATAGCCAACCAGACTGTATGTTTACCCCAGAGCACTGGTTTCAGTTTGCAGACGATGCTGCAGTCATTACAAACGGGGAGAAAGAAAACCAGCTACTCTTAAACTGCTTTACAAGATGGTGTCAATGGTCTAACATGATTATAAGAGTAGACAAATGCACAACCTTTGGTGTTAAAAAATTCCCAACACGCCCCCTACAATATCAGCCAAAGCTCTTCATCAATAATGAAATGGTCCCTCCTGTCATAACTGGAGAGTCTTTTAAGTATCTTGGGCATCACTTCGACTTTAATATGAGCAACCAAGAACATATGTCTAAGCTCAGCTCCATCTTCACAGAACTCCTAAACCAAATTGATTCTTTACCTCTCCATCCAAAGAATAAGCTGCTTCTTTATAACAGCTATCTTCTCTCACAATTTTGTGGCACCTCACAGTAGCCGATCTATCAAAAACCTGGATCGTCGAAAACCTTGATAATCAAGTTTCTGCATTTATCCGCCGTTGGCTCGATTTACCCATAAGTGCTACTTTAAGTGGCATTATTCTGTCAAAAATCCAGTTCGGTCTTAACTTGATTCTTACTTCTGTTAAATTCATGCAGTGTCAAACTGTTTGTCGTAATGCACTGAAATCCTCTCCCAACAAAAACATCCAATCTTTGTGGAAAAATACCAGCCAGAGCATGAACATCCAATATGATGTTTACAGGAATACTAGAGAAGTATTGAAGGCTGTTAGATCAGAACATAAAGAGCGCCTTCAAAACCATCTTGTATCTCAAGGTACCGTTCTTTCCTTCATCTTTGACCACTCTCTTCCTATAGCCTCTAAAATATGGACCACAGTTCAAAGCAACATGCCCAAGAACATTTACAGTTTTACTATCAAATATCTTAGCAACTCCCTTGCCACGCGAAAAAACCTATCTAAATGGAACATTACTCAGTCGTCCAATTGCTTATTTTGCCATATGCCAGAAACGTTACTTCACATTGTTGCAGGCTGCAAAACATACCTCGAAGAAGGCCGTTACACTTTCTAGCACAGTCTTTAAAAGCTATACCTAATTGCTCTCTTTACGCAGACCTTTCAGGTTATCTCTCACCCTCTATCATAACAGGAGACTCTTTCCGTCCTGATCTACTTCTAGTCACTTCTGAACATCGGCTATTCATACCCGAGCTTACAGTAGGATACGAAACTAACTTGGATGTTAATGCTAACCGCAAAAGAGAGAAATACTCGAATCTCATTCACAGCCTAAGCTCAGCCTATTCTTCTATCATGTTTGTTAATCTTTCTATCAGTTCCCTAGGTATCTTTGGTCTCTCCTGCTCCTCTTCCATCGGCATTTGCAACGCTCTAGATATCAGCGAGAATCATCTCCGCTTCATGATCTCCAAACTATCCAACTTAACTATCCGTACTACCTATTACATTTTCTGCCGCAGAAATAAATCTTGGAGTAATCCTGAACTTCTTCAATTCTAACGATCTCTGCTACTGACGACTTCTAAACCAAACAATTTCCTATTTTTGTTAATTTCTTTTGTTTGTGCTTGTAATAGTCTTTTTCTTTGTAAACCCAGGCTAGCCAATGGCAAATTACCTTTGTAATGGTGAAATTTGTAATTGTAGTTTTAATTGAATTGAAAAGGAAAAGTTTCCATTATCAATGTTTGGCTAATAAAATAACAATGGTGCATAAGGAACAGAATGACAATAAATGCCGAGAAGACAGATGCAATGGTCATTCAAAAGAATGCCTTTGCTGGTCCCTTAAAGCCAATTGAAATCACTAGTAATACAGTCGATTATAAAACATTGATAGTAAGTTGTGTACATTGATAGTAAGTTGAATAGGTAGGGGGTGTACATTGATAGTAAGTTGAATAGGTAGGGGGTGTACATTGATAGTAAGTTGAATAGGTAGGGGGTGTACATTGATAGTAAGTTGAAATGATGAAGTGTGCAAATAGAGAAAGTCAGGAAGAAATTTACAGTTTATAATGCAATGTTAAAAAAGATAAAATTCCTGCCAAGTGAGATACTTGAAAAGATCTACATCATTATGATTGTTCCAAAAATAACAAACATATGGCCTAATGGTGTTGGGGACGTGTTCAAAGAATCTACTAAAGAAGATCGAATGTGAGCACACAAAAGCAGCTAGGACTGTTAGGAAAACAAATGAAAATGTGATTGATGTAGAGGTATTCCAAAAAGCAAGCTGGAAAACATCGAATACATATTTAAGAGGAAGATTGCTGTTGAGATTTATAAGATCGTTAGGAAAGAAGAAGGGCATAGACTAAAAGGGATGTATACTATCCAAATTAGAAATAGAGAGGTTGAAATCTGAAACTGAACGAAACACGTTAAAATACAGAGGGTCAATATTATGGAACACGTTAAACCCAGATTTGATGAGCGCTGAAAATTTGTTAAATCTCAAGAAATCGTTGACAAAGAATTGTAAAACAATCGAACAACTTTCGTTCAGTGAGGCAACTACAGTAAATATGAATAAAGATCTTGGTACTTTTATGTATTTCTAGTAACTAGTTATTTAAGATATCTGAAATGGAGAAATGATTTTATTTCTTAGATTAGATACTAGGGTTTAGTTTTGCAACTATTTTTGCTTAGAACGTTTGAGTTGCAGGTCCACATCAGCCAACAAGAGGCTGCCGAACATAAACCTGCGTTATAAATATATGTATGTGCGTGTGTGCGTATGTATGTATGTGTATATGTATGTATGTAACTGGGCCCTTACGGTCTCACAGCTACCGTAATGTGCTTTTCTTTGCATGGAAAAGGTCTTGCAGTTTCGAGCTGAGGATAGTGAGAAATTTAGGCCCTCATGCCCTTTATCAGCACAGCGCAAGTTTATGAATCTGTCGAATGTGAAAGGAAAATGAGATGGGTACAGTAAATAAAACTTGAAAGCAAGGCTACAGAATAAGAAAAATATATCCGGAATTCTTCCGATACAGAAATCTTCGCCTGTGGAAGTAAAAGGATGGATTGACGACGAGACTAGCAATACATTTCATTTGTTGAAATAAGGAAGTTGTTTTTCGAACATATTCATATTTGGTCACGAGTCAATATTCAAAAATTTTGAATCAAATGTTCCGTCAAATTTTGAGACAAAGATTCAACCAAATGTTTAGTAATATTTTCAGTCAAATGTTAAGCAAATGTTCACTCGAATTTTCAGTCAAATGTTTACTCACATTTTCAGTCAAATGTTAAGCAAATGTTCACTCGAATTTTCAGTCAAATGTTTGCTCACATTTTCAGTCAAATGTTAAGCAAATGTTCACTCGAATTTTCAGTCAAATGTTTACTCACATTTTCAGTCAAATGTTAAGCAAATGTTCACTCGAATTTTCAGTCAAATGTTTACTCACATTTTCAGTCAAATGTTAAGCAAATGTTCACTCGAATTTTCAACCAAATGTTTACTCACATTTTCAGTCAAATGTTAAGCAAATGTTCACTCGAATTTTCAGTCAAATGTTTACTCACATTTTCAGTCAAATGTTAAGCAAATGTTCACTTGAATTTTCAGTCAAATGTTTACTCACATTTTCAGTCAAATGTTAAGCAAATGTTCACTCGAATTTTCAGTCAAATGTTTACTCACATTTTCAGTCAAATGTTAAGCAAATGTTCACTTGAATTTTCAGTCAAATGTTTACTCACATTTTCAGTCAAATGTTAAGCAAATGTTCACTCGAATTTTCAGTCAAATGTTTACTCACATTTTCAGTCAAATGTTAAGCAAATGTTCATTTTCTCGAATTTTCAGTCAAATGTTTACTCACATTTTCAGTCAAATGTTTACTCACATTTTCAGTCAAATGTTAAGCAAATGTTCACTCGAATTTTCAGTCAAATGTTTACTCACATTTTCAGTCAAATGTTAAGCAAATGTTCACCCGAATTTTCAGTCAAATGTTTACTCACATTTTCAGTCAAATGTTTACTCACATTTTCAGTCAAATGTTAAGTAAATGTTCACTCGAATTTTCAGTCAAATGTTTACTCGAATTTTCAGTCAAATGTTTACTCACATTTTCAGTCAAATGTTAAGCAAATGTTCACTCGAATTTTCAGTCAAATGTTAAGCAAATGTTCAGTAAAAGGCTCAGTAAATGGTTGTTCAAATGTTGGAATCCTTTGCCAAGTTCACAATGAACATAGCCCGACCGTTTAGTGTGATTTTCTTCAAGGTGGAATTCAAAAATTAAAACCAATATTCCCCATTATTTATGGTATCAAAATAAACTAGTTGGAAAGAAGATAATAAAAATTGAATTTGTTTAATGAGGCATTTCTGGGCTTTATGAGAAAAGCTTAAATATTGTTCCCACCCTTTTCCAATTCGTTTGATTCCACGTCAGTGTTATGTCAGTTCCGTCGCACAGAAAGATGACTTGCTTTATCATGCTAATAAAATGGATTGCGGTCATAACATTAACATTGAACCGGTGATCACCAAACATGAGCTTGTGTTCAGAGCTAGTCAACATTTTAGTATCAAATCTAGATTCAATGCAATCAAATAGCTCGTTTTGAGGAAATTTGAATTCTGCAGTGTGCCTAAGTCCCCTGAAGACCGCACTGCTGCGCAGACACAGGTTAAATTGCAATGTATGAGGTGTTAAATTGCTGCTTCGAAGCTTGCAATGTTTTTGTAGATAATGTGGTATAACAAACTGGAACGGTCATAAGGGGCTTAATTTGGCCGTGAAGGGGCTTAATTTGGCCGTTTATTATAAGAACCATGCATACTGGTTGGTCAATACAGTTGGGTGGAATTGGATATAGTGACATCCCGCTGATAATCATTAGCCCTGTTTACACTACAATGTTTAACCTTGATTGAACCGGGGTTTACGTTGACCTCGGTCATAAAATTTGTAGTTTAAACGCTGCTAACCTGGGTTAAACCTAGGTTAAGCCTACCCTACTCTGGAGGTGGTTTGAACCTAGGTTTACTCCAGGTTAAGATCTTGAAAATGCAATGGAAACGCAAACCTGGGTTCAATTCATGTTTAACGATCTGATATCCGTATGCGCTTTTCGAGTCAAAACAAAAGTTTTTGGAACGCTTGGGGGAATAGGTCTTTCTATTGGAAGCAGCAAGTTTCAGAAGACTGCAGGGAGAAGGTGGATACATTCGTACCACAGTGAATGCAGTCCCCACATCAAACTCTCATCATTGCCGTCGGCCATTTTGAAAGATGCCGATGAATACGATTCGCATTTGCGTTTACACTATACTTCATGGTAAATGCAGTGTAAACGAAAGTGGGTTCAACCTAGGTTAGCGTTAACCCAGGTTAAAAATTGTATTGTAAACAGGGCTAAGCAGTCAAAAGCAGGCTGGCAACATCTGAGCCAAATGAAGCAGCAGAGGCCGGTACTTGCATTGGTTACAGCCAATGAAAGTTGAAAGGGTATGATTGCAGAAAGCATACCAGTTTCTCAGGGCTGAGATACATCGTTGCCCCCCCTACTCCCTGTCTTGCCCCCCTGCATTCACTGTCCTGCTCTCTAATTAACTGGATAAGAATAGCAGCCAGATGTAAAAAAAGAAAACTGTTTATGAATCAGGACGCCAGTTCATTTATAATGTACATATAACGAATTGACCTTAGAATTTACGGCGGTCATTAAATTCACTCAAATTCTCTATGAACAAATAAATTCAGAATCAAATTTTAAAACGACAGTACAAATTGCTAATGACCGTACGATCAGACTAAGTGATACGCATAATTCATTTGATTCGCACCAAGAACATCACGTAATACTGCTTTAACGCTCGGCAAATTGCAGGACGCACCGCTCGACAGCGCTGTTAAATTTTGTTCAATTAGTGTAGAAGATGTAGCGACGCAGAAACGCAGCAAACTGATTGAGGATTTCATGTATGCGACAAAACGAGCATAGGTGAAAATCCAAGGCGTGAATTAGCGTGAAGACTAGAATAATATCATACAATGCATTGGTGAGATTGGTGAAAATTTACACCGAGCACTGTAAAACTGGAAACTCTGACACCTCAATTGTGTTTATCAAGTTTACTTTGCAGCTGCCTAGGAAACGAACAATTAGCCGCAATCTGAAACCTTGAAGTTCAAGGTGCATTCAGATGAAGAGAATATCCTTCTTTTTTGAATAGCAGCCTGTCTTCATAATGGGGGCGGGGGAGGGGTTGGGGTTTTTGGTCACCTACATCAGCTAGACATGCTCTGTGCAATTGCTCACCCATAAAATATATTAACCTACATATATCCTCCTGCTAGCAGGGCAATCTCGTTTAACATCCCAATCTGAAAATCTAAGCTTTAATTGCCTGAGTAATTAATTATCTTAACATAGCTATGTGATAGAAAACGAAACACGAAAGATTATGGTTGATAAAAATCTTTGAAATAAATCGACTTTACAGTAATAATTAAATGTCTTCGAGCTTTAATCGATAGAAACCCGAAAATTTATTCACATAAATTTACAACTGTATATACAAGAGAACTAATTCAGACGAAGGCAGGACAAACATTCAAAGGATGTAGCAGGGTAGCTGCCACCACAGACTGTGGGGCAGATAAAAAACCCTAAAGAGAGGCAAGGTCAAGAAATATAACATCTGTTGTCAAGAAATATGGTTACCTTTTACACAGGTACGAAAATCTTGGATCTACATCTCAAAGTCGATTCAAGGGGATCAAAGATTTGCCAGCACGCTCGTTACCTTGTTGTCAACAGAGCTTATTCAAAATAAGTAAGAAATTTGTCGGCTGCATCAATCATATACTGAAAAGAAATAGCACAATGCGTTAACGATATTAAACAAGTTGTCGGTTTTGTTGGTTAGCGATATTGCAAACGCATTTTAAAGGTCCAAGTAAGTTATTTAGTCTTCCACCTTCAATACGTCTGAAAAGTCTTTCGAACTTCCCAATAAATTATGGAATCGCTCGCTTAATATACGGAAAACATTTCAGAAGAGATAAATTACAACTTAGTTACCTTGAGAAATAAAAATAACGATAAATTTGAATACAAATACCTCTTAATATGTTACATAGTCTTGCAAATTCGACTAACCCATGAAGACAATCTGACAGTTGCAAAACTGTGAGATTTGATAGAAAATGAAGGACGCACTCAACTCGACCCTCCAAACAATTTACCCTTGCAAAACTTAGATTTTCCAAAACTAATAATACGCGCCCAAGTAGACATGATAAGATTGTGAATATGGAATGACTTGACAATGTTATGATAAACTTTTAAATGCCAGAAACCAATTATTAATTCACTCTTTTTGGACTTCCAAATAAACACACATTCTTTAAAGATTTGCCTACACAAATATAGCATCATCTACACTGTTTCAGCACTAGAAAACATAGCTGCAAGGGCTGGATTTTCCTTTCCTTTCAAGGAAACTAACATGTTTCCAACTTAATACCAAGAATACTTACACATTGCTAATATGAACATTTACAAACGTAAATATTTAGAAATGTAGTAGGGAAACCAATTTATACTACGAGGAGACCTGGCTAAAATATGTTACCATTGAATTGCCCCCTTTGCATTTTATACGATTCAATACCATGTGGTAAACTGGCGAAACTATTTTCTAGCAACCCATTCACCGGCTCTAGTTTTGCAGCAGCGTCTTGTTGTAGCTCCGCTTTCAACTGGGCATTAAGCCCTGTTTTCAACTTGAGAGTCAAGTCCGGCTTAATTTTTGTCCTGATTTGCGCCTTTGCCCCTGTGCTCGCATCGAATACAGCAGTATCACTGACAGGCAAACCGTCAGACAACTCTGATGAAACTTGAGGTGTAAGTTCCGGATGCATCACTTTAGATGCCCTAGCGCTGGGTAAATTCTGTTTACTAAAATCATTATAATGTTTGATAGGTGATGATGCAGCACTTACTGAGGCATACTGCAGTAATGGATTGTCCAAAGGCATCTCACTTTGAATCTGCAATTTGCTTAATCGGTCTATATCGCCATGAGAGTTAGAAAGCCTTTCTTCTTTCGTGTACCCATTCTGCTCTTCAAGCCACAAACCAACTTTCTCTATCACTGAAGCTTTTTCTTGCATGTACCAGTTTAGCTTACTCTTCTGCAATGGCGCAAACATGAGGTCAAGTTCCCCTCTACGTGGGTTCCGCCACGACATTCCTCTTTGGCTCCGTGAATTAAAGTCTAAAGGGTTTCTGTAAAAATTGTCGCTTCGCCTCTTTTCAATCCAATCAGGTACGACAGTGGTGTCATCAGCAAACCTGTTCATGGGGAAGCATCCGGCCTGAGAACCATCTGGGTTGTTAGTGCGGGCCCTTGGCGAAACCGCGTCAAACTCGTGTGGTACCAATTCATTGTCACATGGACACGCTTCCGCTCTACTTGCAACTGAATTGCTATCCTCTGTTGCTGCAGCAGATGGGAATTCTTCTTGGATAGATGCAACGGTCGACTCTGGTTTTTCTTTGGCCGCTGGTGAGAGCAGAGCTGTTTCATAGCGATTAAGCGATGACACTGGTCCGTCATCTTTGTCAAAATCGTTGTTACTATCAATATTCTCGCCTTGAGTCGCAATTTTAAGCTTCCTGTCGGCTTCTTCGCTTGAAATCTTTGCATCATCTTCCCTTATAGAAACTCTAGACTTTTCATTGTTCGCTACATCAGAGGGTACAATCTCCTCATTGAATTTTTTTTGCTTGAAAATTGGTGATTTGTATGACAATGTGGACTTTGCTGACTTACCGCTAGCTTGAGATGACAAGTACTTGCTAGATTGACCTTTGTGACTTGTTAGAGGTGGTACACTATTTACCCACGCTTCTTTGCGGGCTTCGACAGCCTTGAGCCTTTTGTCAGGTTCTACGTGAAGAAGTTTATCTATGAAGTTCTTGGCTCCGTCTGATGTGCGCTTCCAGACCTTGAACAAAAACAAATTCAAATCATTTCTAACTAAAAATCTTCTTACAATATCACATTTCTACCTGTGCTAAAATGCATATCAATATTCTGTTACCTGCTGACAGCAAAACTTTTTTAACTGATAAGGACGGAATTTCGCAAGGAAACAAAGAAACTGATCCTTTGGTGCATTCCTTATCATCACAACGAACAATTGCTTATTACAACCAGAAATTGTTGAATTTATTCTGCTCTGGCCCAGTTTGTAGCTTTCAGGTTGTATGAAAAAGGCAGGTTGTATGAAAAAGGCAGCTTGGAGGGAGAGATGATCATGATAGACTGACAAACTGACTGTATGATAGACTGATAGAATGGCAGACAGATACATGGAGTCCGGGAGATTAACGTTCCTATTTAGACGTATTAGAACTTGATTGGAAACAAACGTTTTAAGTTGAGGTGGATATATAACTTGAGAATATAAGAAGAAATTGAAGTTTGGTGTGAACAGCCTTTTCAACGTGTAGAAGTAGGGCCACATAAATAACGTACACTGCCTGACTTTATATATTAAAAGGAATTCTCAATACGTTCCATTTGCAAATCATAAAGTACCACAGAGCTGAAAAAATTATTCAACTTTTTTCAAGCTACAACGGTTTAAAGTTGCAATTTTTAAAACTTTTCGTGCGAAAATCTGTGCGCGGTCTGCGAGGAATCGCAATGTGTGAGGCACTAAGATTTTGCCGATCGTTCACCTTTTGCTCGATTTCTGTTCACAGTGGTCTTGTCAATATTGAGGGTGCCACTATCATGGTTGTACAGACGGAATGAATCCCTTAATAGAATTATTTTAGCCGGGGCTAAATAAGAAGGGGGACTAAAAAAATAATGAATTTCATTTTAAAGATTTAAAGTTAAAATATTTTGCCTTAAAAAAGGAAAAAACTTTTTAAAACTTTGCAAAAAAAAAATCAATTAAAGGTAATCTAAAGTTGGTGGTTGCAAATATCTTTTCGCCTTCCGTTTTGGCCTCGTTTTTCCGTTTTGCCCCAGGGCTTCCAAAATCTCTCGGCGGCCCGGGTTATCTTAGTAGCATCATTGTCAAGATATCGCGATCCAAAATTAAAATTATGAAAATAACTTTCTTAGAGGTCAGGAGCCTGGTACCCCCAGTCTATAAATAGTACAAGGGGATACTTTTTAGCGTCCATTCACACCCTTTCTTTTTCAGCGCATAAAACTGCCTTTCTAAACAATGTTCCATGCTGGTATCGCGATCAAATGGTTAAATTACGACAATTACTATTTAAGAGGTCAGGAACCTGGTACACACAGTCTATAAATAGCACAAGGGGATAATTTTCGGCGCCTATTCACATCCATGTTTCATGCTTGTATCACGTTTTAGACAATTGGTAACTTTTTATCTTCTTACAGCCCTCACTATGGCTGAATTGACTCCGCAAATCTTAATGCGTCACTCGCCCCAAGCTTTTTTCCCACGAACTACTCGCAAACAACCCCCAAAAATTTCTATTTATGGGCTCAAATGGAAAAACCAAACTTGTTTTCGAAATCAGCGATGATTGGTCTACCAGAATCTACAATAAAAAAATTTGATTTTTTCATTTCAGTGGCACTTTAAGGAAAATATAACTCTATCTTCTTTATAGTGTTTTAATATATAAAAATTTTCTTCTGTTTACTTGAAATTAAAGACTAGTGACAATGTACGCAACGTAGGCAAAGAAAAACACAATGGCGAAACTAGGGCTGAGGTTCAACATCCAAGTCAAGCAGACTAATGTCAAGGTCGTTGCTGACGTCAAAACATGACATCAAAACCGCAAAACAAGAAAGAACCCACCATCAGCACCCATTCAAAACGACAGAAGGGGCAACTTTGATGACAAGGTATAGAGTAGTTACATAGCCGTTAAGAAGAGCAAGGTACTGTGTATAAAATAACCAACAATGTCTCCATCTGCCAAAATAGAAGCAAACCTAGTTAAGATGAGACTAGCTTTGGTACAGCGTCGTAACAGCGAACGTCTAAGCATTCCTGTACAGGTAGAAATGAAACTGTCGATAAAAAATATCTATATCGGCAATTTGAAAGAAGAAACTGCTAAGCTAAAATCTTTTCTGGCTAAAGGGTCTAGCATAAAACGATAACAGAGATTTCGTCCTGAATGTTACAAAGTGTTTTGGGTTAGCCTTTTCGCTCAACAGTCAAGTGCGATTTACGACGAAACAGCAACGAGGAACTTACTGCCTAAGCTGGAATTTAGGATTTACGTATTGTGGTCATATGACCTTCTCTGGCTGAACACACCATGTCATGTCGCTTTGAATGACAAATACTACTCGGCCACAATCGACAAAATTACTAACGTTTTGTAGAATGGAGTCAGCAAGAAAATCATACTCCTAGAGACGACGGCAGTCATGCATGATCACTTCCAAGATAGATAGCAAATTGCACCATAACAAATCATTCACATGGCAATCATTCGAGATGCGTCTTAAGGCGTATGACGTCAGCATTCGATTGAAAACACCCTTATAAATATCTTTGTTTGTAGCTTGATACATGATTTTCTAAAGCATCACAGAAAAGAATCATAGAAAAGCATCATAGAAAAACATCACAGCCAGGGCAGTATTGCGATTTCACGGGCTCCGATTGCGTGACTTGCTAAGAATTCCAAACACACCTTGTGTAAGACGATGATGGCAAGTCTGTAATCCCTTCATCAAGGAAATACGATACTGCATGGCCATGAAAAGTTACAAAACGCATCAGAAACCTTCTGTTGTTTAATAACTGAACTCCATGCAAATCCTATAGGTTGTGTCTTAATTTTCCATAGTCTGACATACTACAAAAATGCACTGACTTTGTCGCTGATAAGATCTGTTTTCACTATAATCATTTCGCTGTGGAAATTTGATCTGCTTGTCAAGAAACCAACTATGACATCAATAATAAATAAATCAAAAGTTAGAGTAACGCGCAAGACGAAGCGCAAACGTTGACATCCACTCGTAACTGAGTTCTGACACAAAGGTGCGTAGCTAGGGCTTGCGAAAAAACTGAATTAGATAAAAATAACGCGAGAAGATCAATGGCCTACATCGGTGACGGTTCATTCGTGTACATACGAAACTTTTGACCGAAACAGAAAACAAGCATGGATTACAAACATAGGGTAAAATGGGGAAGTTGCAGTGGGGAAGCTTAAACGTTAACAACCGACTAAATAAAGCAACGAAAAGCCCGACGGCTTGATGGAAGGGCGCGTGCAAGTGGAGAGGAAGCCTTTGCTAAACAGATGTATTAGCAAAGATATAAAGAGGATAATAAAATGACGACCTTCTCATGCATAGCATAACATTTTCTAGAGTCCATTCAAATGAACATGTAGCTAACAGGAATATGATTCTACCGTGAAGATATTTAAATCCATTATGTGAGGAGTGCCGCCGCTGACGCCAAGGGAATCCTTCTGGCAAATACCAGAGGCTACCAACGTTGTTACTAGATTCTCTTGTGCAAGCGGAAATTAAAAAATCGAACAAATGGCCACCCTTCTTTGACTACCTTCCACCTCGCCAACAAGTTACAGACGAATTTGCATCATGTACTTGAAACGAAGAACGACTTCGGTAATAACGATGCGAAACAGGTAAAATGTTGTTCGCCAGTAGTGCCTGTGAAAATATTTGATCAATCGGCATGGCCTAAACAGAGTACGTTATACAACCGATTTCCTGTACTTTAGCCGGTGAGAGTAAGGGCTGAGACCAGATTTAGATGTGATTTTGAGACGTTTCCTGATAATAAGCGATAATGCTGTTTTGAAATATCATGAGATCATGATTACCCACTGCATCCTCCAACCTCAATGCCCTTCACACACTCAAATGACTATAGCAGTTAAAATTACCCTCATCAAACAGGTCACAAACATTGATGAAAAAATGAAGTTAGTAAAAGAATAGGTCTATCAAAAAGTAGACATGCCACTGAAAGGGACAGGTGCCTCAACGCTTGTGGAACAACTGCCTTTTAAAGGTATTTGACATGCACAAGTACCTAGAATCCAAAAAAACTTAGGCCAAATTGATCAGGGCACGCGCACAAGAAAGGAATTTAAAACTAGTCACGTGAAACCACTGCGCGCTGCTCTAGGATTTCACCGTGTTCGTGCAATTTGATTGGTCAACCGCTCGTGATCGAGTGGCTGTAAGCGACTTTTACCTGTGTAAAATGCCTTTAAAGGTTATGTGTCCATATAAAAGGGCTGCGTATACCCAACTTGTCAAGCCACCCATCAAAATAACAGTTTGCGATTGGTTAGTATTCTTGCGATGCAAAACTGCTCACATGAAAAGCTAACCTCGCAGCAGGGTAGATAAACAGAACGACTGTAATGACTGGGACGATGACATGAAAAATCATATGTTTCTAAAAGCCCCCGCAGAGTCGCTTGCTTAAGCTGGACACATTACCTTTAAGTTACTTTTTCAATGCTATCAATACATACATGCATTGATAAGGAAAATCACCATTTTGATCATTTATTTTCGTGCTGGTTTTAAGTACCAAGTTAAATGTTAGTAATCCTGATTATTGTTTTATAATGTATAAAACAAATACAACACAGATCATAATGGTTGTGCCAACAAAAAAGCTTGATTGGAATCACCACCAAATTACTTCGCAAATGAGATTTCACATTCATATCAAAATGACATTCCAAAATAAATAAGATGGGTCAAGCATTTGTTAAGATTAGTTAATGTCAATCATTTGAAAGTTAATTTTCAGAAAGCATTTGTTAGGATCATATTAAGGTGGGGGGGGGGAGGCTGTAAAAAACTGTTGCTTATATAAGATTATTGCTGAGAAAGGTCAACATTAATGGTTATGATTCAAGCTTCTAGCTGACATATCTTTAAAATGGTGACAATCTATGATCTGACAAAGATTCCTGCTTTTGTCGGGTTGATGCCAATACTGATGATCCATCTGACTATGAACAACAGAATAGAAGTTAGAAAATGAGGGAAACAGCGTGATCTTAATGATTTAACTCTGAATAATATAATCTCTAGCTACCATGTAAAACTTGGGATATACCTAGATTCTGACTGTAAGATGATTAAAAAATAAATTTTGATTTTTGGAAAAAGAAGAGTACAGCTTACATTCCAGGATAACTGAAACTATGCTTGCAGCTATATATGTGTGACTTTTAATTGACTTTTAGGATAGGTTTAAAAAGCGGAAAAATGAGACAGGTTGATAATCAACTACAAACAACTAAGAAACCTGAGAGGCATTCCATAGGGAATCTTTATCTTTATGAAATATTTTAGGACCCATGAAAAATACACTAAGCAGATTCTTGGCACAACTATATCAAATGATACTTTGTACATTGGAAAATTCTTACAGAGGAGATTATAGGAGCCATACCATCAAGAAACTGGGGAAAATTATATTTTGATTAACTTCCTTAGTTTTTAAAAGTTGGATTTGTTTGAAAATATTCATACTGCGCAAAACCATCTGAAATGGATATGTTAAAAATATCTATTGCAATTATTATTTAATAAATTTATTATATTTTTAGTATAACTGTAAAGAAGTCCAAACTTGTTTTAACATTATACATCAACTGTAAAAACAAGCGGGTGCTCTCTCCTTGATTAGCTTAGCTACTAAGAGAGCTCCTACTTAAAAATTCCCTTCATACAAATTCTCTTATAGCTAATATCATCTTGATTTGTTTTTATCTGTATGCTTTTATTCATAATTTGTTGCATGAAATTATTCTAATTGTTTTATGTTGTTTAATATTTTGAGTATTTGTTTGTAGTGGAATTTAAAACAAAAAAAAACTGAACTGAATATTTATCTATTTACCACAGAATATGTTTCTGCTGTCTTACAGGGAGGTGGGCTGCAAATCAATTTGAAAGAGGTAAGAAATAGCGAGGAGAGGGAAGCCCAGATAAGGATAAAAAAATACAGCCTTCATGTTTTAATGATATCAATCAATGGGCCCAATTCAAAGAAACAGAGAGTGGTTTATGTTCTTCCCATGTTGAGTTCACATGGAATGATCTTTGAGCTTAAATTTTGACAAGATAAACTTTGTGAACTTCAAAACTAAAATTATTGCGTACCACTAAAATTATTTAGTGGTTTGCGTACCCTTTTTCTAAAACCCCCTTAATGATGTTTGAACCTTACTTCAAATTATAAAGTTAATGCAAGAAGAATCCTGCCATTGCCTCCCAAACCAAAAAGGCTTCTGAACCTGGAGGATGATTTTTCTTGCACCAAAAACCAATGGTGGACACCTGGGGGGTGAGGGGTTGGTTGCTCTGCCCAATACTTTGGAGGGAAACGGTCTTTTTTTCTACAACAATGGGGAAATGTAACATCATCTAATCAAAACAATAGGCTTGCTCCTCCCCCCAATATCTGACCAAGTGTCCACCCCTGCCATAAACTTTCTCAGAAATCATACCTTTTTTACCAAGGATACTTACCGTAAAAGCTCTATCAAGCCCCCTCTCTCTAGACATTTTTATAACAAAATTATATACAAGGATATTTTAATAATATTTTTTACTTCAAATTTTTAATAAGCCCTCTTTTTCTGATTAGCCCTCTCTCATTTAAGCCTCCCCCTCAAAGACTGAAAATAAATAAATAAACTAACCTATATCCTCCCACCACCAATTCTCTCATAAAATTTGTGAGAACCAAGAGAAACATACTTCTGGCTTTACGACTTGTTCAATCAATGGAGCACATTAGATGTGAAATATATCATGAGACAAAAATATGTTTCTATTTAAAAAAACCCACTTATCTCCATTCCACTTTGACAACAACCCTTTTTTAAAATCTATGTCCTAAGGTCTATACTACAAGAAAATTTTATGCTGTTTTTGGGATAAGCTAGAAAATTTTTGGCTTGTGATCACCTGACAAAATTTTTAGAAGTGGCTTTGGAAAAGTAAACGTTTTTATATATACTTAAGCTTCTCTTCAAACACTGCTTAGAATATTGCTTAGAGTAAATAAGAATATTGCCACCTAGAAATGCTAATTGAAACATATATAACCAGGTTAGCATTAATATTGCCAAGCTTAGAGCTTTCATTAATTATTCTGACATTCTAAACTCCAAAAAGGGTTGGACCAAAAAAGTGATTTTAATATCTTGTACCACCAAAAATTGCTTGAGAAAACCTTTTCCTTTTTGAAGAAAAAAAAATTTATTTGATATGATCTAATTTTGTCACAAAGATTCCTGTGCAATGGGAGTTTCACATTTTCCTTCTGGTAGGTGGGATACCCTGTTCATTCATACAGATAACTATTCCCAGCCAACCCACTAACTCAGCTAGTATCCAAATAACCATTCGTAAAAGGCAGTGCTGCATACCTAACCATATTAACAGCAAACAAATTTATACAAGAAAATAGGATAAGGTGATACTAGGACTAAAATTTACATCCTTGCAGGTGGGATGATAATTTCCCATACGAACAGCCCCAGATCAAAGCTGAAACCAAAAATCAATTTGTGTCACTGCCTTCCTTATGTGATGTTGACGAGAAAAAAAACCCTATAACAAACTATCAACAAAGCCTACTTCAGGCTTGAAAAAAAATTAGCTCATGGTATCACTGCATAGCACTGATACCATGAGCCAAAAAATAACAGAATTAATATGGGATTTCATTTTTTGCAAGAAATCCAGGCTGACTTGCCTTTTAATTGGCAATGCTTACCTCATACTGCACAATCTCTCCCCATCCAGAAACTGAGCATTTACTGAACTAGCGTCAGCAAATTACATACTGTTTTATGTCCTAAAATAACATAGTGGTAAGTGCTTGTTTAATGCCCCTAAATTCGAATGGCGTGAAGATCAAGGCTTGAAGCTGAAATTCTAAGCTGTACAGAAAGCCTTGCTTAAACGCATTAAACGTGAATGCAGTAGTCGATGAATGGAAACAAAAACAAACAGTGATTGAATTTTACCTCTCTTGAATAGGAGTATTTGGCTCGCACAATTTGTTGGTACAATTTCGACGGTGTTTCGGCAGCAAAGGGAAGGTGTCCACTTATCATCACGTATGTAATTACGCCGATCGCCCATAAATCCACTGAGTTTGTATAAGGTTTCTTGCACAGCAATTCCGGTGCGATGTACTCCGGCGTGCCACACCATGTTGTGAACAACGTTTTGTCCTCAGCGCTTGTTGCCGTTTTAGCAAAACCGAAGTCGGTAATTAAGATTTTTGAGTCTTGACCAGGGTGGTAAAAGAGTAGATTTTCAGGTTTCAAATCGCGATGTGTAATACCCTTACTATGAAGGTAGATGACACCGTCTAAAACCATTTGCAATATGCGAATTGATTCCTTTTCCGTCAAATGACCTTTCATTTTTATCCTCTCGTACAATTCTCCACCAGTGGCGAGCTCCATAACAAGGTATACACACTCTTTAGATTCAAATACTTCCATAAGTTGGATGACATAAGGATGCCTTACTCGAGTCAAGGCACGAAGCTCTGACTGCGACACTTCTTTGCTATGCTGGTTTTTTAACCTCAGTATCTTCACGGCATAAGGTTGTTTTGTAAGTTTGTTTTCAACGCGAAGAACATCGCTAAATGAGCCTTTGCCAATCAAAGCTTTTACATCGTACTTGGCAAGAACTCGAGAGTCGATTTTGGTTCGGTATTTCGGCGGTTTTCCCCTTGTCGTGTTCTGTTTTTGTCCGCCGTTGAGTGTTTTCTTGGGCTGTGTTGATATCACTTTCTTCGGTTCCAAATACTCAGGGCGATCTGGCTCCTCTTTCTTCCTCAGTCGGCTGCTATCGCAGCCCATAGTAAGAACAAAACACGACTGCCTTCTTGCTCATAATGTTTTCATATGGAATTCAGAAACCACTGTCGGCATGAGACATGTTAAGCAGCTTTTCCGGCGACAAGAAAGGTCAAACCAGGATTTGTAGCGGCAACAACTCTCACATCAAAGTAGGCCCATCAAACAGTCAACCACTGCGTGCATGACTTTGGCAAACCTTACTCCATATCCGTGGGGAGCTTGACAGATTCTGAAATTTAACACTGATTAACATTCGCTCCAATTTGTTTATGTATACAAGGTTGAAGATGACAAAACTTTTCTCAAATTAAAACAGTTACTATTATGATGTCGGCCCTCAAGGTGAATACATGCAAATGGAATGAAGGGGTCTGGGTCCAATCATCAAATGTCATTCAACTTCTCCTAATGAATTGTGGGTTGGTAATTAAAAGTTGCTATGGCAGTTATGAAGCAACCCTGTTCTGCCACCTAACCAGAGACAAAACAGGTAAAAACAGAAAAATGCACTATTCTCAGGTATGTTCTCAGAAACACGAGTAGCTTCCAATCTACAGAATAAAGCAAGGATCCGGTACGAGATATCTCCAGCAAAGATATCTCGACCTATAGTATCAAGTTAGATGCAGTTGCCTACGGAAATAATTCTCGATATAACATTCGAGAATTGCGAAGTAATACACTCCCCTCACAAAAGTCTCCGGACAGTTTCTAATTCAGTTGTGAATTTGTTGTTAGAGAAATTTGTTTAAAAATTTCAAAGTCAATTTTAATGAAAATGTTTCTATCAATTTCCTCGAATTTTTTCTTGTAAGCAGCCAAAACGAAAGAACTGGCTTTTGAGCAGTGTCTAGAAATAACGATAAGAAATAATATGATGGGAAAAAGCTATAATAAAATGCTTGTATCATTGGATGCACAAAGACTGCCGCTTTGGAGATATGCAAAAAAAATTTGAAAAACAATAAGTCTAAAAAATTTTTCACATTCAAAAGCAAAAGAGCTCTCGCGATACCAACTTCTTAGAGTTCCCGCACTAACCAAATTTGCATCAAAATTGGTTTGCATCATTACACAAAATTTCTTTAAATGTTCACAAACAATTAAACTTTAAAAACGGTCGATAAACATTGCAAGGTAAATGATAAAGAATTGTGAATGTACCCTCGTACCAACCGATTTCAGCAAGACTTACAGCGGTAAAGAAATAATATGGCTTTATGGCTCTGCACTGAATGGTGTCTTCTTTGCAAGAAAGTTAATGATCTGCTAAAATGTCCTACCAAATGTCATCCATGTTTTATAATCGATAGGTTGCATCTCCATGCAAACATTATTCACAACAGAGAGTAAATACGAAAATATTTGTGTCTCAAGAAGCAGTTTTTAAAAACATTACCATCTTAACACGTTTTATTGGCCCATTTTAACTGAGTCCAAGTCACCTGACTTTGCTGTTCCCCGCTTATTTGACATCAGTTGATTTGCGTAAGGCTTGTAGCGCAAAGGCTTCTTATTTTAACAAAAAAATTCAACGGATAAAAAGCGCAGAAGTTTTGCAGCTTTTAATGTTCTGGTTTATTATGGAAGGGTTTCTCAAAAGCAATATATCAAAGTCGTTTTTGCCAGCCTAAATTTGTCTTTGTCTGAAAGCGCAATCGATCTTCGAACTGTCCGGGTACTTTCGTGAGGGGTGTAGTTTTGAATTCTTTCCAGACGTTATATTGCCATGTAAAACAGTTAGATTAAGGAAAATAAGTAAAAACATGGCTTTAAAAATAATCAATAATGCAACTTTCCCGGCTTTTTATGAATAGTTCTTAATTGTAGCTTGAGTAAATTCAATAGTTTGATAAAATTGTAAAGTTTTCATTGATTCGGTAAGCTTTATTTGAAACTTAATAGTTTGTTTTGGTAATTTTCCTTTTTCAATTTCTTTGTTATGCAAATGTGAATCTAAAAAATGAGTTCGTTTGGGCATCTCTAAAGTAATTGCCTTTTGCACACTTTGCTGTTATGTACAGGGAAATTGCGAGAACCCAATGCTTTTATGACTATGATTCAAATCTTGAAGTTTAACTTTTTACCACATTTTCGGGATACGTGGGCCTAGATTATTTAAAAAGGACTTATCTGAACAAGTTTCCGTTGCAAACCGGAATAGCGAATCCCTTTTATCAAATTTGTCCCAATGCTTTTTGACGTAAGTGAACGTCCGAACACCTAGGTATTGACTGTCACAATACCTATAGCCCTGGTGGTAAGATTTGATATCAAGATTGGAATTTTTATCCTCTTTGAGGTCTTTGCTGTAATTTTAGCAAAGTATCCATACAAAGGTTAAACTTGAGCATAACTGCATCGGGCTTTAAAGCTGGAACCACTTTTGGAAAATATATTTGGTTACGTTTGATGATAGGGCATATTGGATAGGATTTTGCCATATGCATATGTCATAAAAGCTTCCTTCATGGGTTTCTTTGTGGCTTTATGCAAACCTGACTCAGCTCCAATTTTAAATAGCAATCCATAGAATTTTAAATCTTGGGTTTTTTCCTTTGGAAACAGAGTTTAAAAATCCATCTGAATGGTCGGAACTTCGGTTAGAAGATATTACCTTACCTCCAAAATAAAGATTACTAATGTACAGGCCTACCATATTCGACAGCCAGGGGCATCACTTCATACTTTTTTTGGGGGGGGGGGGTGGCAAAAGTTGGAAATGTTGGGAATTGGTCCTCAGTTCCCGTAACACTAAAATTCTTCTTAAAGTAAGTTGTTCCCGCAAAGGTCCTTGCTCAGTGTATCTACAAGTTCAGCGTTGTGTTTGCCTAACCTTGGGGAGACGAGCAAGAGAAAGTTTTTTAATGAGTGAGGCAACCCTCCATCCTGGAGTCAAAGGGCAAATGAGTGAGGCAACTCTTAGATGTGTCCTTAGTTTTACCTTGGTTGCTATGTCTTTATCTAAGTTTTACAACGAGTAACAGCTTGGCTTAGCGAATAGATCGAGAAACTTAATCCAGAATAACTTGGTGCCATCACAAATTGACCGAGTTTCATTTTTTCCATTGCCTAAACTTGGCACACAGAGTGGCGGATTTAAGCGGGGACAACTAGGGGCAATTGCCCCTCCCTCGACGAGTTGAAGCAAGTCTGGCGCCCCTTTTTTGGAAATTGTGCGCCCCTTCTGAAAAATGAGAATCAGGTGAAAAAGTTTCTGAGACCGATAGGTTAATTTGCTTCAAGGATTGCCTCAAAGTTATGTTGTTTATTCTGAAAAGGTATCTGAATTTGTTGTATACAGCGTACTCTCGTAACCAATTTTTGAAAATTTTTCAGCGCCCCCACTACCAACTGCCCTCCTTCAAATTTGCTCTGGATCCGCCTCTGGGCACACAAGGTCTATTTGTTAACGGAAACTTTCTCAGAAACATTAGAAAAAGAGAAAAATCAGCTGTTGAAGGAAAAGAAACAGCTGGAAAGAACTTCTTTGAGGATATGAGAAATAAAGTAAGGGCAGATTTGTTCTTAAAAAGTATCATCAAGATAACTTCAGGGTTTGATAGTTTGGATGATGCATTCCTACTAAGAAAAAGAAATATCGACGCAATTTTAAATTCTGTTTAAACTCATTTTGAGAAGCCCAGTTGGAAGGTTCTTCAAATTTTTGTTGAAACACTTAATTTCCGAAAAAGTTAAGAACAGATATTAAAAAGTTATATCTTAACTGTACAAAACTGCTTTTTTTTAGTTGATGGTTCTTTTGTTGATATTTCAACGTTAATGTTTTTATTAATCCGTGTTTCATTCATTTTTTCCCCCATTTTATTTAAAATCTAACAAAAAGGGTTCATTACGAGCCATATGATAGTGGTTATTCTAAAACTTTGCAAAACTTTTCTATTTCAAGTCAACATCACAACAGACGCGAATATGTGACACCTTCAGTCAAAATTCTTTTTAGATACAATTTCTGGCCATCCCTAAGACACCATAATTCGGAAATTTTTCTTGCCATCAACCATGGTGGCGGCCTTTCCTAAGCCCTTCCAAGACTTTGATATTTTGGCCCCTCCACTTTCAAATACGTTTCGCCGGCCCTGAATTTTTATAATCTAATGCTTCTTAATCGCGGGAAATTGCATTCTTTGAAGCAAATTTTAATAATGATATCTTATTCTTAAATTGAATATCCACTGGGGGAAAGCGATGGTTTTGATTGACTTCCTCCTTGTTTTACCTTACGCAGCATTACTGCATAAATTTGGGACAAAATTTTCAAACACCTTGTCACAGGCACAAAATTGGCACTGTCCCGGTCTTCAAAATCAAATAAAGACTTAATTTATAACCAATATTAAACAATTTTGCCCTTGAAAATTCGGATTTTAGCTGACAAAATCCGAGCAGCAAATCACTCTATGGTAGAAATCGGTAAATCCCGAGAAATCATCTTTACCAAAGGGCAAGAGGGGAGACAGCCTTGAGTCAAAAGGCATTTGAAAAATAATGCCCAGCTACCAACATCTTCTGTCGGTCGGTATCTTAAAAATCGGCTAAATTTTGGCATAAGAAATTTGTTTACAAGTTTTGAGAAATGTGGACATAAATAAGGCACTACAATCAGTGTCTCATACGAATCTCGTTGACTTCCTACAAAAAGCCGCCGTCGAGGGCACTTCTATGAAAAGGGCACTTTAGCTTTTTTGCCCCTCCTATCAAAAGGTCACAGGGACGGTTGACCCCCAACGCCCCCTCCTGCATCTCTGACAGTGCATTATTTCAACTAATTCAAAATTCGAGTAAAATTCACACAAAACTAGCAAATTTTATGACAAATCACAAAATTGGTACAAAATTGGTCGCCTCCCACACAAACCCCGTTATTCACGCCACAGCTAAAAAAGTTGGCAAACTCCATGCTTTTTTACGCTTAACAATCACCTCCCTCCCCCCCCCCTCTCCCATTTAGTATACCATATTTCAGCAAGACGGACGGCTCCCGCGTACCTGCTCTTAGGCTTTGTACTCTTGCATTGGGAAAAGAGTTGGCCTTGTCATGTAAATTCTTAAACCAACATTGCGGCAATCGGCAACAGACTTCACACATTCAAAAGATGCATCAAGATGCCAGTATCAAATTTTCAAAAACTGCGTAGAAGCTTTGTTGTCTCATTCATTCGAGGCAACTTCCACGGGAAAACGTTCGTTCGAGTGGCAGCGTGGCTCCATTTTGTAGAAAATATTAGACCTCAAAAGGAACCTCAGAATGCGAGAATCGGATTCTCAGATTTCCACATGTATCGCACAGTCAAGTTTATGAAAGAACCGTTGCCAGGAAAAGTGTTCATTACAGAATTTGATGCTAGCAAAATTAACTGGGCATTTTAGAATTAACGACATATAGCAAAGAAAACGGCTAAAATTTGTTCACATTGGCATGGTTCTTCTATCAATGCTATTGCTGAAAAGCTGAAGGACTTAATACGCTTTTCTACTTGCATTTCACTTCTAATTTCAGCATTTTCTTTTGGTTTTCATATCTGCCAAACTTAACTCAACAGATACCAAATTGCCAACGGAAAAGACAGGTCTCTTTTATATACATTCTCTTTTATAAAACTCGGAAACAGAAACATTCCTATGCAGACACAGTTATGTAAACTGCAGTTATTGCAATTTTGTCCTCAAGGTCCCGCCTGCTCAACATAAGGACTTGGAGTTTCAGCATGGGACTGGGTACTAAATTTATAGGAAATAAAAATACGGGGAACTGCTGTTTCTAGAGTTTCTCTGTATAGTTCAACACCAGATAAGATGCGATAGACAGGGAAATAACCATTTTGAAGAAATTCGTTTGTTAAAAAGATCTGAAATTAACAACTGACAAACCTGCAATTTCGTGAATTTACATTTTTGAAAAAGAAAATATTTACAACAAAGGCCCTACAATCAATGGAACTGAATCAAAGACCGCAACGACATTTTTTGGAAGAAAGCATACCGGATGGTAGCACCGGATGCAGGAACAAGACACGCGCGGGTGGCCTCTTTTTGTAGCTTACCTTGGTCCCCCTCTTCTCTACTATGAGTTTGCCACTTATTTCGAATGCAATTTCATCTTTTTTGTGTTTTAAAAACTAACATTTACAGGGCAAGACCTCTGGGTACCTTCCACAATTTAGCCTCTACATTGGTATCGCACTGCTTCTTCTCCTTTGTAAATAGAAGTGCATAGTCTGTTGTAAAAGAGGTTTTTAAAAAATAGTTATAGGTGATTTTTAGCCCTGACATGCTTCATTTGTTGGAAAAGGCTGATTCATAACCCTGTGCCCTTTCATTCAATGGAGTGGAACACATAATTATAGCAGGATTAGATTGTGGCTGAGCGAACTGGAAAAACTTAGCACTGCTTCTTGAAATGACAACTTTACAAACAACTCCATTGAGCTGGACTTCCGACCTCTTCCTATCCCAGTCAGTCTTTGTTTGTGACTTAAACCTTTAAGCTTCATGAGTCCATGATGACTGCCATTTGGAACAAACTCAAGACTGTCTTTTGCACAGGGCCGACGCCACCGGGGGACCGGAGGGGCCATGCCCCCCCCCCCACTTTTTTGGTGTGCAAAAATATTTCCGTAGAGGCCCTGTTATGAAGCACTAAATTCAAATTCGATATATAGAACTTTGCCCCTCAACTTTGAAATTCGTGGCGTGGACCCTGCTGCAGATGACCAAAGATTTTAATTAAAAACTGCAGAACTAGATTTTACGGAAGAGGTGCATGGAGACTTTGAGAATTCAGTTTTCCGAGAGGAACAGAGTTGTCGCTAATTCCACTGACATAGGCGTTTGCCTTGTATTGTTTTGAACTAATTTTCTTTCTTCACTTTCATATTGCACAAGTTTATCATAATTTATCTTTAGCCTTTCTGGCATGAGAATAAAATTGATTTGAGGATACAAGTAATTTTTTCTAGCAAAATTGCTTGATGTAACATCTTTTTATGAATGGGTTTCCATTCTTTTCGGAAATTTACTAACAAATTCATGGCACCACATGCATCAAAGTTCAATTTTTAAAGTGTCGTGTTTTCAAATGATATTTGAAGTGATTTGCAAATAAATATCCATCCTTCCATGCAATGGCTAGAGCTTTATCTTTGTCTGTCCTGTGCTTTTTAATCCAAAATCAAAATCTTTATCGCTTTGATTCGGATTACTGCTTAGTTTGATTCTTGCAATTCACCTGCATCAGCCCAGTTCCAAAAGTACTGCTTCAAGTATGTTTCGATACTTTGTACCTAGTGTTTGGTCTTCTGTGCTGTATACTCCCATCCGATCATGCTTGGCTTGGCTGGTAAAGTGCTGTCGTTACATTTACGTTGCATGAGCCGGCAAAATATATCAGAGGAGGAGAAGGTGACAGAGAACCAGTGAAGATAACCAACAGATTGTTTTCATTTGTTCTCCCCCTCTCCTTAGAAGTTCTCTAACGACCTATGGCTTCGAAGAATATATAGCAGGACCGGTGAAACGTAATGGAAAATAGTGGAATGCTACGACTGCTCGGGGGTCTAAAACAATAAAAATATTGCATTTTAGGAATATCTGGCAAGTAATCTGAAATATCAACAAAATTGATTTAGAGCAAAAAAATAGGCAATAACAAAAATATTTTTTATAATCATATGGTACATGGTTTGACATCAAAATAGAAGCATGCCTCACCCCTCTAAGCATAGTCACACCAAACCGAGTGCGACACTGTAAACAACGCTATTTGGGTCTAAATTTGGCCATTCTAACCAGTAGTGTGACTTTAAGCGGAGTGACTATCAGCAGAGTCGACTGTATACATTTTTTAATATGTATTTTTTTGGTGGATGATGTCGGGTGTATTGTATAAATTCCTGTAAGTTTTCAAGCTCGTGTTGCCAGATAAGAATTATGTCATCTCATCGATAAATCTTTTCCAAAATATCTGCTTCCATCGAGACATTTCTCGAGATATGTTGTTCTATTGTTTTTATGAATATGTTGGGACAATTTGGGGCAAATGGTCTCCCCATTGCGGTGCCCTAAGATAGGTTAATAAAATTTACAATTACATTCTTTTTATGAGAACCAGTACAGGCTGGCTGTTTATAATTTTTTTTCTTGAAAATCTGAGGCTGGATTGTTTTTAATTTGCTCTGAAATCATAAGACGGTAAGTAGTGCAATTACTAGCTATTGGGCTCTAGGGAAGTGTTCAAGCCTCATTTGCCAACAAAGGAGTAAGACATCCTTTTTTGGCGACAATTTTGAAAGTTCATTGAAGAAGAACCCCTAGTTGGCAAAAACTCGTCGTTTTTGAGATGAAACATCGTTCAAATTAACATTTTACAGAAGCTCAGCCACAGCTTGTTCTTTATTTGTTCTCAACTTTTGAACAATTTTTAAACTCGTCTTCTTATGAAATTTTTCGTATAAAAATGAGAGTGTAAAGGCAATATAGTTATGTTTGAGAATAAATATCACCATTCTATTGAATTCTTTATACAGCGGAGTAGTTTTCCCAAAATGCCTTTTGATGGCATTAAGGGAAACTTTGATATCCTCATCTTGAGAAATGTTTGTTTAAAGTGATTTTACCTCTAGTGTAACGAAATCAGTGGGATTGTATTGTATTGTACTGTAAATTATTTAATGTAAGTTTTTACAAAAGTGAATATACACTAATTAAGACTAACATGAAGCAATTTCAAGGATTGCATAAGACAGTTCATTTACTGCAAAATGAGCATGCGCACTTGTTTTCAAGGAACCAAGTTTTGATCAAATTCTTAAATTGTCTAGTATTTTGTGCTATCTTTATTGATTCCGGGAGTGTATTGCAGATTTTAGGCCCTTGAAAACTTAATGACCTGATACCATTATTGGTAGTTCTGGCTTTTGGAATGTCAAGGGGGTTTTTGAGTCGAAGGTTATGACCTGTTGTTTTGGGTACAAAATAGTCTTTCATGAAAACAGGATTAAGGTTGTTAAGTGTTTTATAAACTTCAAGCGCTAAAATTCTAACTGATTGGATATGTGTGGTAGTTCCTTTTGAGTTAGCAAGAAAATCTTTGTAAGTAAATAAGTAAGGAGTTTAAGTTAACAGTTGTGACATGATAACTCTTATGTAATCAAGCAATTTGATAAAAATATGTACGCAGTTGCACATGGGGAGGTGTCTGCATATTTGCCTTATTTGTTATATATACCTGGGATGCTTGTGTGCATATCGAAAGTGTGTTGTACAAATTAAGTGCATGTTCTCTTTGACAACACAACGGTTAGGCAACACAACGATGAACCTGTGGCCACAATAAGCAAGGGCCTAAGTGGGTAAGACTTACTTTGAGAGTAATGTTAGTGTTACGGGAACGGAGGGCCAGTTCCCCACATTTTCAACTTTTGCCAGGGCAAAATCTTTCTGGTGTGCAACAGCGTACATATTTTTATCAAATTGCTTGATAACAAAAGAGTTATCATGTCACAATTTTCAGCTTAAACTCCTTACTTATCTTTTTTATGTTATGCTAAAGACATCAAATTAGGAATTATCGAGGGTTCATTTTTAAATACCTTAACGTTTATATATGAACCTCCGTTCATATGAAAGTAACCTCAAATTCTCTGTTACTTTTACATACTAAAAATTAAATACATAGTAGTTGAAACCATCCTCTCTAATTTTGTAGATTACACTACGAACTTTAACCTAAGTGCTCAACACAACACAATTGCTTATAATTGCTGAAAATTAATTTTGGTCATTTTTGCTTGAAATGTTTTTCTTTGTAAAGAAGTTTGAAAGAAGCATAGTGCCATTAACCCCCTTGTTTCAGTGGCTCTAGATACTAAGAAGGCGAGAATCTAGATCGAAGGATTGTTATCGATCGAAGAATAGTTATATAACAATGGAGTGTTGTAGTTCGAAGAATGGTTATATAACGGTGAAAACCTTTTATGGGTCGGCACTCTATCCCATTTGGCGGACTTGTTGTTGTGTGTAAAATTTTCAATTTTTTAAAGAAGAATGCCATTTGTAAACAATTGATCAAAGCAAAGAGTACATTTTAGATGAAAGTTGAATATCACATGTTGAATGTCATACTAAAGAAACAGACAAAAAACACATATTGAATATCATAGTCAATCAAATGAAAACAAACACCAGAAAAACGAATTTTATCTTGGGAACGAGGTTTGAAGAAAGCGTTCTTGAACACCTGCTGTTAGCACCGGTCAATTGACGTTAATTATTATGTGGCAAAGCGGGCTTGGAAACAATTTAAACGGTTTCAATTGCGTTCTCATTGATCTGCAACAATACCAGAAATTGTTCTTTGCGGTAATAGGATAGTTAAACACTGAATGCTCCCTGAAAGGTGCTTCAAGTTGTCGTTAAACTTTATTACTTCCACGACACCCACTCGCTAGTTGTTTTCCTAAAAGCTGTGTCATGCATTGATACCAACATTTCGTTAGTGTCCTTGTTAGAGGAAAGTTTTGAAAGACGTTTCTTGTAAGCTATCTTAAAGCCTGCATCAGTCTTTCGATCTGAAATTGATTGGGTTCAATGGTTAACTATCAACGTAGCAGTTGAGAAAATTTTTTTATTCATTTCTTTTACGAAAAGAAAGTACTTAATTATTAAATGGGTCGAACTTAAATAAATTAAAAAAAATAACTGTATCCAGCTGCCTGGCCTCTTTCATGGCGCTTCAGCTTAGGGAGCAAGCCCTTCTTCTTGCAAAAAGTGGCAGAGGTTGATTGCCAAAAGCAAACAAGACGAAGGGGCAGGAGCGACAATTGACCCCCAATCGACGGAGCATCACCACATTTAAGGGGATATGAGCGTTCTATCAATTTTATCAAGTGGAATTTCACAATCTTTTCTTTAGAAAACCTTGTTATATACTATATGCCTTATATTCTATTGTTTATTTCAAATTTCCTTTTAAATTTGTTTTATCTTTTTCTATATCATAACCCCACAGATAATAAAATCTGTTTCATGGAAAGTCATATAAAAAAATCAATTACATTACGAGTAAATACTTAAAACATAATTAAATTTATAACTGAATAGGGATTTAATCTAGTTTAAACTGACCATAAGATACGCAAACTGAATTTAAACGATTTGCTGTTAATTCATAGCTAGGCTAAACCCACTATCCCAAACATCCTTTGAAAAAGATCTTCAGATAGAATATTGGATGGCAGCCGAAAAACCCATTTGCTCGATGTTTCTTCAATCTACCTGTTACATCCTCTCATGTCTTCTTATGCATTTTGCATGCATTGAATAAGTAGAGATCGAGGAGTAGAGATTCATCAAGGAGTAGAGATCATTGGTGGTTTTTATAGACCAGACAACGGGACAATCCTGAAAATTGTTTCGTAACATAAACGGGGTTTGTTCTTTGGTACAGTGGTTCCTTGGGTACCAGAGCCTTGGTGAAAGAGTAGGTCGGCAAGAGGTGCAGGGGCTTTACATTGTTTTCGACCTACTTCTTCGCGGAGGTTCTGGAACCCAGGGCCAGGGTAGTACAGAGGATAAGATGCAGGGAGTGTTGGTTGTTAATGATGGCATTTTCCGTTTTTTTCTGTCTCCTTACTCGTATTTTCCTGAGTCATTTGACAACCCCTTAAACGTTTCCAATTTGCCTAACTGTTTACATGAATCAGAAGGTCGTAGGTGATATCAGAATAGGAATAGCATAGGTGCAGTGGAATTTACCACAGTAAGGATATAAGTGAGTCAAGGATTCCTGTTTTCACCATTGACATTGAACTGGGTGACGACAATGCCCAAGAGGGTGTCATATTCGATCGGTTGAGAGGCTTCTTGAAGACCAAGTAGTGTTAAATAGTAAAGAGAATGGCCTCCAGTGCTGAAAAGAATAAGGCAACGTACAGTTATGGGGATTTAATCTGGGTCTTTGGATAAAAATAGTGCGATAACATCCAGTACGGTGTTAAGTTGAGCAAAGACGGTGAAACTGCGCGGAAAGAAAACATGGGTAAATTAAGCCTGCGATATGCGATTTTGTGACAACTTCGAAGACAAGATGAAAAATGAAGGGGATTCTTATTTGGGTTTTGCTGGGATCTGAAAAATCAGATACATCATGGATGTGATCGATCGAAGAAATAAGCAATAATTTAAGTCAGGAACAGTACAAAACGACGACGAACATCTAAGTTGTCTAATAGAATTTTATAATAACTGATAAAACAGAATATTAGTATACTAGTAATATATTGAAATTTCTATTGGCGAAATATTTGTACAAATCGAATCAATTTTAAAATTATATTATCCAACATTGGATTCTCGTCGTTTTGCATTGTTCCTGGCTATTACCATAGTAGACTATTACCTTGTATCATATTATTACTCATTGCAAGATTCATAGAATCAGCCGGACAGCCTATCCTGCGTTTCTTCCTTCTTTAACATTAAATCTTCTTAAGCGTTGGTCAAATGAGTTGAATCTGTGATTGAGCAGAACCCAACATGCTTGCTCAGTTGGATGTTAGAATTGCTTGGCAACCGCACCATATTCGCTCAGTGATGTTTAGTAGTTCTGAACTGAACCGCTCTCATAGCTGTAGACCTAGAGAAAGAAGTGCTAAGGTAGAATATCGTACAGTAGATGAGGAAAGTATCTGAGGACCGGGAACCCTCTCACGCCTACCGTGAATCCTCAAATTGACCCCCCCCCCTCGAAAAAGCCCCCCCTCAAATAAGCCTCCATCCTAGGACTACAAATTGTCAATAAGCCCATCCCTCGACTAAGCCCACACTGCTACCGTAACTCCTTGAATTGGCCCCCTCGATTCATTGATTTTTGCCATTTGAGGTTGCCTTTTATTGAATTACCATAAAAATCCATATTTATGGTAATAATGAATTAAAAGCTCATAAAGAAACTCCTATTAAATATACTGGGTCTTTTATTAATGCCTACTTAATGTCTACAATAATTTCATAGGCCCCCCCCCTCATATAAGCACCCCTCGAATAACCACCATCCAAAAATATTAAAAATAAATAAGCCCCAGGGGGCTAATTCGAGGATTTACGGTAGTGAAAATTTGAGCTTTTGAAGAGATGAGGCTTTAGAAATATCATCTCTATTAAGGTTCGCTTCAGAGATCTAAAAAGTTAGCTTTTCTGCACAGACGATAAACTGCAAAATTAAACAGACAAGTTCTATAATAGGCGAAACATTATGATAGGAGGATTTAAACATCGTAAATTCATATAATCAGCATTACGACATCCTGTCTTTCCCATGCTTGCTGCAAATAGAGAGAATCGTTTTCCTATTACTGCAGAATAAAAAATAACGTGGTTTTTCAGTCACTTAATCAACAAAATCATTTGAGGATGACATTGCCAAGCAGAGGATAGGATTCGGGTGACCCTACGTCATTTGAAACACCCTGATCGAGAAATCTACTTTCTATCAACAACTTAACATGAAGCTAGATGCTTCTTTTAGAGATAACCACTTTCCTGACACTCAGTCACGTGACCCAGTTATGGAATGACGTTAGAGATTGATTTTCATCTTCCTGTTAAACTGGATTGAAAACAATTGTGGCAACCATGTATCAAGTTTGTGTTCATCTGAAATTTGATTCCTACCAGCCAACGAAACTGACATTAATAACCTTTTCAATCGTGTGCAAAAATTGGCGTTATGACGTTGAAAATCTAATCTGAGATATCCGTTCCATTATTATACAAAACCTGATATGTTCAACATTACCAAAAACGTTCTTTGGATCAATTGCTTTTTTCACACAGCTTGTTCATCTTGGTGCTGAACATATTTCTAAACTGTGTATCACATGGCAGTTTTTCTCTATTCATTGTATAATGATTCTTTTAACATATGCTGGCTTTCAACCTCTTCTTCCTTTTTACTTTATGCTTCTTTTGATCCTCCTTTCCAATAACCCTCTGTTTTCTTTTTTCTGCTACTTCACTTAAACCTCTGCTTTTATTTAATTTTTGCTTTCATTTACCTTCTGCTTCTATTTTTTTACCTGCATCTTCTTATCCTTCTTCTTTATCATCTTTATTATCTTTGATTTACCCGCAAAATGTTTTGGTCGTTGATCAATACCGTTTTTGACAAGGCCAAAATTCCAAAAATACCACCAGTTTTAGAGAATGGACAATTTGTGACTGATTTTGCTGAAAAGGCGCAGCTATTCATTGATTATTTCATACTTCAGTGTACACCGATTGACACAGGCAGTGTAATTCCAGAACATGCCTCCTTAACTCCCACTCTGAAAGACAGCTTTTTTACTCTGAGGAAAAGATTCTAAAAATCATACGATCACTTAATCATAATAAAGCTCATGGGTGGGACGAAATATCAGTGAGAATGATTAAATTAAGTAATACTGCATTAGTTGCCCCATTAAAGATAATATTCACTAACTGTCTCAGTTGTGTTCTATTCCTCAAATATGGAAGCATGCAAACGTTGTGCCTGTTCACAAAAAGAACGAAAATAATCTGAAAGGTAACTACCGACCTATTTCACTTCTTCCAATCTGTGGGACAATACTCGAAAAACTCATTTATGATTCCCTATATTCACATCTTGTGTCATCTGACTTGCCAAACCCAAATCAATCAGGTTTTCGTCCAGGTGACACAACAGTCAATCAGTTAATCTTCATAACGCACACAAACTTTTAAAGCATTTGATTGTAACCCTCTCGATGCTCGCTCTGTGTATCTCGATATTTCTAAAGCATTTGACAGGGTTTGGCTTGCTGGTCTTATCTTCAAATTAACAAGATGTGGCGTTTCAGGAAATCTTCTCTCTCTTATTAAAAGCTTTCTAAAGGATAGAAGGCAGCGAACTGTTTTGAATGGGCAGAGTTTTTCTTAGGGAGGTATTTCAACAGGAGTACCCCAGGGCTCTATTCTGGGACCTTTATTTTTCCTCGTGTATAAAAATGACCTAACAGAAAATCTCAGCTGCAATGTTAAGCTCTTCGCTGATGACACATCATTATTTACAGTCGTTCATGATCCTAGCTCAGCCGCCAACGAAATGAACCATGACTTGGAGCTAACAAGTCAGTGGCCTCATGACTGGAGAATGTCGTTTAATCCAGATCCACAAAAACCAGCTGTGGAACACTTATTTTTACGAAAAAATATAAAAGCGGATCATCCAGGAATTCTCTTTAACAACATACCAGTAATGAAAGTAGATGAACATAAACATCTAGGAATTAAATCTTATGTCTTTTTCTGCCCACATTAAATATATCTGAATCGAGAAAGAGTATTGGCCTGCTGAAATATCTCCAAATACCTGCCCAGACACACCCTAAACAAGTTATATAAGCTCTTTGTACGACCTTATCTTGACTGCGTAGATGTTATCTACCATATCCAGGAAAAATTAAAGTCCGTCCAGTACCCTGCTGCGCGAGCGATAACGGGAAATTGGAGAGGAACATCAAGAGAAGAAATCTATGCAGAGCTTGGTTGGGAGCCTCTCAGTTGATGGAGTAGATGCATGACCATGTTTTACAAGATCTAACCTCACTTCCCAGTATACTAAGAAGCCTATCCCACCACCCCATCAGTTTAAATACTCTCTTCGCATCCAGGATGCTATTGGGCGATTGGGGGCAAGAACTGAAACATTTCGATCTAGTTTTTATTCCAACTGCATATCTGAATGGAATACGCTCGATCCTGGGGTTAGGAATGCTCAATCCACTACTGTGTCCAAGTCTAAGCTTCTATTAATAATTGGTCCCCCTGCGCAATCTGTCTCTGGAATTCATGACCCAACAGGTTTATCATATCTCATTCAACGTTTTGCTTTATCACCACCAATTTGATACACAAATCTTGAAAATAATGAGCTAATGCAGATTTTATTGTATGGTTATAAAAACTTTCCCGACGAACTAAATAAAAATATACTCCTGCTAACTCTAGAATTTATCCGAAGATCTGTTCGATTTGAATAGAAAATTTAAACACTCCGTAATAAACCACACAGATACAACCAGCCACCCTGTCCCATTTCGTTAAAGGTGTTCTTCTCTCCTTGTATTTTTTTCTGTTTTTCTTTTAGGTCGTCTATTTAATGTTTAAGTGTTGATTTTAATCTCTGTTTCGAAATGGCCCCGGGTTAGTCATAGCCTTCTGCTCCCCGGGGAATCGTCAAAGTAGTATTGTATAGTTCTATTGTAATTTTGTATGGTAGTGTAGCTTGTAAATCTGTGTTGTAATCTTTTAGTGGATATAGATATATAAAAAGTACTAAAATCTAAAAGCATTTAAACATCTTAAAAACACTTCTTAGTAAACTCCCATTGCATATTATACTTCATTTTACTTATGCTTCATTTTACCCCCTACTTTCTCCTTTCAGCATCTATTTTCTTTCTCCCTCTACTTGATTATACTGTCTTCTTTGGATTTTTTATTCTTTGTATTACCAACAGCGTTCTATATTTTGGATACCATAGATATTCACTTGTAGACATAATTTTCTTTATCTTCAGTAGTCCTGTCAGACATAAGAAAGCGCCTGTTCTTTTTTGTTGTGCATTTCGGGAAAGCTTTAAGATGTTTGAAAATATCTTCCATATTCAAAGCAATTTCTAAATTTTGTACCACCAACAAACAGCTTCAACGCTCTACATTCAACCTTGTTTTAGATCATTTAAAAAAGAAATGAATTACCTTATTCTCAACGAACGATTTCTTTAAAAATCTGTTACATCACATGACGGATTTTGCATTATTTCTAGAACTAGAAAGACGTGCTTTGCACTATTTATGAATTGTCTCCTCAAAAATGTTTGGTTAATGATGGTTAGAAATTTAAGATAAAATAATATCTGCAGTAATTTTTTCGGTTTGTTTTAAGCACTTTTCAGTAAAGATGTGATCGTAGCATAGCAGAGTGAGTAGCAGTTCGTGAGTGGAAAAGTAATTCGTGAGGGTAATTCGGGAGACAAACCATTGGTAAGTAGAATTTCTTTGTTGTCTTTGGTGTCTTTGGCGTCTTTCTGCCCATTTGAAAGAATTTTATGGGATCTTTACATTTGATATTTGCAATGGATATGTTTAAAATTTTGGATCTACTGAATCACATCCTCGGGTTGTCAACTGAAATCACTTACATTACCTTTAAGGTGCTAATACCGATTATTGTATTTTGAATTCAATATCTTGTTTTTTTTGGAAATGGTAGCCACAGATTTAACATGGATTTTTCAATAAAATAACTGGTGATTTACTTTCGCGTAGCTGAATTTCTTTTTCAATCAAAAGGGAGAAACATTTTATGTAGAGATACATTGATACATTTTATGTAAGATAAACAATAGTTGATTTAAAAGATGCTAAATCATCAACTATAATATGTTGCATAAAAGGAAAATCGGAAAATTTTCATTAATTACGATCGAGTTCATCAGATCTGGCATGCAAAATCACTGGTCGTTTTAAATTGACAAGAGAATGACACGGGCCGCTTAAAACAATCTTTCTTCTCTACAATGCGCCTGTTGGGGAGTTATAATAGCAAAATAAATTTCGCGCCTAAGTTGCTTCGTTCTCTTTGAAAATCATTCAATGCTATGTCCATATCTGTTCCATTCTGGCTTAACAGGCTGCTCTATGTGTCCCGATTCAATGTCCCATAACTTTATAAGGTTTCAACTCCTTCTTTTTCTTTTTCGTATATTTAGAAGTACTCTGAAAAACAAGGAAAGGGTCCTTCAGGTGGGTATCAATGTACAACCAATTTTTAACCTGGCATAGCTGTGATGTTGACGTTTGCCACGAGGACAACACAAAAGCTGGAGGATTACACAGATGAATAAAACGGGTAGACTGTACAAGAAAGCAACAGGATACTGAAAAAACTGTGTCGCCTCTTTCGGCTACGTAGAAGGAGGTACTGCAGTCAAATGGACTTGTTGCACTGTCTATATATTATAGAATTTCACTGACGATGCCTACCAGGAATTTCATATTTTCAAACTTATTTCATATTTCGAACTCAAAAGAACAAAAGTCACATCATCTCACAGTCAGTTTACATTACAGACATTCAAATAATGGTCATGACGCTAAAATATGCCAAAATTGATACCCAGAAAAATAAGTGCAATAAAAATTTGGTATTTAACGTTTGTTACCTTACTGGGTAGTTCCGTATTATTACCAGTTTTCTGAGGGGCCCAAAGAGACATCATTCCGTCTTCACCACCAACTAACAGCTCATTTGTCTACAATAGAAAACAAAAATAGGACAAAACTTTACATAAAAACAAAATATTAGATAATGCAACCATAAATCGTTCGTTCGTTCGTTCGTTCGTTCGTTCGTTCGTTCGTTCGTTCGTTCGTTCGTTCGTTCGTTCGTTCGTTCGTTCGTTCGTTCGTTCGTTCGTTCGTTCGTTCGTTCGTTCGTTCGTTCGTTCATCGCCACAGCGCAATGAGAATAACTTGGTGCGAAAGCCACAGCGCAAAGTCAGAAGATTACCTTCATCGTAAATAAAACACAACGAACTGTTGCTGAATGACAGGCGTTCAGATTTTGAAAATGTTCAACACCATCCAATTTGACATGAAGAAGCTTTAACTGACCACTGCAAACAAAGAAACAAGATTTATCGTTCTTGATATAATGTGGACAGGAACACATGTAAAGAACATCAACCACAATTACTTTACAGTTTATAAATTAACCAAAAGGCAGTAATCATGTCAGGTACATGGGAAGAAGACCAGAGCCATCGAGGAACAGAATCAAGAGGCCGCTCTCCTAGAAAAAATCCTTGGAAAGGCGGCTATATCTGTTAACGAAAATAGCAATTATTTAACAACCTGAAAGTTTAGTATCGAAATTCTTCTTCTAGTTCACAACAAGTAAGAAAAACGTATTTCAAGCTGGGCTATAAAGTCAATTTAAAGCTGATGGTCCTAAGGTAACATTTATATGGGATAGCTTAAAGAAGATGCAAACATTGAATTGCTAGACAATCACATAGAAGAGGTCAAATCGACCAAGAAAATAAACCTGCATTGTCCTATTAATTATATTGGATAGCTTAAAGAAGATGCAAACATTGAATTGCTAGACAGTCACATAGAAGAGGTCAAATCAACCAAGAAAATAAACCTGCATTGTCCTATTAATTATATGGGATAGCTTAAAGAGATGCAAACATTGAATTGCTAGACAGTTACATAGAAGAGGTCAAATCGACCAAGAAAATAAACCTGCATTGTCCTATTAATTATATGGGATAGCTTAAAGAAGATGCAAACATTGAATTGCTAGACAGTCACATAGAAGAGGTCAAATCGACCAAGAAAATAAACCTGCATTGTCCTATTAATTATATGGGATAGCTTAAAGAAGATGCAAACATTGAATTGCTAGACAATCACATAGAAGAGGTCAAATCGACCAAGAAAATAAACCTGCATTGTCCTATTAATTATATGGGATAGCTTAAAGAAGATGCAAACATTGAATTGCTAGACAGTCACATAGAAGAGGTCAAATCGACCAAGAAAATAAACCTGCATTGTCCTATCAATTATATGGGATAGCTAAAAGAAGATGCAAACATTGAATTGCTAGACAGGCACATAGAAGAGGTCAAATCGACCAAGAAAATAAACCTGCATTGTCCTATAAATTACATCTTGCAGTGAAACGCATATAGCAGCGAAACACTGTTTAAGAGAACCACAATAAACCTGTAGGTACATCTTCCAAGTTACAAGCCAAACTCATAAAAAAGAGACACGTACAAAGGGCCGGTTTTGTCCATATTCTCTTTATCATTAAATTTATTTCTTTAAATATTTCCACTGTCTAGCAAGATTCTAAAAGTACAGCATTCTTTCAGAATTTTGATTTTTGAAAAACTGTGGATCAGAACTTATAAAAGATGACGAATGATCTGTAAAATCCTCAACAGAAAATTCTTCAATAAAAACACAAGTGTGCAGAAAAAATGGTTTCTTAATGAAGGATGTAGGATTACATCAGCGCATGACATTTCCCGGCTTTTGGAAGAAGTACAAAAAATTTATTTACTTAAATACTTGCAATTCAAAGATCGAAATCGAATAAAGAAACTTTCAAAAGATATTGTTATACCGAAAGGTTCCCACGACAAAGAACAGCCTCTGCGATGGTTCATGATAAAACCCATCAACAATGTAATCGAGCTCACATGGGCACTGAAACACAACAAATATGTTTAGTCCTTTTAAAAAACGTATTTGCATGATTGTGTTTAAATGAATACTCGAAAACAATAAAAATATATTTGATTTTTCAAATAAGAGTATCAATAGATAACTTAAGACCACGTCATTCCACGTGACTGCACGTTAGAAAGCTCTCCTTGCGTCTCTTGTAGTCGAAGTTTAGAAACGATAATTCTAATGGGTTATGTCAAAATACCTAGCAAAAAATCATCCCGAAAACTTTAGCCTTTACTCAGAATTTGTGTTGGAAATCATTCTTTGATAGATCCATAACAGTAGCATAATTGAGCACGATATAGTTTTATGTTTTATGCTAGAAAAACAAAATAATTTCTTTATACCTCCTTTTCGTGTCTAAGTTCCTTCAAAACCCCCAGTTGATCTCCCTACAAAGAAAGAAGACGTTGCGGTTTGACAAAGCTTAGGAATGATCACTTCTGATCACGTAACCGACATTTTAGGCAAGCATTCATTAAACAAAATTGAAATAGATGTAAATTGCACCAGCAAAAAACTAAAATGCATTAAAAAAGGAAAAAGGGGACAAAAAAAGGGAATATCTAGATTACAAAAATTGACATGGAACTAGCTACTAGGCAGAAATTTTTTTAACTGGAATTTTGAATTCTTTGAGTGGGAATTTTGAACGAGACCAGGGGAAAAATGAATAGAAAATTAGCAACATATGAAGATAGCAAAAACGAAGAGCAACAGAAAGAATGGAAACATAAAGAATGTTTACAACAGCAGTTGAACTTTGATAAAAGAATCCACTTTCAGGCGGGTTCCCACTTTATTCACTCTGGTCGCGCGACTGAGCGAATGCACATTGGGGCATGCGCAAATTGAACTTCCTTATTCGCTGCGAATGCGCGACCATTCGCTGAGTAGTTCAACTCAGTTGAACTACTGGGCGACTGGTCACGTTCGCCGATTCGCTGACTTGTTGATTCGATTTCGCCAAGTCCCGCGACCAGAGCGAATCAAGTGGAAACCGGCCTTTATGAAGGATGCGTCACATTTAGATAAACATAGATGTTAGAAAAAGAGTTGAACTCACAATTAACATATTATTTTGCTGAAAATAATTGACAAGCTGTAAGTTGAACTCACCGAGCAGCAGGCCCAAAAATGCACGGTTTCAATGTGTGTTGTAGCAAACATATATTCGTAGGCAGGGCCAAAAAAGCCGACTTTATTCTGAAAAAAATATGGAATTAAAAAAATGACAAATGCAAGGGTGAAATAATTGCAAAATTAATATAATTCATTGAACAATTTCTAAGAACAAATTTAATCGAATGATTAAAGTTGACCAGATTGAAAGTTACTTGGTTTAAATGAATGATTTACCACTGAAGACTCGGTGTTAAAAACTCTCAACAGCATGTCATTTTCAGATTCACAGCCAACGTCCAAGAGACAGACGAGACCATCCTAAAATAAAACACGAGCCCTTCATTTAACCTGTGTATAAACTAGAGTATAGTTATTAAGCAGGTGTTGAGATTTACGAAACGCTAAAAATATACAATTAAATCTTTAGTGGAAGCCCTTAAAAGGAAAGGGGAGGAATGAAGCCTTCCACTTCTCGACCCACTCTTTCACTGAGGCTTTCGTAGCCAAGGCAGTATTTGCTCTATTGAACTTTATAAAAATTACAGATGTTATTAGACTTACGGTGGATCCGGTAGCCATGAGTGATGTGTTCTGGGGATGAAACAGCACCTGAAATATGATTTGTTTATGCCGTGAAAGATTTCGCGAAATTCAAAAGGTTCCATGAAATATAGGGAGACGTCTTGATGAAAGTTTTGTCTTGCTGGAGGCTATTTCACTATTGAACCAGATGACGGTTGAAAAAATACTATCTTGACAGAGCGATGTGAACTGAGTTACAAAAATCCACCAGGAATACTGTAGTTTTGTCCCCGTTGTTAAATTTAGCAGAGTCGATTTCGATAATCAAAAATCATTTCCAGCACAAGAATGGACAAACCTGTGTTATGTCATCAGAATGAAGGTCGTCGTATTTCCCATGTTGTTTGACAGTTGGAAATTCTTGAGTGTTCCTGACATGCGCAGAAATATTGGAATTAAAACCAAGTTGATAAAAAAAGACCTGATTAACAGCAGGACTGAAAATTGGAATCGGTCAGAGAATTATGATAAGATATATAACTTCAACATAACCGTCTTCATAAGTTATAAAACATTGGCTTTACCGCGTTCGATGATAACCAATAGCTGTAGCGATCTATAACGACTGAATCAAACATTTAATAATTATAACGACGACTGATTCAAACATTCAATAATTATAACGACGACTGAATCAAACATTCAATAATTATAACGACGACTGAATCAAACATTTACCAATTTGAAAAACTTAATAATAGAAACCTTTACCAAGCATAAAGACTGACGTCTTCTTCGTCTTCTTCCCCCATCTTTTCAGTTCCAGCGCACAAAAACTTTCCATCACAGCTTATAGCTAGTGCTGAGAATGGCTCGTGTTTGTCACCTGGAATTGCGAGAAATAAAACATATCAACAGGAAAGCAGACAAGGCTATAAGATAAAGAACCTTCATTATGAATAATCACTGCCCTTTAATAGAATTAACTGATATAATTTTGTAACTATGGTAAATGATGAAACAGAAGACAACAAGATGAAGATAAGAAGTGATGAAAAATGGAAGGCATTCAATGGCGCGCTTTCAGCTATACGTTTAACGGCATCTCATACTCACAAAATTAGGATTTTTTTTGTAATACCTGTGCTTGACATTGAAAATGCTACGTTTTGATCAAGAATCTTTGAAAGCATAGTCTTTGAAAGCACTACGATGTATTGTTACAACATGACTCATTAGGGGCTTTGACTTTAAGAGCAAGGCTGTTGATTTTAAAAGTAAAACCGTGTGAAACAAGTGTTGGAAATTTGTGCAAAGCAACTCACTTTGAATTTCAAGTAAAACGTCCTGAGAAGAAATGTCCCAGCATCTAGAAAAAGTAAAGTCTGGTGTTACCAAGTTGCCTAACTCTGATTCAAATTGTCATTTCAGCTCGTAGCAATGACAGTGCACAAGTGCACCAATAGAAGTAATTTATTTGCTATCGGCATATTTCAAAGAAGGAAGCTGAATGGAAGCCCGATTAACAATCAAATATTTACCTCACTGTTCCATCTAGTGATGATGACCAAATATGATGCGAATTTTTGACACAAAATACCAAACCAGTTATTGTCTTTTTGTGTCCTATGGATGACAATCAAGAACAAATGCTTGATTAGAATTGAATAGACAACAAATGTTTAAAACAAAAATCGCATGTACTACGATATAAAAGCGTAAGCTCGATTATTTTGGAGGAGGGGGTGTGTGTAACATGGGTGGTTGGGCATGGTTGGGACGCTGTTGGGGCATAGCAGGGTAACACCTCTACAAGAGTTCCTGAAAATGGTCTCAATAAGAAAAAACTGTATCCTAAACCTCAGTAAGCCCTTTCAAGACTTTCATATTTGGCCCTCAACTCTCAAATACGTTTCGCCGGTCCTGAAAGAAGGCTTGCGATAAACACTGGTAAGAAATCCAGTGTTAGACTTTTTGACTAAAATATCTAAAAATTGCAAGGAATGATTCTCTTTCGTTTCAAACGTAAAATGGAGGGCTGGGTGTTGGCTATTAAGGTGCTTCAGAAAAATATCACACTCAGCCTCTGGTATATGTCTCATCCACATACCGAAAATAAACACCTGGCTTTTATTCGCAGTCGAACAAACGCCCTTCATGTAAGCCGACAAAGATATTGACCAAGGCCGGTCCCAGAGGGCTACCCATAGCGACACTACCCTTTTGTTGGTACATTTCATTGATAAAACTGAATTCAACTGAACGTGTTGCAGTTTCCATCAGTTCAATGAATATTTTCAAAGACAAAGAATCGCCACATATTTTGATGGTCTCACTCAAAGGGACATTTGTGGAAAGACTAATAATGCCTAAAGAACACATAAAAGATGTTTCGTTTTCGGTGTTCAAGTTTTGCATGGACTCGGCGAACGTAATAGAATCCTTGATGCGATGTTTTGAATTTTTCTGAAGAACAGGGTCCAAAACTTCGGAAAGCCACTTAGCCAGTTCGTGTTGTGCTGAACCAATCATGGACAAGATAGGTCTAAGTGGGACGTTCGGCTTGTGTATTTTAGGGAGGCCATACATTTCAAATCGTTGAGAGCCCGTGGGTCTTATCCTATCATAATTTTCTGTCGTCAACACTTTTGAGTTGACCAGTTCCAACAAACGTTCGTCTTTCCATCTAGCAGTTTTGGAATCGATCTACATATAAACGAAAAAGCCGCCATTGTGTAGACAGATGGAGTTCGTTTTCTCTCTTGGTCTCTAGTGGTAATTTTTCTTTAGGCACGCGGCACTGATTGGTCAACTATACCGGTCTTGTGCTTGCGTTTTCTGATTGGCCTTTTTCGATCCACAACTGGGTATATATTTTTCATCGTGTTCTTTCGGACCCTTATTCTGACGTGTTATGCTCTGAGGAGCGTCGGACGAAAAAGCTTTTATATGTTGTAAAATGTTTGCTTTTTCAAAGCCAATTCTTTTTTGGACTGAATATGAGTTCTGGTGGACCAAAACAAGAATTGAAAGGAACTGAGATGATTTTTAGGCAAAACCAGACGTGGGTTTCAATCTTTTCCCAGGAAACATGAGTCTTAGAGATTGCTACACATGTACTTAATTGAATACCCTTGCGAGTCTTATTGTTTAATTCGAGAACATAATTTGTTTAAGAATAAGAGCATAAATAATTGAGTTAAGTATAACCTAATAACCGCATAAGATATGATAACCGATGGTTTCCCCTTATAAACTAACACACTAAGTAACATCAGTGCAAGTCCCCTATATCAAAAAAGGAGCGGATTCATTAGACTTTGAGCAGAATCATAGCCTGAAATGGGATAGATTAGTTTCCACGTTATTAGTTTCAAACAGAAAAATTAAGCTCGACATATCACTTAGAGATTTAGCAACGATTTATAAACAATCACAAAATTCAAAATTGTACTGTCTTTGGCAAATTTTATGTCTTCAGCTAATATGGAATGATAAAAGTCCAAGAACAGAGTCTTCGGGTACAACAATACTTGCTACTGGTCAATTACTTTGATTTGTGCGAATGTTTAGTCTTTGTTTCCTATTTCAGAGGTGACTGACTACACGCATTTTTATAAGAAACAGGTTATAAGAAACGGTAGGCTTAATTTTTCGAAAGTTAAGAAACAGCCCTACCCAAATTGAAAAAAGCTACAAAACTTTTATACTTTTCCTGTATAAGCAGTTTTAACTTTCCCTGTTGACATTCGAAACAGTCTTGACACTGAATGAACATCACTGTATATTGCAACATGGCTTTGAAAAAAGCAAACATTTTACAACATACTTAAAGCTTTTTCGTCTGACACTCCTCAGAGCATAAAACGTCAGAATAGGTTCCGAAAAACATGTTTGAAAAAATATATACCCAGTTGTGGATCGAAATAGGCCAATCAGAAAAACGCAAGCACAAGACCGGTATAGTTGACCAATCAGTGCCGCGAGCCTAAAGAAAAATTACCAATGGAGTCCAAGAGAGAAAACGAACTCCTTTTGTCTACACAATGGCGGCTTTTTCGTTTTTATGTAGATTGACTCCAAAACTGCTAGATGGAAGGACGACCGGGCTCTGCCAACTATATTGATTGGTCAACTATACCGGTCTTGTGCTTGCGTTTTTCTGATTGGCCTATTTCGATCCACAACTGGGTATATATTTTTCAAACATGTTTTTCGGAACCTATTCTGACGTTTTATGCTCTGAGGAGTGTCAGACGAAAAAGCTTTAAGTATGTTGTAAAATGTTTGCTTTTTTCAAAGCCATTTTCAAATTCTGTACCGCAAAAAAATTATATTGCAACACTACACTTGACATGCAGTTTGCATTCATTCTCAGTAAATTGCACACTCAAGAAGTTCCCATTTAAAAATTTGCTTTGACTTCGACTTTACATGGATGAAGTTCAAGGAACTTAACTGTTTACAGATCTCAACAGAGTTAGTCATTCTAGGAAAACAAAATTCCTTGATCACTTTGTCAGTTTATCTCTGAATATGAGTGAACTATTTACTTTACCTTGGAAGCACGTTTAAAAAATTCATTACCTCAGAAATTTAGAAAAACATGTAAGAAACTTTGATAGCAAAACGGCCAGAAACTTTTTGACAGCAAAATGGCCAGCAAATTTGAGAAACTGCCTACCAGCACCGGACCTCAGTTTCTTATAAAAATACGTGTATTAATCTTGGATTCTATAGGCCAATACCCAGCGTCGTAGCGTCGGTGTATGCTACGAATGCCGCAAAAACGTAATAAAATCTAGAAATTTCAACCTGTAAAGAGAAAGTGTATTTTAACTTATTATGCAGGTTACGAAATGCGAAATAAAAACGACACAAAAGTCGTATCCTTTTTGCAATCCCATCATGCCAAGTCATTCTCCACTTCGAAGTTGGGTAGTACTTTATATAGCGGTTCTTGCCATGCGTTAAACTCCGGCGAATCCGTCGATTTTTCAACGATAAAGTGAATATTTCTCCAAAATTATTATAATTGAAACAAAAGCACATTACATCAAATAGAGAGTCCGTCTAAGTCAGCTTTCTTTGAAAAGATCTTTGAAACTCAGCTTTGCAGATTTCGACGGGTGCAGATCTTTGAAACGTTATTTCCTACCAGATAGTATGAGGATGGTGAGAAATTCCGGATTGGAGCATGCAGTCGACCACAGCGCAATTGCTTTCAAGTTTTCAAATATCCAAAGCATTCAGACACCTAAAAGCTATTACATTTCAATATTCATTGCATAATACGTTTATGAGAGTATTATACTTGTGTCTTTCTACCCTTGCGATGGATAGAGAAAAACAACTCCCAGTTCCACATTCCAAAAATCATAGAACAATGCTTCCCACTTTCGACAAAATTTACGGACCAAGGCATATGGTTGACTTGAGCGCAAGCTTTTATTAAATATTGCCCTGTTCATCAGATTTCACAGGAATGAAATCGCTGAACATATTTTGGAATGCAATGGTGGCTGGGCTGGGCTGTTCAGTAAGAGTTTATGTCAAATAATTTTTCTAGGAGACAAAAAAAGCTTTGAAAAATTTGGGGGTGGGGTTCGCTCCTAGCCGCATTGTTTCTTTTCATGAATTTGATTACAAATCTTTAGCTCAAGGATTTATCCTCAAAATTACGAGTAATTAAACAGGTTAGCCGACATAAAGTTTGCCTAATACGAAACTATTAATAAAAGAATGTATGCTTTATATTAAAATAGAAGCAAATCATACAGAGATAATTAAAAAAGGAGTGCAAATCAATGTATGAATTTATGATTAAATATTTTGAAATAACTAACCTTCAAGAACACCTTGACAACAAAACGACTCTTTGCTATAAACTTTTATTTGATTCTCTTCAGAAACTGTAAAAAGGAATAAAAAGAGGAAACATAAAAAAAAATATAAAGAGTTGTGTTGTTTCAAGGCTTTATTGTGGAAATTGTAAAATGAAACATGATGTAACCTTAAATGGGTGATCATTCAGTATCTTTTAACTAAAAAAATGTCTGTTGAAAAAAATTTAAAAATTACCTGCTACAGCAAATAGGCCAGCATCTAAACTAGAAAATAAAACCAGACAGAGAATGATCATAATATAAAATTTGTTTTAAGTTTTTCAAATGCTTTAGTTTCAATATGAATCGTAAGTTCTGCCTGCCTTGGGTTTTTTATGTGTGCTTTTATAATAGTTTTGCTTCACATAATTGTTTACAATTTGATGACAAAAAAGATAACTTTTGCAGTGGCCATAAAACAGAAAACAAAAGGTGAGCAAGGAGCAAGGTTATTATTGAACAGTCTAGCATCAAGGCATTACTTTGAAAAGCAACTATTTTAAAAGCGTGGCCATCTCAGATGGGGTAGACCATAGAAACAGAAGAACTAGAATGTGTGCTCTACATAGAACGCTATAGCAAAAAGGTGGCAAAAATCAACAGTGATTCACAGTTATGTTTAGAATATAGTTTAGGGGCAAACAGTCTTTGGGTCATAGGATGGTATATCAGGCCTCAGTTTTCTTCATAAGCCTTGCAGGGAGCTGCTGAGCAACCACGACTAGGCTCCAACCTTGTTGCTTAAAATTGTCATACATGCTGCACTTACTCTTAAATTCAATGACTTTAACCACCACAAGACTTTTTTATCCTGGTCCCTTTAAAAGGACTGGAATACTTGAAACAGTAATGGCCTTTCATAAAAAGGACAGGTTTCAGCAAGTGAGATTCACAAGAAGAGGCAAATAGAAAATGAATTTAACAAGAAAACATATAACATCATGAAAAGAAAACATCATGTTTTGTCAATTTTTCTTAAAGCATGCAATATTTCCAATTATCCACACAGTCTCAAATTCATTTCCTATTCTAATATAAAGTCCTGCTGCAAAGAAAACTTTTGTTGCAACCAGTTTGGTTCGTTCAGTTCAGCCCAGAATGACGCAAGAAACGCAAAAATGGCCCTGTGAAACTGCCAAACAACCTCAATGTATTATATCTCTTTTTTTAATACAACCACTAAAAAAATTTTTTGAGAGCACTTTAAGACATCTAATCTTTTCTGTTGCCTAAAACCCTCAAGAATATGCCTGCCCAGTGAATGTATTAAATCTCATTTTCTAATGTACTGGAACTACAGTTGTGGGGAAGTGGTACTGCATTTTATCAAGAAGCGAGTCACTGAAGCTGCTCTCTTTGTCCAAAAGTCACTCTGAAATACAGAACTTCTGAGTCTGCCTACAAAACCTTTTCATAAATGTGTGGTGATGAAAAAAGCAAGTAGCTGTGCTCTTTCAAAATCATATTTGAGGTCAGAAATGGTGCATTTTATTGCATGATTTTGAATTTTTTCTGTTCCTCATAATTTCACGCTATCTCCCTCCTTTTTTTGACTTTCAATATGCAGTGGTGGATTCAATGCCAATGAGAAAATGAATCATGTATGAACTATGAAAGCAAGCATTCTTCTTAATGTATTTAGATGAGCTTTCTAATAAACCAGGGTTTAAAAATAAACCGAGGTTTATAAGCTGCTTTGTTTTGACTTATTATGGCACCAGAATGGCCCTAACAACAAGGAACTAGTCCACACTTAGCGTCAGGGTAGCACATAAACATTTTGCATGCAATCTGGATGAAATTCAGAAGAGAAAAGTGAAGAGGCACGACCACATCTTTAGTAAAATGAAAGGGACCATCTCACCTGCACGATTTAAGATGTTGCAAAAAATAGAAAAAATGCTTGTGTTTTACAGGTCAAGCAAAAGATGAAGAGATAGCTCTTTTGTGCAATTTAATGGATATAATCCGCTTGTTTCAATATTTTTTATCATCAGATAGATCTTAAACTGAGGATTTTGTGCAGTGCTTACAGTGATTTATGTTTTTCCTTAATTGTTACTGCAAGGATTGCTCAGTTCTTAGAGGTGCTGACTACAGACCCAAGGGTCCAAGGTTCGAGTCCCTGGCATGACCAAACTTTCACCTAGAGAGAGAAGAGCTGCCAGCTCTCTGTACTTCCAGGCATAGGAATCACTTGGTGTGGTCGCATCGAGAGGAAGGACCAGGACACTGCATAATAAGCATAAGCTTCTCAGTTTCCTAAAAACTGCCTTCAGATGCTAGGTAGAAACAAATACAAATACAAATACAAATTTACTTGTCAGCACTACATTCTTTTACAACATATAATTGGGTGTCAGCCATCACTGGCTTTCTAGCATCCTCAAGATAATAGCTATTCCAATACTTGAATTAGGTCTGATTCACTTGTTACAAAATGAAGAGCTAACATTATAAACAAAGAAACATATGTCTTCAGAACAAGATTCTAACGTTGATTCATGGTGAGATTAACAACGTAAAAAATCTTACAAATTACAGTAATTTTAAAACAGGGCCTGCCCTACCATCCCTCGACTTTGCCCCCACACTCAAGAGATTTTTGACCCCAGAAAATAATCCCTTGTTTGTTTCCACCACTTCGTAGGATTGTGAGGCACACCTGCAGGAGCCATAAGTAATAGAAAGTGATTTGAATATGATATCATAAGTGTTTACATGGCAGTGATTTTATAAGTTTACATGGGAGACTTTTATGCAGTCGAAAACTAAAAACTGAAGGAAATCAGGGGATCAAAACTAAATGAAGATGCATATTGGTATTCTTTGGTATAGGATTCAATTCTTTAAGAAATAAGGCCCTTAAATTACTGTTTAATTCCTGTATCATCACTGTGGTCATTTATTTCAGATTAATAAAAGCAAAGGCACAGAAAATGTAAGGGGTCAGAAAGCAAAATTTGTTGTGGAACGTATTTGTCTTTATTTAGGTATGAATTTGTGCCACAAATTTGATTGTGTTTTTGGTTTGCATGATTCATCCCCATTTCACTCGTCTTCAAACAATTCTATTGCAAAGAGATTTTTAGCATTGTGATTTCTTGGCTACCTTTCCTCTTAGAGTGTCTGATTTAATTGAATAATCCAGGGATATCAGGGGATCCAGTGAAAGAGTTTCAGATAACGTATTCGATACTTTTGCTGATTTCAGGCCAAAGGAGACTTTTCAACGAGGATTTTATACATGTTTAGAAGAAGTACTGGACTTGTTCAAAGTTTGCTATCTGCCATTATCTTTGTATCACCTGACAGTATGACCGTTGGAAAAAGTGTTTCTGTATACAACATTATACACTAGGGTATCAAAAGTATAGCACCACCTCGAAGGAGGAGAAATGGAGCATGAATGATGGAAAGCTAATGTTATGCAAATTAATTCTGTTTTTAAGTGGCAAATGGCAATTGGTCAAAAACAAAACATCCACCAATCAAAACTCAATATATTTAGAGCATTTTTTTAAAAGATAAAATTTTTCTTTTGTACTTGTTCAAAACACTCATTATATTTTTTGTGGACGGATTTTGAGCTGCAAAACCTTGCCCAGTATCGAGTTTCATTTCCTTTACTGCCCCTAGGTGTAAATGCAGTGAAATAAAGCCGACAAGTTCGTTCCCCTCTGATTTTTGGTCGCCCACTCCTTGGTTTCTTTATTACTGTAACACTCTTGAGGAATCTTTTTTAATTTCCCGCCGCTGTTGCGTGGCTGCATCTATCTTGGTCAACATTTTTTTGAAAATTGAAGACCACTTCCCCATGAATATTTTATAGCGACTCACCTCTCATTTGACAATTTTGCTTCCTTAGGCATGGTCTACATTTTTACAAATCAAAATGTCTTTGCTCAATTTTTACATTTCTAACTAAGTTATCTATGGCGTCAAATAAATTTGCAACTTTTTCCCGCCGAAATTTGCTACAAAATACGCCTATTTCACCCAGTTCTTGCATTAAAATGTTTTGTACTGCCAAAAAGTTTACAAAAAGTGCCGCCATTTTTAACAAGGTGGTGCAATACTTTTGATACCCTAGTGTATATTCAAAATTAAGGGAATCAACATTAAGAAATAAACTGTTCATTGCATGGAATGGCGTCCCAACATCAAAGTTTGACACATGGCCAGCCATACCAAGATTTTTTGGGAAAAAAGATCGCCGTAAATGAAAGCCAACTACAGAAACTTGCAAAAATAGAGAATTTGAATAATATCATAATTCTTTCAACACAAAGCTGTTTCATTTCATTTGAAATATGAAATGAATATCTTTGAAGTATGGGATCACAAAAGCTTCCTAGAAAATACCCCATATCTCCCGTTTTACTTGCTTATCCCGTCCCTTTTAAAAACTTGCCCCCCTAAAATTTCTTAAAAAGGCACTGTCTTAAAAAGAAACAAGAAGTTTGAAAATTTTGTCAGCGCACTAAAAATAAAGACTTAATACCTGCATTTTTCTTGATCTGCAAACAAGAGCACGTAGCTTTGAGATGATTCAAGTGACAATCCCGCTGATTTAGCCAGTCTCAGTGGCTCTAAGTCGTCCACCATTATGGTGTGCTCCATGTGAACATGTTGTTGTTGTTGCTGTTGCTATTTTTTTAAACTATTTTAAGAATTTTTAAACGCTTTTCAATTATTTTTCAAAAAAGAGTATGAAATACAAAACAACAACTGCCTATAACCTAATTTATTTTATTTGATCTAATTGATCGTTCCTCCTCTAACTTGTCTAAAATTTGCATTACCGTAAATCCTAGAATAAGCCCCCACGCTCGAATAAGACCAAAAAGCAAAAAAGCTACTTTTGTGATGATAAAAAGTTATAATATTTGTTAAATCCTCATAATTTTTGTAATTTGCCAGTTTACTTCATTAAGGAAATTATGTCGTTTTTATTTCAACCCTTGAGGAAAATGCTAAACTTTGAAATAAACCCCCCCCCCCTTGAATAAGCCCCCCTCGAATAAGCCCTTACCCAAAATTTCATTTTTGCAAATGAGCTCCCGGGGGCCTACTTGAGGATTAATTCAGTAAATTACTTTCTGCAAGTCTGTTCAGGCAGTTTTATTTACCTGTCTATTTCGTAATATTTAACTGTTCGAAGTTTGACGTTTTAAATCACAGTTTTAATTGGTCTTCTAACCATATGATGGCATGTTTCTAGCTTTCGCCGACGTCTGTAACTAAAGTTTTAGCATGATCAGTGGCGTTTTTACGGGAGACAGGGGGCCATGCCATGCTCCTCAGAAATGTTCTTGGCCCTTTGTTTGCACCCCCCAGGTTTTACAAAAGTTACTATTAACAATTTAATGTTTTCTTCCATAGCTGTTCAATCGTTTTTTGACTTTGTTAGGATTGCTCTCTTCTAATTTGCTCAATGCAATTCGTTATTGCATTTATTCAACAAGCTAGGGGTCCTGACGGTGGGTTACGCAGGGTGGGTCCAAAGGAAATATCAATAACATTTCAAAATACCTTGGCAATCTAAAATTTCATATCGAAATTCTATAATTTGAAATTCTATGTAATAGAATAGAGATTGGATATAAGACATTTTTAGCGTCCCTTTTATTTTTAGAAGTATAAATCTTCTGTTGATATTCTAATGTTAAACGCCCAATAAAAATCTCTACCAAAATAGTGCTAAGGCCCAAAAGCAGTGGCATAGCCAGGGTGGGGAGATTGGAGGGACAAAAACAAGTCTGATAAAAGGGGGAGACAAATTTTTGCAGACAACACCCTCAATATTTGGAAAAATGCTCCATTTTTTGTTAATGTGTTTGAAATTATTTCAAACAATTTGTTGATATGCACTCTTTGATAATAACAGGGACGGAGTTGGTGTTGCTTTGTTTTTCTCATCTTTGTCTCATATTGCTTGCCATCTTCTGCAATATCATATGCCTCAGAGTGCCCTGCACCTTCGAAAGCAAATTACTGCCTCCATGGTGGACTTTGCAACAGCGCAATATATGTAAGGATGATTGGAATTGTCTGGAGGAGAAGCTGATGACAGACGATTTTCACAGAAATTGTTGTATTATTCCAAGTTGCTCTTGTCTGGAAGACGCAATCTTACATTTTCTGCAATGGATTTTGACTTTGATAAAGATATAATGGTAGATTGTGAAAACGATGAATTTAATCTGCCAAATGTATATGATATGTTGGCTATAGGTTAAACATCGAAGTGAGTACACCTTTAATATTTGTTATAATTTAATCATGGGCGTTTCCTCAGCAATCTGCTTGAACATAGCTGTTTCCAAAGATGTATTGGGCGTGGCTAGGTATCAAGTTTACTGACGTATGAGGACATGGGCGCAAGAAAATTTTTGAAATTATACCTTCTAGAAAGGCTTTAAAAGGCATTTCCCAGACCAAGCTTAACAAAATTCCATACCACTCAGTATGGACAATTGGACGTTTTTTCAGAGGGAGAAATTGGGGATGGGAAGGGTCTTGCTTAAATTCTAGTGACAGACGCTAGGCAAAGAAAGAAAGGGTGAACTTTGGCTCAGAGTGCACATCGATGTAAATAATGGGAAGCTGTTTTAGTGATTGGTTTTATTGAATTTTATTTTCTGAACATGTGCATCCTTCTTATCTCGAGTTTCTTACGTCGGCCCTGTTTACAAATCTGAAATAAATTCTTTCGATAATAAAGAAAATGATTTACTGACTAAAAGGGAATGATAGAAAAACTATAGAAATATACGTAAATAAGTTAGAAAATAGATCAAATAGCATAACAGTTTGCTAAAATAGCAGAAGGTAATTTTTAAAAAAGCGTGTAAGGAACATTGGTGTAATGTGGACTTGTAGAGGTTTATGGTGAATTGTACGATTCTTTTCTTGCATATTTTTAGAGATTTATTCAAGAGGTGGTCGGTGGAAAAGAGATTTAGGGCGATTCACCACTTGGGCACAGTCACTGACTTGATACCGCTTTGCATAAATTAATCATGGCCATCAACAATAGACAACTTGCACTTGACACCGTGACATAGTGGCCCCAGATTTTTGGGGGTCTATTCTCCCCGCCCATCCCCTGGATTTACGGCCCTGCATTTGCAGGTGTATAGTAATTCTGGCATTTTCATTCATTCCAGACAAAAATAACTTTGCGGGGAGTCATTCTTCACTGACTAACAGGACGGGAATGATTGGGAGCCTCCTATATTGGGCCGAATCCATTTATTATGCATCGTAGCTTTTTAGCAAAACAGTGCTTTAAAATTGGGGGTATCATCAAATGAATTAATTTTTTTGACACTTGAATAGATTTATAGATAGCTCCCGAGCCACGTGCCCTTACATTGATTAAATTGTGAAAACTTAAGGTTCCAAGATTATGCAAAATTTTACAACAACTGTAAGAATTAGTTGTAAAGTTTTAGGCTTGAAAGAAAGAAAAATATCAGGATGAGAAAGAAAAATAAAACAACGTTTAAAAATTGAATGAAGATTGTTTGGATAAAAACAAACTAAATAATTTGGATAACCTTTGGAGGAACATTATAAGAGTCGTTTGCTTGTTTCTATTAACAGTCAATGTCATTGTTTCTACAATGTCATTTATCTTCTCATGGGTTACAGGGCTTTGAATAACTTTATTAGAAATTTTCAATCAGTTTGTAATGGTGATTGTTACTCTGAAACGTTATAATGGTGATTGTTACTTTGTCTTATACTTTTGCATGATTGAACACAAGGTTCCGGACAAATGGTCTGGAATAAACAGAGTAGATGGGAAATTTCTCAAATAATGATAAACGGGGTTGATGGCTAGCAGTTTCTAAAATGTGAAACAGAAATTACATAGACAAGATCATTTTTCTTAAAATACAAAGTATACTAAAAACGTGATTAAGCAACCCTTTTCATACTTTTTTCACTATTTCTTTGTATCTATCTGCTCTTTCTTACTTAATTTTTTTAATTCAAAAAGAGGTCCTCAATCAAAGGGGCCCCCTCCTCCCTAAACTCTTTTCTATTATTATACTTTCTAAGAATTGAAGCTGGTATTTTGGATATGATGAACATGTTGAAGGGGCCTCAAGCCTGCATGATGTATCAGTCAAAATGAATGGAATGCCTGTTGATCAGCATCTGACGCTTTTCTATACTTTCTTGCTAATGCTGATTATTTAGGGGGCGGGGGGGTTAAAAATGCCCAGAGTGGATTTTTGAAAATTTGATAAGGGGGGACATTATTCATAACTATACTCTTTCTCTTTTATCAGAATATGTATGTGAGAATATTCAAAATCGTCCACTTTTTGCGAATATTTTAAGAATATTGCTCAACCTCAGCTAGCATACTTGTGGCTCATCTTTCAACAATTGCCTGTTTTGGGATTTTTGTTTTGCCTTTTATGGGAACAGAAAATTGCAGAACCGATATATTTTTTTTTCAAAAAGCGTGGTTTCAATTCAAGCATTGGTGATGTTCCCCGGAAACCATATCAGATGAAAAAAAATGAATACTTTAAGAATACATTCAGTGTCAAAAGAAAAATTTCTTAAGAATATCGAGGCTGGAAAAATTCTAAAGCATTCTTATTAAAAAAGAGCACGAGAGAGAGGTAAAATACCTATTAAACGAGTTCACAATAACTTAATTGTCTAATGTCGGCTTTCCCAGTTTCCTTTAATTGCTAAAGACATCTTTGATACTAAAAAAGTTTCTTGTTTTACTGTTTTTACCAAAGAATCTAAAGGTTTCATGTTACGAGTCCAAGAAACATCTACATCATTTGATAAATTAAAGCATCATAAGCCCTGTTTACACTAAAACTTTCAACCTTAGTTGACGCTTTTAGCTACACTGCATTGATAAGAAAGTATAGTGTTAATGCAAACATTGATTGACCCCGGTAAGTTCCGCCACGCGTGCGTTTCGTGGCGATTGGTGCCCATTGGCATGTTCAAAAATGACGGAAGTCAATGATTGCATACTGGAAAAACCAGACCCTATGACCCTATGACCCCTATGACCCCTTCATCATTCTAAATTTAATGGCATACCGTAAAAACCAGACCATAAAGAGGACCCTTAAATAGGTCTTCACCTCGATAAGACAAAAGTTGATCGCAGTTGATTGTCATCATCGCACCATGAGGACATATCAACTGTCAAATGCGCTTTTGTGACACTACGGCGTTCTTCCGCATATTATCCACATCACCCGTTGCCTTCAAATAAGTCAGAAAGTGACAAGAAATTTGAAGATCTTTCAGAGTCGTTTAACCTCTTGGAGTCAACCATAAAGAAGAGACAGATCAAAATCAAGGCCTGTGTCAGAGATGAAGATGCAGGCACTTTCTTTGGTTGCTGCTTGTCGCTTT